>JAODLM010000270.1:0-463206 GCA_036937905.1 Salvia rosmarinus
CTTTAGCAACAGTTTCTTTTGAGAACACGAAAGTATAAAAAATTTGGAACAATGTTCAGAAAGGTGAGTATCGATGAATTCGAGTCTCCTTCGTGGTTTCCCATGCCCATTTCTCAATTTACGAAAGGGCGAGAATCACATCCTCAATTATACTGATCTCAACAAATTATTGGAGTTTTCATTTCTTCTTTTCTTTCTTATTCACTTTTTTTTTTTTAAACAAGTATATAGGTAACAAGCTTAACACTCACTAACATTAGCGGACAAATCATCAATAACCCCGATTTAAGATTTAGTCACCCTCGTTCATTCATTGCACTTGATAACGTAACATCACGATAAAGAGAACACATGGTTTGACCATACCACGAGTTCGGTGCATAAATTACAATCCTAACTTATTAGCATAGACAAAAACTTGAGTACAAGATGACAAAATAAGCATAGATCCATGGTGTCGATCATGCACATACGAGCACAACATATACAAATATCGTCACAACTCACCACATAGATGAGCAACCTGGCGGGCTCTAAACATAAAACAAAATAAGGCCAAGAGGCAGACTTCCACGATAACAGGTGAGAAAAGGAGGTGGGAGGCCATCGAGTTCAAGGATAGTCTGCGGCAAGCACGGAAAAGACAGGAAAAACAAGCAAACCACAAAAGGAAAACAACGAACCAAGAAAGGGCGAGAGGCAAAAAGAAAATAAGGAAATATATACATACTCTCAAGGTGAAGCCTTTGTTGGTCGGTGATAGTGGTTGTGGTGGAGAAGCGTGTGGGATAGGGACGGTGTCCCGGGCTTGAAGGTCAGCAAATCTTTCAGGGTGTCTAGCGCCGATGTATCTTGGAAATCCCCTCTGTGAAGATTGGTGGCGTTGAGCTAGCGATTTGGGCGTTAAGACCAGTATATGATGCGGAACTCTCGAAACCACAGGTCGAAGATTGGCTGAACTCGTGAATTAGCGACCCGTCTGCTGCCAAATCTATCTCAAAGTTACGATTCGGGATGAGCTAAAGTCCCAATGCTATGAAGTGGCTACTTTGCAGCGGCCGAATCAAATGAGCCCTAAGACCCTTACGTCAGAGTGGGCGATGGGAGTAGGGGTAAGCAAGGAGGGTGAGACGTTAGGTGCGCTTGTCCTTCCAATGGCACGATCATCGGGAGAATCTTCAGTCCATTGGGGTAGTCTGTCCAGACATTAGACCCGGATGGTGGGTTACGCTTGAATGTGATATACTCTTGAGCGATCTGTTCGTGCATAAGGAAGCAATGTTCCGGTCGGAAGCAGTCATAAAATCACTGAAAGTGATAGGGAGATCTCAATAACGTAGACCCGGCGTATATCTCTCACTAGTCAACTCCCACAAAGTATTTGCGAGTATAAAGGGTATTGGCTCGAGGAGAGTTTGGCCTTACGGTTCCGCCTCGTATACTCAAATCGCCGCCATAAGAGCGGTGCTGAGACCCTTATTATTCCGACACACCACAGAAGAAAAGCTCTATACTCACTTTGTTGGCCTCTTTCCACATTGGGTTGTATACTGAGACTTATGAACGATAACAGCGGGTCTGAATAAAGGCACTAGGGTGCTGCGATGACAATTGTCAAACCAGTTAAAATTTTCCATTAACCTAGCCATAGGAAATCCTTGGTACATCAGAAAACCACTACTATGAGACCCAAAACCTCGCGCGTAACCTTAGGTGTAGCGGCAAATCTATTCTCCCCAACCGGAGGCAGCAGACTTAAAATCTTCACGGTCTCGGTGACTCACAAAATTCCCTAAGCATACTTAAAACCATCTTGGTTCCCTAGTTGCCAAACTAAGCGGACCCATACTAATATCTTTTCACGGTACCATCAACACGATGAGCTAAAATAGACCAATCAAAAGAGCAGGGTGACTTATCACTTTTTGGCGAATAACGGAGAAGAAAATACCTTCTTGAAGCGAAAGAATAGCGAGGGCAGGCATTGTAAGTCTCGTAAATCTTGGGTTATTCATGGATCCGGCACCTCGGTTCTTGCTCGTTACGCAAGAGATGAGAGGGTTTTTAGCGAACCATGCTTGAAATGCCGGAAGAGCTCGGAGCTAGGTGAGCAGTGGGTGTGCGGGGTGGGGAGGTTGGCGGAGGAGGCTCGGCGCGAAGAAGCTCGGCCATTGTGTGTGAAGATGGCGTATACGATGGAATCTTGTAGCGGTGAGGCCTGCGGATAGGTGGGCGTCTTGTGAGATAAGCGAGAGAGCTCGGTGGTGGGCAGTAGCAGGAATCTGTGGTCGAGGTGGTGAGGTGCAGTGCGGTGGGTACTGCTGTGGCCAAGGCGGGCGGAGCAGCGGCGTGCGAGGATGGTGGGGCAGGCGTTAAGGTGAAGCGTCGGCTGGAGCGGCGTGATTCCTGCCATCTGCTGAGCCTCGGGGTGGCGTGCGGAGATGGCCTTGCCGTGGATACTGGAAGGGTGGTAGGCAGGATCTGCGCGGTGAGGAGCAGGCGGCAGCGTCTGGTCGGAGAGCAGCACTGTTGTGGAGGCGGGAGGAGGGCGGCCGCTCTTTGGGTGGCTGAGAGAAGCCCGGTGGGGAGAAGGTGAATCTGAGAGAGAGGTGGGAGAGGTCTGGCTGATTTACGAAATCACGGAAAGGAGCGAAAATAGAGACATGACCCTCATTTAAGACCAGGTTCACGGCGCGGTTCACTATTTTTCTTTTTTATATGAAAGTTGAGCGCCGGTTGGGTTTGAGCAAGCTTTAAAATCGTTCCGCCCGTTTATGAGCAGCTTCCTGTGAGCACATTTGAGAAAAGCCTTGACCAGATTTGAGCATGGTTCTCGTTGAGCATAGGATGAGAAAAGCTCTGTATTCAACGAGCTGGTTCGATTAGGAGTGAGAATGACTACATTACTTCCAAGCTGGTTCGATTGAGCGCGTTTGATTGTCTCTGTATTCCTTACGACTGGTTCGATTGGCCTTGTATGAATAACCACGTATTACTCACGAGCGGAAAACTTGACATAACTTTGAGCGGCCCATGTACAACTTTTAAACACCGGACTCGACAATAAAAGGCTGCATTAACGAGAGAAAGATCGGGATAACAAAACCCGGATAATCGGAGGATAAAAGAAAAAGAAAAAGAACGCAAAATCCATTGGGTAAACTCCACGTAGTACTCGTTTAACGTCGTGAGCCGACATAATCCGGTCGAAGATATTGGGGGACGAGGCAAGCTCTCCTTCTTCCGACTCCTCCCGATCAAAGTGCGGTTTGACTCGTGGACCGTTCTGATAAATGATCCGTTTATTTTGGGTATGATAAAACCACTCCATGGGAAAACACCTCCTCCAGCGAAATAGGCCTTCACAGGTTGAAATTCCGGAAAAAGTTTCGAGCGAGGTGAAATAACAACACCTTCGTTCTCGGTCTTAACTCTTTTGGGACTATTCTCCGATCATGAATCCTCTTGACTTTATCCTTGTAAATCGGGCATTCTCATATGCTTATCCGAAGTTCTTGAGTTCGGTGATCTAGAGCTGCACTGCTACGTGATGTCGAGATTCATGGCATGTCGCCAGATATTACGTGCTCGATCTCAGTTAGATGTACGCTTTTCCATATCAAGCCGATAGGGACTCGTCCCAAATGCTCTTGAAAGCGGTTGGTATGCCCAGTCAGCATTAAACCGTTGACCCGTCCTTGGGATGGTTGGACGTCTTCTCAAACACTCTCTTGATCGCTTGTTGCTTGTCTCGCGTCACGAAGTCATGCATGATGGCGTGGACACCTGTGGGTGATGCCATTCTTCTCCATGAGCTTTTGAACAACTTATTACAAATGTGCTGCTCCATCACTTATGATCGCCGGGGAATCCAGAACTGCCAGAATGTTCTCGTACAAACTTGAAGACAACTTAGCATCACTAGTCCTAAGGGAATTGCCTCCCACTTGGACACATAATCTCGACAAGCAGATATATTCAAACCATTGGACTACGGGAAGGCCCATGAAATCAATACCCCAACGTCGAAAATTTGACTACGGGATATTGTTGAGGCGTCTCGATTCTCTCATGGCATTCCAACTCGTTGGCATCATCACATGAAAGGTAGAAGGGTGAAGTCCTTGAAAAGTCGGCGGAAGAGACCACTCTACGACACCTTGAAAGTCTTTCGCCCACAAAATGTCCCGTGGGTTTCATGGCCTGACAGGACTTGACTTTGCTCTTCGTGGGGATCATCTTCTAACAAATCCTTCCAGGTTTGAAAGGTATGGATCGTCCAAAAGTAATTCCTGCGTACACTAAAAATCTCTTCCTTTCTTGGGAAGTCAATCAGTCTCAAGGAGCCACAAACCAAGTAATTAACAATATCGGCAGGCGATGAATTGATTTCCAAAGCATGCTCGAAAGGATAAGACTCGGAAGACTCTCTTGTGCGGGTAAGCGAGGGGATTCGAGGAGACAAATGGTCATTGACTACACCATTGTCACTAACCTTCTTATCTATGATTTCTAGATCAAATTCTTGCAAAGAAGGACCCAGCAATTAATCTAGGTTTAGCACGAGTTTAGTCGACATAAATCTTAAGCGGTCGTGATCGTGAACAGTTACCTTAGAACCAATGATATAAGCTCGAAACTTTCAAAGCAAGATTACGACCAAAAGCTCATTTCGGGTAGTAGTGTAATTCATTTGACGAGAACTTAAAGTTAAGCAAGCATAATAAATCACACGTAACATTTTATCCACCGTTGACCTGTCTGACTCCCAGCCCATTGCTAGCATCACGCATTATTTGAAGGGTAGCGACCAATTTGGGGCAACAACAACGAGGCGATGAGTCATTTCTCCTTAAGTAAATTGAAAGCATGCAAACATTTCTCATCAAACTTGAATAGAACATCTTGAGCGAGAAGATGGCATAAGGTTGACTAATTTTAGAGAGTCTTTAATAAACTACGGTGAAAACCATGTCCTAAAAACTCCTAATCCCTTAAGATCAGCGTGGAGGTAATTTCTCAATTACATCCACCTTAGCCTGTCACCTCAATCCATTCCTGACACATATATGTCCCATACAATCCACTCTTAACCATAAAGTGACTCTTTTCCCACTAAGGTGATTGCTCTCCATGACGTTTTAACACCGATCAATCTTATCTGGCAATCATGAAAGAAGATCCGAGAAACCAAAAGTCATCCATGAATACCTCGAAATCTCCAATCATCTCGGAGAAGATTGACATCATGCACGTTGAAGGTGCGTGCGTGCTGGCGAAAGGCGTCGCGGTAAGCATATGTCCCAAAGGGACTTGTAAGCGCCGTCTTGGCTTGATCCTCTAGAGCAATTGCCACGATAATAGCGGATAAACCATCGAAAGCGAAATATTCATTCCGGCTAATCTATCAAGCATTTGATCTATAAAGGGAGAGAATGGTCCTTTTTGTCGGCATTGACTTCGCGTGTCGATGCACATCGCTTGACTGTGGTAGCCCTTGTAGGTACCATCTCTCCTTTCTCGTTCTCCACCTTTGATGATACCTTCTTGGGCACCACATGTCTTGGGCTAACCCTCTGTCCAGAGATAGGGTAGATTAGCCCACTCAATCAAAAGCTTGAGCCTCGCCTTCACCACTTCAGAGGATCGGGTTCGATCGCCTCGGGCATCAATCACTGGTTTAACTCCATCCTCAAGTGTGATCGATGCATGCATGTTCTTGGTGATCCCTTGATGTTGGCTAGACTCCGCAAATGCGAGCTTATTCATAGCGAGCAGCAGTTCTTCCTTGACATCGAAGCTCGGAGGAGATTATTCGGCTTTTCATTTCCTCCTCCGGAAAACATACTTCAAGTGCCTCAGCGGTTCCTTCATTTCTAGAGTGGGCTTGGGCTACTAGCCCTTCACTTGCTCTTCCTCATCGGCGATCCTGAAAACTTCCTCGAGGCTATGTTCTGCAACAACACATTCTCGCCAGGATCAATAGCATCAATGAAGCACAATCATCAATGGAATTTCTGAAGGAAACATCTGCTTGTCCCTAACGGAAAAAGCAGTTTCACAACATAGTCATTTTTAAAGTGCCACTCTTAGCGTCGATTAGTGTATTGGTTGTGGCCGTGAATGGCCTCCCAATAACGATGTGTCTCTTTCCATCTTCTCTAACCTCGCCAATTTCTAACACAACAAAATCAACATGAACTATCGACCCGCCAACCTTAACTAAAATATCCTCAATAATACCCTTCGGATGTCGGCGGACCTATCGCTAGTTGTAGACACATCGAGGTGGGTTTAAGTTACCTAATTCTAATTGTTTAAAAATCGAATAAGGCATCAAATTTATCCGACCCCAAATCAGCATGCGAAGCCTCCTTACCATTACCTAGAGCAATTTTAACGATAAAACTACGGGTCCCGGGTTTGGGAGTGGCGATCTTCGAGGATGGAATTGGCCACCTCGGAGACCACGACCTTCTCATATTCTCAAACTTCCTTTTCTTTGAAGCGGCTCCTTGAAAAATTTGGCGTGGTGGCACATTTAATCACGTCAAAGAGCAAATTGACATTCGGGCGGGAGTTTGTAGAACTCATTAAATTGTTGATCTTGTTTCTCATTTCTTGCGGTGCGGAAAGGTATCGGAGGAGTGTAAGGCTTTCTGCCTTATGCGGTCGAACCTCGATATCCTTCTTAGTTTCTACATCTTGAGAATTCTAGCTTCTCGGTTCTCACCCTCTTCTCAATCACCCGACCACTCTTAAAGCTAGCTAGGCTTGATGGGGTTGGCTAGGGAGCTTCCCCATTCTTCTTCTGCGTAGCTCGTTCGGTGTCTTGGCAATCGGCCCATTGCGTCTCTAGCGCTTGTTTGTGGATTCTTGGGCATCCGTCCTTTGGGTGAAAAGCATCCATTCTTTGGGCCATCGCGTCCTCGAATCTTTGGTCTCGAGGTGGACGGAGGTGCCCGCTAATCTGCTGCTTCGGGTATTCTTGAGAGCTGCTGCGGTGAGGCAGCTGCTGGTGTGCCTCTCTTCTTTGAAATTGTTGTGGTCTGAGGTCTTACTGTAGGTACTGATTAGAACTTTGCCTTGACTCGATTTCTCCATCCCACGTTAGATTGATTTCCACCCGCAAAGCATTGTGATTAGACTCGAGCTATTTGTCGGGGTTGGAATCCTTCGAACATGGGCTTGCAGCCCTCATGAGTCGGCTCCACGTCCTGGGCGCGTTCAGCGTTATGCCGGTTTCGTTACAAATTCCACAAGGCTCTAAGAATTCCTCGTCTTGGGTTGGTTGATCGGCTTTCTCAATTTCGACTCTTGTCCTCCCTCATCAACTCGGCCACTTGTTTAGTCATGGTATGAAGGGTTCCGCGGCATGAGCCTGCTCTCCCCCTCGGTGGACACTTGTGAAGTAGCAGCCATGGCTTCAAAAATTCGCGATATCCATCGCAGATCCTAGAAATGTCTCCACCAGGCGTTGTCCACCATGTATTGGAAACTAGGTCGATCCATCATAGAAGAATTGATACAAAATTTAAATGCAGCAGGGCATGATGAGGACACTTTGCACAGTCCTGAGCAGTTCCCAAGCTTCATGGAATGGCTCGTCGTATGTCGATTGAAAGTCGTGATCGTGACCTCAACTCTTGACTCTTCTTGTTGGGGTTTAGTCATGAACTTGTCACCACGGCGTTCGATTCGAGAGAGTTGGCGAGGAGAGCGAGACTGCTTCTATCTTTCGGGGTGTCTGAGAAACACCGCTGTGGTGATCTTCATTTAGTCCTCCGGGGAGGTACGCAAAACAGCAAAACTCTCTTATAAAGCCCAAGCATCCTCACTAGCAAGCCCATGGAAAGTAGGCATGGTGAGAAATGGTTGATTTCAACTTCGTAATCTCGGGCTTCGGTCCGAGAACAATTGGGGACGTAGGCTGCCCGATCACGGCTATAAAATCACCGAACACGTGCATTCTCACCCTCTCTCAGCGGAGTATCTTCAACAAGCTGGTTGATGTGATAAGCCTACTATTCATCGGAAGTGGTCCAACTCCTCGATTCGGGCGACCTTTAGTTCTTGAGTGTGGTCAGCGGGGTATGGCGGTCTGTTAGTACGGCGGGCCTAGCATAACACTAACAAGAAAATATCACGCATGCGGAGAATAACAAATAAAAACAAAAAAACGGAAAACAAATCAACACAACAATACGCTAAAGTTTTTCTCGAAGCGAAAATTTGTTCGATCAAAGTATACTCTCAATTGACTCATGATAAATGCGGTGTTATAGTAGGAAAGCTAACCTGATGGTCTCTCGAGGAAAACTTAGGGGCCTAATGTTGGTATTGCTCCTGACGATTAAATCCTAAATACTCTAACACCAAAATGGGTTTTGAAACATACGAGAATCGAACACGAAATTAACAGCAAAGCTAAGCGGGGTTGTCGATCGGGCTAAACTATGAAGCAATAGATCTAAACTAGAGGATGTCAAACCCTAGATGATTAACTACCAAACACGAGGCAGGAAACAAATCAAAAGCAATTAAATTAGATATTAACAAGGATCAATGAAATTACAAAAGCGATTAAACATGAATTTAAAGTTCAACACCACTGCATAGAATTGATTGTTAAACTGGAAACAAGAACTAATCAAGAACTAACAAGAGCGAGAATTAAACAAAAGCGGGATAAATCGATCGTAAACTAAGCGATCAAGAACAATGGAACAAATAACTTGGAATTGCTTTCATCAAATCCCAAAATAACACGATATTGCTAGAATACGTAATCAACAAGCGATATTGCTAGAATTCGTAAAGAAATAGAGTACCAATTCTGAGCGTGAATCATATACGAATTGAAGAAAATCCGAACAGGCTCATGGCGCAACCGGAGAAAACGAGAATAAAGCGTAAAATTGACTGGAAAAAACCTAAAATAACGTATATATATTAAGGTAACGAGCAGCGGGGCGTCTTGTGGCGGCGTGCGGCGTGCAGTAGCAGGCGAACGTCTTGAGGCGGGGTGCAGGCGGCTTGGCGGCGGGACAGCGTTCACTCGGCGTCACGAGTGAAACAGCGCCCTCGGGTGAGCAGGCGTTGCCGCAGGGATGGCGGGCGGGCGGCGGGCGAGTGCGTGGGCGGAGTGCGGGCGAGCCGGCGTTCCCAGCGCGTGGAAGAGCACCTCGGGTGAGGCGCGTTCGGCCTGGCGGTGGCGGACGGAGGGTCTTGGCGCGGGCGTGCGGCGTGTGCTGCGGATGTTCGGCCATGCGGCGGGGCGTGCGCGACTTCAACAATTCATCTCGTTCTCCCCGTCCGAACTCAATTAGGATCCTCTTTCGCTATGAACTCCTATCGCGATGCTCTTAATTATACTTGATCCTTGGTAGATTCATTTCTCTATTTAATGCCGATTTTCTGTAAAACATTGAAACGAACCAAGTAAGTCCGAAGCGATAAATAATAAGCGAACTAACGGCATAAATGGGATAAACTAATGAAAACAACATGCAAAAAATACCAGAATAAGCACAAATGACACAAACATAATCCTTTCTTATTTTCACTCTGTCCACTCTATGAAAGCTTCCGAAATCATAGAGCTAAAATCCCACTCATGGTGATCAATCACAAGCAAGATAAATAATCTCCAAGAAAACGATAATAACTTAACAAAATAAGCAGAGAACGGGGCTCGTTACACGAGCATGGGTTTCATCAAAAGATCAAGTCCTACAAACTTAGCTCATAGCGAGCTGTGCAACAAAATCCAAATACACAAATGCCATAGCAAAGCAAAAAGAAATCGAGATTCAAAGTTAACACTCGTCGCCGAAATCACGTGCTCCTCCTTGGATCGTCGCCTCTTCCTATAGCTTCTTCTCCAAGGTGTCGCCCCTCTCGTTCTCTTTCTCAGATACTGAATATTGAATAATCTCCTGATTGTCACCCTCTCTTTTAATAACAAACTCTGACATTTTTTAGGTGTCCAGACTGAGCACCTGCAAGCCCTTCATCCTCTGATTCTTTCTTTTCCGTTGGCTCTGGCAAAACGCGTGTCCTTTATGCTGTCGTGGCCAGCCGCCACGTGGTTGTGGTCCTGCAAATATATTCTTCGTTTCTTTCATAAGCACGGCCTTATCTGCTAATACGAGCTCCTCTCAGCATGGACTATTTGGTGAAGTGTGGGATTACATCCCAGCTCACTACACCGGGCACACCACAGCAAAATGGTGTGTCGGGCGGAGAAATATGACTCTTTTAGAAATGGTTAGATTAATGATGAGTTATGCAACATTGCCTATTTAGATTGCGGGGTATGCCTTAGAAAGCGGCATACTTGCTAAATCTAGTACCATCAAGTCGGTCGAAAAGACCCCTTTCGAGTTGTGGTTTGGGCGCAAGCCTCGTTTATACCACATAAGGATATGGGGCGATCCAAAGACATGTCTTTGAACAAGAAGGCGACAAGTTGGAGGCTAGATCCGACGCCAAGGCATTTATTGGCTATCCTAGAGGAGCGAAGGTGGTTTATTCTATAGTCCTAAGGATCGGAAGGTCATTATTAGCACTAATGTCCGATTCTTAGAAGAGGATTATATGAAAATCATAAATCCAAAGTTGAAATCATTCTTGAGAATTAGAAGATGATCGTATTCCACCATCGATTAAGCGAGTGCGAGATGTGGTGTCTAGTGGGAGGATCGACACGGATACTTCAAAAATTGAAGTGGGTCGAGTTCCTTTGGAGATACCATTTGTCTAAGTGGCTCCTATCCGACAAGTTGTGCAAGATGAGAACCACAAATTCTGCACCCACCGTTGCCATTGTGCGGTGGCGCCACGTCGTAGTGGGAGGGTTATTCGTCAACCCGAGCGATTTATGTTCGTGGGTGAATCTTGGATTTAGTCCCGAGAAGCGAGCGAGCAATAATCGACCCATGGACATCTGAGGCGATACAAGACATAGATGCAAGATCATGGCACACGCTATGGACTTAGAAATTGAGTCTATAAAAGCTATGGATGTATGAAAGACACCTCTACCGGATGGCAAGGAAGCTATAGGTAGTAAGTGGGTATACAAGAGGAAGAGAGATTCGAGATGGAGGTTTGGCTTTTAAAGCCGGGGTTGTGGCGAAGGGTACACTCAGTTGAGGGCATCGATTTCGATGAGACCTTTTCTCTGTGCAATGCTCAAGTCCATCGAAATTCTTCCGGCCATAGCGTTACCCACAGAACCTTGAGGTTTGGCAAATGGATGTGAAAACCGCTTTTCTAAGCAGTTACTTTGAGGAAGGTAGAGACATATATGCATGAACCCAAAGGTTATGTGGTGAAGGGTGAAGAGCATCTAGTATGGAAGCTTAAGAAGTCCATTTATGGGCTTAAGCAAGCCTCACGATCTGGAACTTACGCTTTGAGGTGGTAAATTCCTATGGATTTACCCAGATTGCCTAGCGAGAGTTGTGTGTATCGTTTAGATGTCAGCGGTGATGTGGTATTTCTTGCGCTACGTAGATGACATTCTTCTAGTTGACAACAATATGAAGTTGTTATCGGGCGTAAAGAGTTGGTTATCGATCGGTTTCAAATGAAGACTTAGGAGATGCGGCGTACATTCTTGGGATCAAGGTTTATCGAGATCGCAAGAGAAAATGTTGAGCTTATCTCGAGCGTCTTACATTAATCTTGTGATTACTCGTTTAGTATGCGGACCGCCCGAAAAGGATTGCTACCTTTCGAGACATGGCGTTCCTTTATCTAAAAGCGATCACCTATGATGCCAAAGGAGATAGAGGAAATGAGACAAGTTCATACGCTTCGCCGTGGGAAGTCTCATGTCGCAATCCTATGTACGAGGCCCGATATACGCTATCACGGTAGGCATAGTAGCTGAATGTCGATCTAACCTGGACAAGCTCATTGGACTGCGTAAGCATATACTCAAGTACACGAAAGGACTCGATATTATAGGCTAGTTTACCATGCGGATAGTCTAATGCCTTTGGGTTATATAGACTCGGATTTCAAAGGCGACCGTGATGAGAAAAGTCTACCTCGGGCTATGTGTTTACCTTGGGAGGTGGAGCCGTATCTGGCGGAGTGCAAAGCGACGCATTGCGGACTCTACCATGGAAGCCGAATCGTGGCCGCTTGGAGGCTACTAAGGAGGTGTATGGTTCAAGAACTACCTCATGGATCTAGGTGTGGTACTGGTTTGCCCAAGAGTATCATAGTTCATTGTGATAACTTTCGGTGCGATGGCAAACTCGAAGGAACCACGGACCCACAAGCGACCAAACACATAGAGAGAAAGTACCATGTCATACGAAATCGTGAGTTGGGGGACGTCTTGATTGAAAAGATTGATCGACGGATAACCCAGCGGATCCATCCACAAAGAGCTGCCGCAAAAGTCTGAAGTGCGTTCGAGGACTTGGATTAAGCTTGATGGCACCCACTTAGAAAGGAAAATTTTGTATAAGTGGGTGAAGCAAAGTGATGGTTTTGTTTGTAATAGCTAGTAGAGACACATTGTATACTAAAAGTTTGCTTTAATATAAGTGGGAGATTGTTGGATTTGTATCTTGGCGGTTTTGGTTGAGCTTGTATACAATGTTTCCTGTTACCACTATTACAATCTCTATCTAAATTGATTACTTGATTGCATATATACGTGTCCCTTATCTCATATATAAGTTAGATCATACGGTGTGTAGAAGATCACGGAAGTACGTATGATTGGTCAAGCTTAATGAGATATAAAAAGAATAATGTTTGAGACAACTTGAGGGCGAGTTGTCGGTATAGGCTACGGTATAGATAAGTGACTTGACTTGGTTGCTTGTCATCTTTGGCACGTCTACGGCGTATTGATGGATCACAGTGAGATGAGTTCTTCTATCGACCGTCGTGAAGAACCTAGATCTCGGTGACTTACGATGATCTAAACCTCGTTAAGGTATTAGGTGAGTATGAGTTGTTGACCATCACTTTGACTTGTTATGGGTGAGGTTATATGTTCTAACCAAATATTCTCGCGTCTTGGGTGGTGGCGGTGCTTGTATGTCATGCTAGTTATACAGATCAGTCACCGTATCCGTTAAGGATGATGGCGTCCCTTAAGGAGCTCAAAGGTTTATTGTACTAAACCCCGGGTTGAGTTAGCTCAAGTACAATAATAAGGTTGAGTGGTACTACTTAGGAATTAAAGATATTAATTATTTTAAGCGGTCGGTATGCTCTAAATAATTAATGGACGTAGCGATATCTTAAATACGAGGATTTCTAATGTCTAAGTGCAAGCCCGACTCACCTTCGGTAATAAAGAGGTAAGTCGGTATTTATTCTCTAGTGGCATGAATGAATGTTTATAAATTAATTTATGTTAAATTTGAACATAAGATAATTAATTTATTTGAGGCCCATCTTTATTCCTTGCATTTGATCCACAGGTGGCCCGTCCGGGCCCGTAGCTTGAGAAAATGGTAGCCCCTACCTCTCTAAGGATAATGATTTTATTCTCTTTATCCTATAAGGATATTATTATATTTATGGGATATGCATGGATCCTTTCCTTATGGGATTATGGTAATGCATTATAAATATAAGGTAAGAGATAAGATAAAAGCTAATCCTCAATTATCCTACATCATTATTTTCGAAAATTCCCATAGTACTTTGGAAGGTGATTCTCGAAAATTGTAGAGAGGAATAGGGTGATTTTACGTAGCATTCTCCATAGATTATCCTCACCGATATTGGAGATTGGGCGGCCAGGGATCTGAGTCCGGAAGGTCAAGCACGAGTCTCGATCCATTCCGCCTCGGCAGTTCAAAGGTAAACACGAGAAAACCCCTACGTGTTGCATTTAATTATATAGGTGCATGCTAGGCATATAATCAATGTATGGTGAATTAAACATCCAAGATAGATCCTAGGGAGGGGGCTAAAATCAGATTTCCCTACAATTGGTATCAGAGCCTGGGATCAGTATCTTGGCTCTGTTGGATTAATTCACGTTTGATTATTACGTGCGCAATTAATTAATTGTTGGATCTGTCGTTCATCGTGGCTCGGTTTTATTTTTGTCGGATTTTGTTTTTCACCACGAGAAAATCCGTGGTTAGATTAGATTTTTCCCTGTAAATCTTATACGTAAAGAAACGAAGATGAAAGCACGAAGAACGAGACGACGAAGATCGCCCGGAGAAACCGGACGCCGCAGCGAGCACGGCGCTCGACGCCATGCACGCGTTCTCAGTGGCATTGGCGGACGAGGCGGGAGGTCGGGCGCATGGCTCGCGGCGAGCGTAGCGGTGGGTAGCGCCGCGGACGCCTGGCACGCTTCGGCGCTAAGCGTCGCGCGCTCGGCGGTCTCTGCGAAACGTCGGAAACCTCAACGAGGTCACGGCGGTAGGCGAGGGCGCGCGCCGAGGCACAGCTCGGCGGTCGGGGTGCGGGGCTCGCGCTTCGCGTGAAGGCCTCGGCACCGCTGGCCGAGGGTGCCGCCGGCGGCGCGCCCGCGGTCGGCCGCACTCGCATCCAGCGAGGGCACGCGCATCGTCGCGCGCGGCGCGGCGATTTAGGTGCGTGAATTGTTGCGCGAGATCCCGGTGCCTCGCGGCGGCATCGATCGCGACCGCGAGGCGCGCCGCGAGGCAAGCGCGCAGCGTGTCTTGTGGTAGCGGCGGCAGGCGCGCGCGCGAGCTCGGCGGTCACGGTCGCGCCCGCGACCGCGAGGCATCCCGCGAGGGCACACGAGGCGGCGGCGTGGGGCGGCAGGCGCGCGTGGGCTGTGCCCTGGCGGCGGCCCAGCCATTTGGGCAAATCCGGCCCGGACCCGTTTTCCGGCCGAATCCGATTTTCCGCACGAATCGGTTGTGATGAATCCGGTCCGTGCCGTGCGCGAGGCCCGTTTTGAGTTTAATGAAGATCCGTACTTTGTAATTCTATGTAATAGATTAAGCGAGAAAGTCACGGGTTCCACGAGTGGGCCACGATGAGCGTTTATTTTATTTTAATCGTTCATTGCATGTCGTGGATGTTTAAATTATGCGAAGCATGCTATGTATGTTTAAATTCGTGAACAAACATATTATATGTTTTCGTGATTGGATGCGCATAGTAAGCATGCTAGGTTTATCGCGTTTTCAAAGCATATTTTAGAATTACTGAGCATGTTTTACATGTTGAGTTCTATAGAAAAGCATGCTAGGATTACGTGATCGCATGGCAAATCTTTTGAACAAAAGACTAAGCAAGTAACCCGACATATTAATTTTAAATTAAAATGTCAAGACCTCACTTTTGATCTCTAAACAAAGTGATCATGCGTGAGTGGCGTAAACGCCACACGCTGCTTGCTTGCAATGTTTGTCATAAGTTTGTTAGATGAGATTTCTAAATAAAACATTTTAATCTATTGAGAAGTGGGAGTTTCATGTGTAGCGATCCACACGCCGCTTGCATATCGATTTTTCATAAGTTCTCTAGAGATAGATTTAAAATGAGATAACAAAGGAATTTGGATTGGGCGGTATGGTCTGGTGAGTATGCCAATTCTAAGAATTCATTTCTATTTATTAAAATTGTGGTCATTTCTTAGACATCACCTCGAGTACAACTTCCATGAATTCCCTTCTTGCGATAGTGATGTGGTCTAGTAAGGTCCAATCATTAATTTCATTTATCATAAGGATAAGTTGACATGGATTGAAATTAAGCGACTAAAGGTATATTTTAGTGCAGTCGGGGGTTCATGTAAGCGTCCACACGCGTGGCTTGCATGTGGAATTCCTTTGGGCGATTGGAGGTTTCAATTAATATTGTTTTATCAAAGGTTACAATATTGTTATTCACGAATTATGTGCGATCGTATGCTTATGTGTTTACATTATCTTTTCGGATATGTCTCTTACACCGATTATCAATATGCTCGCACAAAATCCTTTATCCGGTCGAATTTTATCGAGTGGAAGCGAAACATGGAATATGTTCTTATCCACGAAGAACACATGTTTGTTCTCACTACTCTAAACCCGATGCCCTTCTTGGCGCATCGACTAATGATGCGAGTCAAGCAAACTTTGGCGTAAGTCGAAGCGGTATGGCCAAATGCTATATGATTACTACTATGTCCAAAGGCTTGCATTGCGAGAATCGATCGATGGTAGAGCGACGAAATATGGTCAAGTCTCGAGGTAAGTTTGGGCAATCGGATCGGACGATCGCTTCCACCCAATGAGAGAAATCTTGGCGTGTAAGATGGAAGAAGGAAGTTCGGTCCATGAGCATGTTTCCACATGACTCATCTCATGGATAGTCTTGATCAGTTGGGAGGAGGTATTGATGGCGAAGCCAAGGTCGATATCATCCTCAACACACCGCCCAAGTCTTTGAGAATTTTCGCGTGAATGCGATCATGAGCAAGACCGAGTATACACTTAGTCGGTTCTTAATGATCTCGTGGCGCGGAAGGAGTTATGGGTAAAGGAGCACATGCTCTTGCTAGCACATCTAGGGGCCCAAATTTTCCGTTGCAAAATGGAAAAGAAAAGGGAACCAAAGGTGGTAGAGGCAAGTGAAATAGTGGGAGTAATGGGAGCAGAACATGCACAACGGAGGCTTAAAAAGCGAAGGAGAGGCAAGTGCTTGAGTCTGTGCGGCCAAGGCGTTGGAGGCCAGTGCCCTATGCTCAGGCTCAAGTCGCCATTTGCTTTAATGTGAAGCTGTTTAGCGACTTGTTCTACCCATTCTTGGGTAGTAGATCTGATCTGTTGATCATGTTTGTTACACCTGCGGGGTTCTGCGGACAAAGGAGCTGCATGATGGCGAGATAACGATCTCCATGGGCAACGCGCGAAAGTCGAGGCCGTTGCGGTTGGAGTTGTTTCTTTATGTTTTGATTCAACAGCATTTTAGTTTTAAAGGACATTTTATATGTACGGAGTTTGTGAAACCTTATTTACATTTGAAACTTTTTATTCATGGATATTCATTATTTTTATAGTGGTGTTTCTATCATAAGAAATGGCGAAGTTATCGTGGTGGCACTTTATATAATTCGCTTTATACTATTTACGCAAAACATAATACCTATAACTATGTTGCATCTTCTTCAAACCTTAAAAAGAAAGTTTTTTCGCAAGATGACACCACATTTCTCGGCATCTTAGATTAGGTCACATCAATCTAAATAGGATCAAAGGCGGCTAAGAATGGGCGTTGGGTGATCTCACGTTACTTGCGTTCGATCTGCGAATCACGTATAGAAGGAAAGATGTCGACCGGACCTTCAAAGCGAAGGGTTATAGAGCCAAAAAGTGTTGGAGTTAGTCCATTCGACTGTGTGGACCTATGTCCACACAAGTTCGTGGAGAATACGGGAATTTTGTCACTTTCATTGGCGATTACTCAAGTGCGGATACATATACCGCTTCACCGCAAGTCCGAATGCTTTGAAATTCAAAGAGTTTAAGGCGGAAGTGGAGCGAAGCTTGGTAAAAGTATCAAGTCATCATGTGATGCGATCGCGGTGGCGAATACCTCGATAACGAGTTTATGGACTATTTGGTGAAGTGTGGGATTACCTCCCATTTCACTGCATAACACACACCTGACAAAATGGTGTGTCGAGGCGGAGAAATATGACTCTTTTAGAAATGGTTAGATCAATGATGAGTTATGCAACATTGCCTATTTAGATTACGGGGTATGCTTAGAAGCGTGACATACTTGCTAAATCTTGTACCTTCAAGTCGGTCGAAAAGACCCCTTTCGGTGTGGTTTGGGTGCAAGCCTAGTTTAAACCACATAAGGATATGGGCGATCCAACACATGTCTTTGAACAAGAAGGGCGACAAGTTGGAGGCTAGATCAAGCGTAAGGTCGTTTATTGGCTATCCTAGATGAGCGAAGGTGGTTTATTCTATAGTCTAAGGATCGGGAAGGTCATTATTAGCACTAATGCCCGATTTTTAGAAGAGGATTATATGAAAATCATAAATCCAAAGTTGAAATCATTCTTCAAGAATTAGAAGATGATCGTATTCCACCATCGATTAAGCCAAAGGTGCGAGATGTCGTGTTTAGTGGGAGGATCGACACGAGATACTTCAAGAAATTAAAGTGGGTGAGTTCCTTTGGAGATACTGGGTGTACAAGTGGCTCCTATCCAGCAAGTTGTGCAAGATAGAGTACCACAAGTTACTGCACCCACCATTGCCATTGTGCCAGTAGCGCCTCATCGTATTGGGGCGTTGTTCGTCAACCCGAGCGATTTATGTTCGTTGGTGAATCTTGGATTTAGTCGAGTGAAGCGGAGGGCAATAATCGACCCATGGACATACAAATGAGGCGATACAAGACATTGATGCAAGATCATGGCACACCGCTATGGACTTAGAAATTGAGTCCATAATGAGATATGGATGTATATGAAAGACACCTCTACGATGGCAAGGAAGCCGTAGGTAGTAAGTGGGTATACAAGAGGAAGAGATTTAGATGGAGAGGTTTCGGCTTTTAAAGCCGGGCTTGTGGCGAGGGTACACTCAGTTGAGGGCATCGATTTCGATGAGACCTTTTCGCCTATAGCAATGCTCAAGTCCATCGAATTCTTACGGCCATAGCAGCCCACTCAACCTTGAGGTTTGGCAAATGGATGTGAAAACCGCTTTTCTAAGCGGTTACCTTGAGGAAGGTAGAGACATATATGCAGCAACCGAAGGTTATGTGGTGAAGGGTGAAGAGCATCTAGTATGGAAGCTTAAGAAGTCCATTTATGGCCTTAAGCAAGCCTCACGATCCGGAACTTACGTTTTGACGAGGTGGTAAAGTCTTATGGATTTACCCGGTTGCCTAGCGAGAGTTGTGTGTATCGTTTAGATGTCAGCGGTGATGTGGTATTTCTTGCACTTTACATAGATGACATTCTTCTAGTTGGCAAAAATGTGAAGTTGTTATCGACGAAAGAGTTGGTTATCCGATCGGTTTCAAATGAAAGACTTAGGAGATGCGCGACATTCTTGGGATCAAGGTTTACCGAGATCGCAAGAGGAAAATGTTGAGCTTATCTCGGGCGTCTTACATTGATCTTTGTGATTACTCGTTTTAGTATCTTGACCGCCAAGAAAGGATTGCTACCTTTCGGACATGGCGTTCCTTTATCTCAAAAGCGATCACCTATGTTGCAAAGGAGATAGAGGAAATGAGACAAGTTCATACGCTTCCGTCGTGGGAAGTCTCATGTACGCAATGCTATGTAAGAGGCCCGATATACGCTATGCGGTAGGCATAGTAGCTAGATATCGATCTAACCTGGACAAGCTCATTGAATTGCGAGAAAGCATATACTCAAGTACACGAAAAGGACTAGAGATTATAGGCTAGTTTACCATGCGAGATAGTCTAATGCCTTTGGGTTATCTGAGACTCGGATGTCCAAGCCGACCGTGATGAGAAAAAAGTCTACCAAAGCTATGTGTTTACCTTGGGAGGTAGACCCGATATCTGGAGTGCAAAGCGGCGATGCATTGCGGACTCTACCATGGAAGCCGAACACGAGCCGCCGGAGGTCGCTAAGGAGGCTGTATGGTTCAAGAACTACCTCATGGATCTGGGTGTGGTACTGGTTTGCCCAAGAGTATCATAGTTTCTTGTGATAACTCGGTGTAGTGGTAAACTCGAAGGAACCACGGACCCACAAAGCGAACAAACACATAGAGAAAGTACCATGTCATACGAGAAATCGTGAGGCGGGGACGGTTGATTGAAAAGATTGATACGACGGATAACCTAGCGGATCCATTCACAAAGAGCCTACCGCAAAAAGTACGAAGCACGTTCGAGGACTTGGATTGCGCTGATGGCACCCACTTAGAAAGGAAACTTTTGTATAAGTGGGAGAAGCAAAGTGATGGTTTTGTTTGTAATAGCTAGTAGAGACACATTGTATACTAAAAGTTTGCTTTAGTATAAGTGGGAGATTGTTGATTTGTATCTTGAAAGCGCTTTTGGTTGAGCTTGTATACAATGTTTCTGTTACCACTATTACATTCTCCTATCTAAATTGATTACTTGATTGCATATATCTGTGTCCCCTTATCTCATATATAAGTTAGATCATCACAAAGGTGTAGAAGATCACGTAAGTCCGTATGATTGGTCAAGCTTAATGAGATATAAAAGAATCACACCGAGACAACTTGAGGACGAGTTGTCGGTATAGTCTGCGGTATAGATAAGAAGTGACTTGACTTGGTTGCTTGTCTATCTTTGATGCGTCTCGACGTATTGATGGATCACGGATGAGATGAGTTCTTCTATCGACCGTCGTGAAGAACCTAGATCTCGGTGACTTACGATGATCTAAACCTCGATAAGGTATTAGGTGAGTATAAGTTCTTGACCATCACTTTGACTTGTTATGGGTGAGGTTATATATTCTAACCCAATATTCTCCGATCTTGGGTGGTGGCGGTGCTTGTATGTCATGCTAGTTATCTCATCGAGTCACCGTATCCGTTAAGGATGATGGCGCCCCTTAAGGAGCTCAAAGGTTTATTGTACTAAACCTGCGGTTGAGTTAGCTCAAGTACAATAATAAGGTTGAGTGGTACTACTTAAGGAATTAAAGATATTAATTATTTTATGCAACAAGTATGCTCTAAATAATTAATGGACGTGCGATATCTTAAATACGGGATTCGTAATGTCTAAGTGCAAGCCGACTCACCCGGTAATAAAGGGGTAAGTCGGTATTTATTCTCTAGTGGCATGAATGAATGTTTATAAATTAATTTATGTTCAGGGCTGAACATAAGATAATTAATTTATTTGAGGCACATCTTTATTCCTTGCATTTGATCCCTGGGCTGGCCCATCCAGGCCCGTAGCTTGGAGAAAATCGGCGCCCCCTACCTCTCTAAGGATAATGATTTTATTCTCTTTATCATATTATTATATTTATGGGATATGCATTGATCATTTCCTTATGGGATTATGGTAATGCATTATAAATATAAGGTAAGAGATAAGATCAAAGTTAATCCTCAATTATCCTACATCATTATTTTCGAAAATTCCCATAGTACTTTGGGAGGTGATTCTCGAAAATTGTAGAGAGGAATAGGTGATTTTACGTAGCATTCTCCATAGATTATCCTCACTCGATATTGGAGATTGGGCAAGGGATACGGTCCAGAAGGTCAAAGCACGAGTCTCGATCCATTCCACCTCGACAGATTCAAAGGTAAACACGAGAAAACCCCTACGTGTTGCAATTAATTATATAGGTGCATTGATAAACGCGCATTTTACACGTTTATAGTTGATATTTAAAGATGAGTTTAGGTCGTTTAATGTGCGCCACGTATCGATTCTTAATGTTTTATCTATTTCTAGAAGATCTTGCTCTTGGGTGTTCTTTTGGTGTTGTATAGGTCCGTATGTTGAAAATCGAAGCAAGGAGCGAAGCACGAGCCAAAATGCACATCGACTGCTTTAGCGACCAGCCCAGCGGTCGCTAGGCTCGCCGCAAGGCAACCCGCGAGAACCAGTGAGGCAATGATCGCGATCGCGACCGCGACCTCGTGCCCACGAGCGAAGCCCCGGCAGAAAGCTACTATCGATTTCTCACGACCGTGGCTAGCGACCGCTAGCCGGTCATGAGGTAACCATCTTGGCCAGGAGGCGGCGGCGCGAAGAGAAAAGCGCGAGACATACCTAGCGATCGACCTAGCGATCGCGGGCGTGGTCGCGAGTCCGAGCGCGAAGGAGAATTGGGGTTTGGGGTGTGCTATATATATGGCAACACCCCCTCGCGCCCCCAACGTCGCACACACGCTCCAGAACCTCTTTTTATCAGTTTTTCAGATTTTTTAGCTTTAGCTTCCATCTATTTTCATTCTAGAGTTGATTTGATCATTGTTCTTCATTAGTTTTATGTTTTGTCTACGATCCTAACGTTTCGTCCGGACGATCTTTGCAATTTTCTATTTTTCGCTGAGGTTGGGATTCAAGCCCAACGATTGTTCATCATAAGCTTCAATACGTGTAATATTCCAAAGAAACGAATATACGATTACGGTTTTCTAAACCCGTAATTAGGGTTTTGCCGTATATTATCTTTTTACGACATCGAATATGGTGATTTCGATATGATACCGTTATAACGTAATTCCTTTTATAATTCACTAAGGATTATGAATTTAAGGATTTAAATATTACGAAATGATTCGTCGATATATTTTAATGTCAAGCGTATCGAACGTCGACTTTTCATGAAATTTTCGAGCGGTGAAGCTTGGAATTAATTTCATCTTAATTCCTTTATTAAAAGGAATATATTTATTTAGTAAGTACGAACTTATCTGCGACCATTTTGAGATGAGTCGATTTTAAGCGCTTTGAGACGTTTTGAACGCCGGCGTCTGAGGCGTTTTGTAAAATGAGTTTAATGCTCAGGAAATTATAATAATTAATTTCCTATTATTATTTTATATAATTACAGTATTATTAATTATAAAAATCAAATTTTAGCATCTAAAATTCGATTTCTTTAACATAGGTTTTGAAAACCCAGTTTTGCAAACTATGGTTTTAACACATGAAATGATACCATTAAATTATCATATGGTATCTAAACTATATGTTATGACATATATGAGTATTATTAAGCTATGAAATCAGTTTTTGGAACAATAAAACTCGATAGCTTATATTTATAAATTTTGAAACCTAATTTTCGAAATTAGGGTTTCTTATGCATAAATTAATGCTATAATTTTATCCTATGATATTTTTTAATATCTAAATCATATATTATGATATATATGTGTATATTTTGATCGAGAATGACATGAGTATCAATAATAGGTGTAAATTGTATTTTTATTCCTATTTTTCCATTTATTATCGGTAAAATCGATTATGTGCTATAAGTTGGATTTAATTATTTTTATGGCATCTATTATATATCTATGATCATACATGATTAATATATATAGTGTTAGGGATGGAATAAAAAAAATTAAACCACCCCTAAACACCCTTAAAACCGCCGGCCACCCTCTTTACACAAGCAATGATGCATTTTTTTTCCACCCAATGCATGAACACCTTTTTAACACTAGCCTAATCATCACTAAGCACTCCTAAAATGCTGCAACCATTCCTATTGGTGAAGTGTGTGTGAGTGTGACCGAGAGAGAGAGAGATGTGGGTTAATAGGGGGAGACTCTTCCTCTTCAAACCACTACACTCAACACACATTACAAACACTCAACACTCTCATTTTTCTCTCCATTTTTCCTCTCCTTCATCCAAGAAAACCGAGAGCAGCCCCCTCCCATTTTCGAAAGCTTCATCCCCTTCTTCTTCTCCATTTCTCCTCCAAACCTTGATACTATACCATATTCTTGTGATTCTATATCATATCTAAGGTAAACATGAGACCTAGCACCGATTTTTACCTCTTTTGTACAAGAAAAATCGAGCATGCTCTTGTATATATTTATGTATGTTCGAATGTTCTATATATGTATACATATGTGTTTTAATGTTCTAGAGCATGAGATATGTTGTTCTTGATGATTTCTATTTCCAAATATGTGAATATATGTTAGAATAAACATATGGTATTGTTTATTTAATTTTTGAATGGATCTAGCATGTATATATGATTTTTCGAACCATAGGATAATGTTTAAAATTATTTTCGAAATGTATAAAAATTCTTCATGATGACCGATTACTTTCCAAGTATTTTGGTGATGGATTATTGATCTAGGATGTGTTTTAAACCCATGGTATGTCATTTAAAATTTTTGGAAAAACCCTAGTTATTTTCTTGAGAAGGCCGAGACATATATAGCTTAACACCTTGGTGTAAAATTTTATTTTAAGCTTGTGATGACATATTAATGCTTGAATGTATTGTTTATATGTTATATGATTTATTTGGAATTTTTGAAAACCATATACTTGATTTCTCAATAATACCGTGAGCATGTAAGATGTGTAGGTTGGTGTATGATTTTATTTTTGAACATGTAATGGTGTTTTAATGCTTTAGTATATTATTTATGCATTGTGTGAATTAATTAGAATTTTTGGAAATCATTTACCTATTTAAATCAAATAAGCCGAAAGCTTACAAGCTTATATGGTGATGATTTAATTGGTTTTTGATAATTTAATGATGTTATATTAATATACTATAGTATATAATCATAGTATATAATTGTTGGAATTTTTGAAAACCAAATACTAAATAAAATCGAAAAAGCCGAGAGCTTACAAGCTCATATGGTGACGATTTAAATTAGTTTGGTTGATATTATGATGTTACAATGTTATAATATAATGTTTAATGATGTTGGAATTTATTTAGAATTTTTAGAAATTATTTGCTAATTATTCGGTAATTATCAAGTATTACCGTGAATAATTGTTATATATTGTGAAATGAATGCTTATGATGAACTATAGGTTATATTAATGATATATATTGATGTTGGGATATTATACTAAGTATATATCAATTTTGGGAATTTTGGATAATTATTCCTATTTATTTGAAATTACCGTAAATGTATATATGTATATATATATAA
Source organism: Salvia rosmarinus (assembly GCA_036937905.1). NCBI lineage: Eukaryota > Viridiplantae > Streptophyta > Magnoliopsida > Lamiales > Lamiaceae > Salvia > Salvia rosmarinus. Next base: position 24,621 of record JAODLM010000270.1, read on the forward strand.
ATAGCAAATAATACCATATGAATTTTATAAATTCATATTCTGGACCATAGTGTATAATAATTCACTATATTAATTTAGAAAAAATTTCAAAAGTCATTTGACATTTTAAGTTAATTATCGAAATTTTCGATAATTAAAAAGGGTTAAAATCCTTTTAAATCAGTTTATTAATAAAATATATGTCTATTTATATTCTGGACATATTTTGAAAATTATAAAATTTTACAAACATAGTTTACTATGTTTAAGACAAACGTTAGGTTGTTAACGCTTTAAAACCCAAAATACGATTTTATTTATAAAAGGGTTACTAAAATGCGAAAATATTTATAAGTCCTCGATTTACTGAGATAGATCGAAAAATAGGACTTTACGTTTTCAAATCGATCAAATTCGACTTATAAAACAAAATAGTAAGAAGTTCTTATTTTAAAAGTCAAAATCGTTGACTTTGTTGACCAATGTTGACTTCGTTGACTTTTCAAGTCAAGCGCACGATTATACGTTTATAAATCGTCGAGACGGCGTAAGATATACTAATTGAGTATGATACCTCATTAGTAAGAAAAGATTTCACAAATGAAGTCCATATATCGAAAACGTGCTTATCGTTAAAAGTATCTCGAAGAGCGAGAACAAGTCGATCGTATCGTGTTAAGAGGCGTATTGAATTCACTAAGGAATTCGGTCTACATCGATATGAAATATCGAAGTTTATCTTAGTTTTGAAAGTCTCGAGACTTGAGCGACGTACTAAAGCCTCATTTTTTGTAAAGGTGTGACGCCTTGCAACGAGCGGGATTTTGACGAATGAGCTAAACTGGGACTTTACAACGAACCATAGTCCGGTGGGCTTCTTATCTTCAAAATGTGGGCCTTTTCTTACCCACTAAAATTGCTTTATGTTATTCCAAATAAGTTTATTTCTGAGACTTATTTTACATTTGTTATCAAATGTTTCTTGCATTACCGCCGAAAATATTTCGTTTGTGTATGGATCCTATCTGTTATGCGGGTAGAAGTGTGGAGATAGTTGGAACTATTATATCAATTGTTGTGGTAGCACCCACCTTTTTAATGTCGGGTCTGTGCGGATGATAAATGCACAGCTAGGATTGGCGTGAAGGTTGGAACCTCTGTTGTGTTAACATATGCTTGAGAGAGTTGATCTTGTTTGACGGGATTACGGCCGGTCACGGCGTCGTAGATGGGAGGCCTCCTCTCGATGTTTATTATTTATTATTATGTATTGTGACTATGAGATATGGACCATACACACCAAGAAAATGCTCGGCCGAGCTATGTTCTGACGAAAATGATTTGGTAAGCCTGAGGCATTTAACAAAACCCTGTGACTTACCGATATTAGCGATGTAATCTAAATTCTATCAAATGTTTTCGGCATAAGTCCACCGAGTGCAATTTCTTGTACTTAGCCCCTGCATATTTGTTTTAAATGTGCGAGTTGAGCTCGATGGTGATGATGGGGATGTGTTGAGGAGTCCAGGTGTCCTCGATCGATTTACTTGAATTTATAGGTTATACCTTGAATGCATATCGTCATATATGTATTCACACACTTTCATTGCTATACTCAACTCCTTTATTTATGCTTACGTTTACAAACTATCAAGGTCCATCGGATCGGGCGAGTTTTGAGGTGGATGGCTAACCTTTTCAAAAACATTATGACATCACCTCATATTACGCCCAAGCATGTTGGTTTATTTTTATGCATCTTTATTTTACCCATGTAACCCTAAAATACTACTCTAGTATTAGTAAGCCTCAGGTCCGGGTTGGTCGGGGTGGGGTCGTGACAATCTGGGTTTCATTTATATAATTTCTATTTTCATGGTTAAATCGTATTTTATTAGTTTATTATATGCGGCTAGATTTTAGTTTCTAATCTTAGGGTTTGCATGATTCGATCCTATATGTTGTGATTCTGTTATCGCTATTTACCGTCAGGGCATTGATTCATGATTCTTGGTGCTTATTTATATGTGTTAATTTCGATCAATCTTGATGCATATCTAGTTGTCGGTTAATTACGTAATTGTATTAATTGTCGATCGATCTCGAATGCATGATACGAATGAGCCTTGAGTCGTGGTGAGATAGGATATTCGTAGGAAGCATATTCTTTGTGATCTGTTTGGGTTGCTTGTTTTCACCTAGAGGCGAATGAGAATAGGAAAACTAATAATCTACGACCGCTTTTATCGTAATGAAATTATCGATTATATATGTGATCTTCCATCTTATGCGGATTAAAATTGGTTGATAGGAGCAGGATAAACATCGTTGTGGATAGGATTAATGCATCCCTAGGGTTAGTCGTCCTTATCTGCTTTTAACATCCAGTGTTTATTGCTTTATTTTATTTTACATGCTTTGTTACCTACGCTTTGGATTGAATTCGAGCCCCAAAATCTTACCAAACCATTTATGTTGCTTGGATAATGATGAATCATTGTTGAGTTAGCTTACGTGTTTTCGCATTACAATCCAATGGATACGATACTCGCTTACCTTCTATATCGCCTTTTACGTGTGAAAATGGGCGATCTAGACATGCACGGTTTTACTGAACAGCGGGCGGCCCTAGGCCCGGCCCTAAAATCAGCAGTTCGGCCCGGACCGCGGTCGATGGGCTGAACCGGAACCGTGAGCTAGGGCCTCAGGCGGGCTCGGTTCATGCGAATCGACCGAACCGACGGTTAACCGCGGTCCGAACCAGGAGACTTGGGATGGAACCGCCGGTCCGGTTATAGCCGTTGGAGACAATGCATGGAAAAAACATGATTTAAAGAAATATTTGGTTCGTTTAGGTCATAAAGTTTCTATTTGTGCCGATGTTTGGACGGATGCTTATAATAAGAATTCTTATATGGGTATTACTTGTCATTGGATTGATTCGAAATGGGTTATGCAAAAGCGTTTAATTGCTTTTAGAGAGTTTGAAGAGCCTCATAATGCTTTAGGTATTGCTAATATTATAATTGGTGTGTTAAATGAGTATTCTTTGATTAATAAAATTTTTCCGTTGGTTTTGATAATGCTTGCAAACACCGCTATATTCCTCAACTTATTGAAGCATCGCACTTTCTTTTGAAGGAAAATACTTTCATTCTAGATGCATTTGTCATATTTTAAATTTATGTGTTCAAGATGCACTTAGTATTTTCAAGAATCCGTTAGTCATATTTTAAATTTATGTGTTCAAGATGCACTCATAGGGAGAAAGGTAAGCGCATTTCTTTCTCAAACTCATGAAATGGAAGTTTTACATGATTGAACAATTGGAGGGACTTTTGAAAGATTTGATTATTATGAAAATTTTATGATGAAAATGAAAGTTGAACAAGAAATTTTTCCAAAATACTTTTAGTTGAACTAGTGCAATACTAGTATTGATATGAAAGTACATGGTGGTACTAGTTGAATGATCAACATGGGATGAATGAATTCATTTTGAATATGTATATGAATTGATCATGATCATCTTTTGAAATCATATTTCAAAGTTTTCAAATAAAACTTTACTTCCAACTTTCAAAATTTTATTTATGATAAGCGATATGTTATCATAAAGGCGAACTTAGACTCTAAGGAAGCATGTTCACATATCGTGAAAGAACATAGAAATACGAACTTCTTTTCCTTACGATAACAAAGAGCGATAGGAAGAATGAGAGTAATGATGGCCTCAAGCTCGAGCAGCGAAAGGCGAGCAAGAAGGATGAACAAGGGTGACCTCGACCTTAAAGATGAACAACGTCGACACTTCATCACTACTTGACATGGTGAGCATCGATACAAATCACGACATGGGCGTCACTTACGGCTTCAGAATGTTCAGCCTCAACATAAAAACCGAAGGCGATAGGCGTATTGCGCCGACATCGTCTCGATTTGCAATTTGGCACGATCGCGCAAATTTCCTGCACTGCGCAGTAGATTGTTTTAGCTAGATTTCTCTCGTTAGGACTCCGATTTACGCATGGTTTTCACCTGCGTACTCCTAACACTGATCTTCATTTGTTATGAAGAACAGAATCCTTAATTCTGCCTCAGAATGCGATAGAGTCCGTTGAACTCTAGTTCGAGTGTTTGGTATAGAATAAGAATCTCGTAGCTTATATTAAGATGTTGTTGGCTTATGTATACGTTTGGGTAAGACTAAGAAGGTAAGTTGTGGTAAGTATTGTGCAGTATGATGTTGCCTACCTTATACACTTGCTTGACCTTATCTAGTTGCTTGGCGTTACGTTTAAGATATCCTTGCCTGCTTTTGAGATGGCGATAGTTGACTTATGTTAGTTTGTTAAGTGACGGATGGAGGATGAGATATCTCGCGAGGAGGAGGATTGGACCACACCCCACCCAGAGGAGGAGGTGAGTATTTATCGCTCCGGTGGATGTCTTGTTGGGAAGACTTGGGTGAGTTCTTGGCATATTACCTCCGTCTTTGGAGGCGCCTGAGAGCCTGGCGTGGCGATTATAATGACATCCGCGCCTACTAGCGATACTCCCTGCACTGGGATGGGTATGCCAGAGATATCGGAGATTACATCTACCAGGCGATGGCGCTACGACTTGGTGGGAGATTTGCCCAGTTCGTGAGTCATCGACTTACGATCTGACATTCTGGGGCAGCACCGAGAGGACCCTACCTCCTCCCAGGAGTATACAGGCGGGATGAGTCGCAGAGTGGCTTTACAGAGGTTCAGGCGATTGACCCGGTCGTGCCTCCTTTCCTTGACGAGGAAGGCTGCTCGCTTAGAGAGGCGGAGACGCCCGAGCCTTGGGAGGCGGTATTTCCACCCTACAGCCGGACACCCGTCGTCCACAAGTACCACCTCCACCACCTATGGTCCCGGCCGTACCACCCGATCGAGCACTTGGTCGGACAAAGACGGATGAGGGTATGAGATGTCGCGGTGGCTACGGCCCGATCCGCCACGACTATGAGCATCGGGTGAATACAGCGAGCGCTCTTAACCCCCTACGAGACATCTGGATGGTGGAAAGCGATGGAGCCGGTCCATCGAGGGCGCCCGCATGGACATTTCGGCGAGGGCGACTCAGGAGGAGGAAGATCCCGAGGAGGACCGGACGGTGGGAGGGCGCATGATGTAGACCACGATGAAGCTTAAGGAGATTTTTTATGTTAAGCACATTGTTTTCCTTTTCCTATGTTTAATCTTTAGTGATGGACTTAGAACCTTAACTTTTGGAAGGCCATGTGGGCCGGGACATATGTTTTATTTCTCTTTTGTATAACCGTTGGTTTTGAACATCCCACCTATGGCGAAATTTTGGATATATATATACATGACCCTAATAGGGCTTTTGCGGCAAGTTATGTTTGTAAAGAGTGGTTTTGTTTGGAATCGTTTTACAATAAGGCCGTAATAAGCGTTGGTGTATGTTGAGTTATGAAAAGAATAAGTGCATAATGATTACACTGTTTATCTATGACATGCCTCGAGAAGGAATCCGGGCGGGAACCCGAGGGGTCGAGGTCGGGAAGGCAAGAGGAAGGGGTAGGATCCCGAGCAAGAGCAGAAGATATTCCCAACCACCACCTCCACCTCAACCCGATCGCGGGATCGAAGAAATGTTTCTAAGGCGAACCCTCATGTCTTTAACGGGAAAGGTAGCAGGAAGAAGCCGAACAATGGGTTGGGGCCATTGACGGATTTTTACATTTTAAGATGCACGGCACGGGAAAGGGCATCGTGTGTTACCTTCCGACTTATAGGACCGGTGACTTACGGTGGGAGACCGGAAGAAGACTTTCGGTGAACAACTTGAAGAATTCTCGTGGGAGGATTTCGAGAGGGAGTATGAAAAGTACATACCTAAAAGCTATAAGAGGAAGAAGGGGCAGAGTTTTCTGCTAAAACAAGAAAGGATGACCGTAATCGACTATGATCGCACTTCTGCGAGATGTCGAGATATGCACAGAGCGGTGGACACCGACTTGAAAATGTCGGAAAAGTTCGAGCGGGGCTAAGAATGGAGATCGCATGTCTCTTGCCGACCATGGAGACACATCTACTGAAGCTCTCGCACGAGCTTTAGATATTGAGGCGGCCATGACCGAAAATAAGTCGGTGTCGTCTCAGACACACAATGCACTGGATAGAGGAAAGGGGAAATGGGAACCCAACCGCGGGAATAACAACCGGGAGCTATGGGATGCGAGTCCTGGCGCCCGTGGCGAGGCCTGCGCCACAAGGACAAGGGTGGAAGAGGCGACTTATGCTCCACCGGCAAGGGGACCACATGAGCGATCGAGGACACCTCAATGCCCTCGATGCCATAGGACACACAAGGGTGTGTGCGGCAAGCGTGGTAGGCTGTTATAAGTGCGGGCAAGCGGGCATTCGCCAACAATTGCCCGTGTCACGTTCGGATGTAAGGCCGAACCAGCCGGCAATGCTCGACCATTAAGGGCTATCTGACTTCAACCCGGCCCGCGGCGGTTCAGCCCCAACCCTCAACTCCGGTGCATGACCCAGCCTCGACAACAACTCCAACGGCCGCAACAATGGCGTGACGCGGCAACAAACCCGCAGCAGCGGTGGCGGCAACCACCGCAACAGCGGGCGTCAACCACCGCGCCAGCGCCGGCGGCGGCAACATGCGAGCAACGACCGCCGAATCAGCCAGGACCGGCGCCCGTCGACCTCGGTAGGCTCGGTGGGGCCTACGCCTTACATGGGAGGCGAGCAGACAAAACCAAGGAAACTTGGCGGTATGGGAGTTCTACTCAACCTACATTATAGTATTGTTCGATCTGGTGCCGCATTCTTTTATTGCAAAATCATGCGTGAAATCTTGGGCCTTAGATGCGAAAAGTCAAGCCGAGGATATGAGAATCTCATCGCCTATAGGAGGGATTATGACCGTTACACACTTTTGCTCGAACCTAGAGTTGACATTAGGATCACTTAAGGTTCTGGCTAACGATCTAAACATAATACCCATGGATGATGTAGACATAATCCTCGGAATGGACTGGTTAGCTAAGAATCATTCCACGATTCTCTGTAAGGAAAGGAAAATTTCGTTTCACTTTCCTGGACAAGAAGCTACGCACTTCCACGGGATCAGCATGGGGAGGAGGATTCCGATAGTATCAGCACTACAAGCTAGGAGGATGATGAACCAGAAGGGATGCCATGCATTCCTTGTTTATTTAAACGATGAGGATAAACCCGAAGCACGGGTAGAAGACATTGAAGTTGTCCGAGAATTTTCGGACGTATTTCCCGAAAATCTACCAGGACTACCTCCTGATAGACAACTAGAGTTTACCATCGACTTGGAGCCAGGATCAGCCCCAGTGTCGAAGGCGCCCTATAGGATGGCCCCAAAGGAGCTAGAAGAGCTGAAAATCCAAATCCAAGAGCTTTTGGATCTAGGATTCATTAGGCCGAGTGTTTCACCTGGGGGCGCTTTGTTTTGTTTGTTAAGAAAAGGATGGTTCTTTGAGGATGTGCATCGATTATAGGGAGCTAAATAAGATGACACTAAAGAACAAATACCCTTTACCGAATTGATGACTGTTTGATCAATTGCAGGAGGCGGGTATATTCTCTAAAATTGATCTTAAGTCGGGATATCATCGGTGAAAATACGATCGAGGATGTACCTAAGGCGCATTCGAACCGGATATGGCCACTATGAGTTCATAGTTATGCCATTCGGACTAACCAATGCACCACCGTATTCATGGACCTCATGAGCAGTATTTCATCCATTTACGGATAAATTTGTTTGGGTCTTCATAGATGATATCCTTATTTACTCAAAGAATGAAGAGGATCATAGGGAACATCTAAGAACGGTCTTGCAAACCACGAGAGGCGAAGACTCTTTGCTAAGTTTAGCAAATGCGAGTTTTGGTGAAGGAAGTTATGTTCCTTGGACACATCGTGTCTGCTTGAAGGTATAAAGTAGATCCGGAAAGTAGAGGCCGTGCGAGAATGGAAATCACCAAAGACTCGAGACGAAATTAGAAGTTTCCTAGGATTAGGTGGCTACTATAGGAGATTCATGAAGGATTCTCCAGATTGCAAGGCCAATAACTTGACTACTCAGGAGGGAATCAAGTTCATGTTGGATTGTATCTTGAAAGCGGTTTGGTTGAGCTTGTATACAATGTTTCTGTTACCACTATTACAATCTCTATCGGATTTGAATACTTGATTGCATATATCGTGTCCCTTATCTCATATATAAGTTAGATCATACGGTGTGTGAAGATCACGAAGTCCGTATGATTGGTGAAGCTTAATGAGATATAAAAAGTTTCCTGGTGAGGGCGACTTAAGGACGAGTTATCGGTTTAGGCTGCGGTATAGATAAGAAGTGACTTGACTTAGTTGCTTGTCTATCTTTGATGCGTCTCTGACGTATTGAAGGATCACAATGAGATGAGTTCTTCTTTCTCGACCGTCGTGAAGAACCAAGATCTCGGTGACTAACGATGATCTAAACCTCGATAAGGTATTAGGTGAATATGAGTTCTTGACCATCACTTTGACTTGTTATGGGTGAGGGTTATATGTTCTAACCAGCGGTGCTTGTATGTCACGCTAGTTATCGTATCGAGTCACCGTATCCGTTTAGGATGATGGCGTCCCTTAAGGAGCTCAAAGGTTTTATGCGAAACCCTGCAGGTTGAGTTAGCTCGAAATACAATAATAAGGTTGAGTGGTACTACTTAGGAAATGAAGTTATTAATCGTTTTAGCGATGATTGCTATAAATGATTAATGGACGTTCGATATCTTAAATACGGGGATTCGTAATGTCTAAGTGCAAGCCGACTCAACCTCGGTAATAAAGGGGTAAGTCAACATTCTTTCTCTAGTGGCATGATCGAATGTTTATAAATTAATTTATGTTACGAAATTTGAACATAAGATAATTAATTTATTTGAGGCCATCTTTATTCCTTGCATTTGATCCTGGTGGCCCATCCAGCCCATAGCTACAAGAAAATCGCCCTATGTGCTCTCAAAGGAAAGATTTTATTCTCTTTATCCCACAAGGATATAATTATATTTATGGTATATGCATAGATCCTTTCCATATAAGATTATGGTAATAATCCTGAGAGTATGGAAATAATCCTGAGAGTATGGAAATAATCCTAAGATTATGGTAATATTCCATATAGGATTATGGTAATTTCCATATAGGATTATGGTAATTTCCATATGGGATTAAGGTAGTGCATTATAAATATAAGGTATGAGATAAAGTCTAGGTTAATGCTCATTAATCACACACAAGATTTTCGGCCCCCTCTTGTCCATTGAGAGAGAATTTCGAAAGTTGTGAAGAGAGAGCATTGGGTGATTTTCCGAAGCATTCTCCATAGATCGTCCTCACTCGACGTTGGAGATTGGGCAGCGGGATACGATCCGGAAGGTCAAAGCACGAGTCCGATCCGTTCAATCCGTTCATCTCGTTCCATCGACCTCTTCGGATCAAAGGTAAACACGTGAAAACCCAGCGTGTTGCGATTTAATTATATAGGCGCATGCTAGGTTTATAATCAATGTATGGTGAATTAAACACCCAAGATGGTTCCTTGGGCGAGGGTTAACTGTCGTTTTCCCTACTGATTCAATTGGGTGATGAGTGCGAGCGAGCTTCCAATACTTAAGGAAAATTGACGATTGCACAGTTCTAGCTTGGTCGAAGCGGACAAGGGGTATGTGGTCTATCTGACGCATCTAAGGCTGGGCTGGGTTGTGTTTTGATGCAAGAAGGAAAAGTGATAGCTTACGCATCCGACAACTCGGACCCCACGATCTCGAACTACCCAACCCACGATTTGGAATTAGCAGCTGTAGTTCACGCCCTAAAAATATGGAGACACCATCTCTACGGGGTGAGATGTGAGATCTTCACGGACCATAAAAGTTTGAAGTATTTCTTCGAACAAAGAGATCTGAATATGAGACAAAGAAGATGGCTTGAATTAGTGAAGATTACGATCGTGGTATTAACTATCACCGGGCAAAGCAAATGTAGTAGGCGGCGCTTGAGTCGTAAGAGCCATACCAAGTTAGGATGTCTCTTTATCTGAGAGGAAAAACTCGTTGAAGAGTTTGGTAGGATGAGGATTGAACTAGTGGAACCGCTTGCGACAATTGTGGTCAGTCGCTACACTCACATTGGCATCGACCTAAGAAAAGAATTGTCGAGGACGAAGGATGGAGGAAAAGTTGGAAAAGATCGAGAAAGACTAAGGTGCGAAGGATTCAAAATTTTCAAGAGGCACCGGATAACGCCTTATTGTTTGAAGGTAGGATATGCGTTCTGACGACGCAAAGCTCGAGCGAAATCATGAGTGAGGCTCACGTCACGCCCTACACCGCCCACCAGGCGGTACTAAAATGTACCGGGACACGAAGGAAAAATTTTGGTGGGAAGGCGTGAAGCGAGACATAGCTTCTTTTGTAAACTGTCTTGTTTGTCGACAAGTGAAGGCCCTACACCAGCGTCCCTACGGAAGTTACAACCGTTGGAAATCCCGAATGGAAGTGGGACGATATAACGATGGATTTTGTTACAAGCTTACCCAAATCGAGAAGAGAAACACGACCGTATGGGTAATTGTGGATAGACTTACCAAAGTGCTCACTTTCTACCTATTCAAAGCACTTATGGATCCGATAAGTTGGCCCGGTATGCGTTAAGGAAATTGTGCGACTACATGGAGTGCAAAATCTATTACCTCGATCGAGACTCCAAGTTCACATCCAGATTTTGGATTAGCTTGCGAGAAGGCTGAGTGCAGATTAAACTTGATCTGACATTCCACCCACAAACCGATGGGCGATCGGAGAGAGCGATCAAGCAGCTAGAGGATATGCTTAGAACTATAATTTTGGATCGAGGTGCAAAATGGGAAGATATTTTACCTCGATTGAATTTGCTTACAACAACGATTATCAGCGACGATCGGCATGGCCCCATCACGAAGCCTTGTATGGCGAAGTGTAGATCACCACTTTATTGGGACGAAGTCGGTGAGAGAAAAGTTATAGGGCACGATGCGGTGAGCGAGATGATCGAAATCGTTCGACAAATTAGGATGAGGATAAAGAGGGCTCGGGACAGACATAAATCTCTACGTACGCGTAGATCCGAACTACTGATTTGAGGATGGAGACAAAGTATTTCTTAAGGTCTCCCATGAGAGGATTGTCGGGTTTGGCACGAAGGAAAGCTTAGACCCGTTTTATAGGACCTTATGAGATCCTAGAAAGGATAGGTCGATGGCATATAGGTTGGCTCTTCCGCCAAACCTAGGAAATGTCCATAATGTTTTCACGTCTCACAATTACGAAAATCGTTCACGACCCAAAGCACGTGATTCACCAAGGCGGCGTGATCCTCGAGCCAAACATGAGCTATAAGGAAGAACCGCAGCCATACTTGACCACAAAGTTCGGCAACTACGGAGCAAGTCGATTCCGTTAGTCAAAGTCTTGTGGAGACACCACAGACGAGAAGAAGCCACGTGGGAGCTTGAAGAAGCGATGAAGGAAAAATACCCGATCTATTTTATAGAGGTATACAAATTTCGGGACGAAATTTTTCGTAAGGGGTGGAATATAATATTCAAATAAGCGAATATCGATTACGGTTTTCTAAACCGTAATTAGGGTTTTGCCAGTATATTATCTTTTACGACATCGAATATGGTGATTTCGATACGATACCGTTATAACAATTCCTTTTATAATTCACTAAGGATTATGAATTTAAGGATTTAAATATTACGAAATGATTAGTCGATATATTTTAACGTCGAGCAGCGTATCGAGCGTCGACTTTTCATGAAATTTTACGGCGTTGAAGCTTGGAATTAATTTCCATCTTAATTCCTTTATTAAAAGGAATATATTTATTTAGTAAGTACGAACTTCTGCGACCATTTTGAGATGAGTCGATTTTAAGCGTTTGAGGCGTTTTGAGCGTCGGCGTCTGAGGCGTTTTGTAAAATGAGTTTAATGCTCGAGAAAATTATAATAATTAATTTCCTATTATTATTTTATATAATTACAGTATTATTAATTATAAAAATCGAATTTTAGCATCTAAAATTCGATTTCTTTAACATAGGTTTTTCGAAAACCCTAGTTTTGCAAACTATGGTTTTAACACATGAAATGATACCATTAAATTATCATATGGTATCTAAACTATATGTTATGACATATATGAGTATTATTAAGCTATGAAATCAGTTTTTGGAACAATAAAACTCGATAGCTTATATTTATAAATTTTGAAACCTAATTTTCGAAATTAGGGTTTCTTATGCATAAATTAATGCTATAATTTTATCCTATGATATTATTTAATATCTAAATCATATATTATGATATATATGTGTATATTTTGATCGAGAATGATATGAGTATCAATAATAGGTGTAAATTGTATTTTTATTCCTATTTTTCCATTTATTATCGGTAAAATCGATTATGTGCTATAAGTTGGATTTAATTATTTTTATGGCATGTATTATATATCTATGATCATACATGATTAATATATATAGTGTTAGGGATGGAATAAAAAAAATTAAACCACCCCTAAACACCCTTAAACCCATAAGCCACCCTCTTTACACAAGCAATGATGCACCTTTTTCCACCCAATGCATGAACACCTTTTAACACTAGCCTAATCATCACTAAGCACTCCTAAAATGCTGCAACCATCACTAAGCACTCCTAAAATCGAGCATGCTCTTGTATATATTTATGTATGTTCGAATGTTCTATATATGTATACATATGTGTTTTAATGTTCTAGAGCATGAGATATGTTGTTCTTGATGATTTCTATTTCCAAATATGTGAATATATGTTAGAATAAACATATGGTATTGTTTATTTAATTTTTGAATGGATCTAGCATGTATATATGATTTTTCGAACCATAGGATAATGTTTAAAATTATTTTCAAAATGTATAAAAATTCTTCATGATGACCGATTACTTTCCAAGTATTTTGGTGATGGATTATTGATCTAGGATGTGTTTTAAACCCATGGTATGTCATTTGAAATTTTTGGAAAAACCCTAGTTATTTTCTTGAGAAGGCCGAGACATATATAGCTTAACACCTTGGTGTAAAATTTTTATTTTAAGCTTGTGATGACATATTAATGCTTGAATGTATTGTTTATATGTTATATGATTTATTTGGAATTTTTGAAAACCATATACTTGATTTCTCAATAATACCGTGAGCATGTAAGATGTGTAGGTTGGTGTATGATTTTATTTTTGAACATGTAATGGTGTTTTAATGCTTTAGTATATTATTTATGCATTGTGTGAATTAATTAGAATTTTTGGAAATAATTTACCTATTTAAATCAAATAAGCCGAAAGCTTACAAGCTTATATGGTGATGATTTAATTGGTTTTTGATAATTTAATGATGTTATATTAATATACTATAGTATATAATCATAGTATATAATTGTTGGAATTTTTGAAAACCAAATACTAAATAAAATCGAAAAAGCCGAGAGCTTACAAGCTCATATGGTGACGATTTAAATTAGTTTGGTTGATATTATGATGTTACAATGTTATAATATAATGTTTAATGATGTTGGAATTTATTTAGAATTTTTAGAAATTATTTGCTAATTATTCGTAATTATCAAGTATTACAGTGAATAATTGTTATATATTAATGAAATGAATGCTTATGATGAACTATAGGTTATATTAATGATATATATTGATGTTGGGATATTATACTAAGTATATATCAATTTTGGGAATTTTTGGATAATTATTCCCTATTTATTTGAAATTACCGTAAATGTATATATGTATATATATAAATAAATAGCAAATAATACCATATGAATTTTATAAATTCATATTCTGGACCATAGTGTATAATAATTCACTATATTAATTTAGAAAATTTTTCAAAAGTCATTTGACATTTTTAAGTTAATTATCGAAATTTTCGATAATTAAAAAGGGGTTAAAATCCTTTTTAAATCAGTTTATTAATAAAATATATGTCTATTTATATTCTGGACATATTTTGAAAATTATAAAAATTTTACAAACATAGTTTACTATGTTTAAGACAAACGTTAGGTTGTTAACGTTTTAAAAACCCAAAATACGCATTTTATTTATAAAAAGGGTTACTAAAATGCGAAAATATTTATAAGTCCTCGATTTACGAGATAGATCGAAAAATAGGACTTTACGTTTTCAAATCGATCAAATTCGACTTATAAAACAAAATAGTAAGAAGTTCTTATTTTAAAAGTCAAAATCGTTGACTTTGTTGACCAATGTTGACTTCGTTGACTTTTCGAGTCAAGCGTGCGATTATCGTTTATAAATCGTCGATGCGCGTAAGATATACTAATTGAGTATGATACCTCATTAGTAAGAAAGATTTCACAAATGAAGTCCATATATCGAAAAACGTGCTTATCGTTAAAAGTATCTCGAAGAGCGAGAACAAGTCGATCGTATACGTGTTAAGAGGCGTATTGAATTCACTAAGGAATTCAGTCTACATCGATATGAAATATCGAAGTTTATCTTAGTTTTGAAAGTCTCGAGAGACTTGAGCGACGTCTAAAGCCTCGCTTTTTGTAAAGGTGTGGACGCAAGCGCAACGAGCGGGATTTTGATGAGCGAGCGAACTGGGACTTTTACAACGAACCATAGTCCGGTGGGCTTCTTATCTTCAAAATGTGGGCCTTTCTTACCCACTAAGAATTGCTTTCTTGTTATTCCAAATAAGTTTATTCTGACACTTATTTTACAAGCTGTTATCAAATGTTTCTTGCATTACACCGCCAAAATATTTCGTTTTGTGTATGGATCTATCTGTTATGCCGGGTAGGGATGTGGAGATGGTTGGAACTATTATATCAATTGTTGTGGTAGCACCCAACCTTTTAATGTCGGGTCTGTGCGGATGATAAATGCACAGCTAGGATTGGCGTGAAGGTTGGAACTATCTGTTGTGTTAACATATGCTTGCAGAGAGTATTTGTCTTGTTCAGACGGGATTACGGCCGGTCACGGCGTCGTAGATGGGAGGCCTCCCTCTCGATGTTTATTATTTATTATTATTATGTATTGTGACTATGAGATATGGACCATACACACCAAGAAAATGCTCGGCCGAGCTATGTTTACGAACTGAAAATGATTTGGTAAGCCTGGCATTTTAACAAAAACCCTTGTGACTTACCCGATATTGGCAGTGTAATCTAAATTCTATCAAATGTTTTCGGCATAAGTCCACTGAGTGCAATTTCTTGTACTTAGCCCTGCATATTTGTTTTTAAATGTGCAGGTTGAGCTCTGATGGTGATGATGGGGGATGTGTTGAGGAGTCCAGTGTCCTTGACCGATTTACTTGAATTTATGGGTTATACCTTGAATGCATATCGTCATATATGTATTCACACACTTTCCGCTGCTATACTCTGAACTCCTTTATTTATGCTTACGTTTACAAACTATCGAGGTCCATCGGATCGAGGCCAGTTTTGGGGTCGATGGCTAACCCTTTTCAAAACATTATGACATCACCTCGTATTACGCCCAAGCATGTTAGTTTATTTTTTATGCATCTTTATTTTACCCATATAACCCTAAAATACTACTCCTAGTATTAGTCGCCTCAGATCCGGGTTGGTCCGGAGTGGGGTCGTAAACAATACGGGTTTCATTATATAATTTCTATTTTCATGGTTAAATCGTATTTTATTAGTTTATTATGTCTGCTAGATTTTAGTTTCTAATCTTAGGGTTTGCATGATTCGATCCTATATGTTGTGATTCTGTTATCGCTATTTACCGTCCGTGCATTGATTCATGATTCTTGGTGCTTATTTATATGTGTTAATTTCGATCAATCTTGATGCATATCTGGTTGTCGGTTAATTACGTAATTGTATTAATTGTCGATCGATCTCGAATGCATGATACGAATGAGCCTTGAGTCGTGGGCGAGATAGGATATTCGTAGGAAGCATATTCTTTGTGATCTGTTTGGGTTGCTTGTTTTCACCTAGAGCGAATAACTTGATAATAGGAAAACTAATAATCTCTGACCGCTTTTGTCGTAATGTAAATTGTCGATTATATATGTGATCTTCCATCTTGTCGGATTAAAATTGGTTGATAGGAGCAGGATAAACATACGTTGTGGATAGGATTAATGCATCCACAGGTTAGTCGTCCTTATCTGCTTTTAACATCCAGTGTTTATTGCTTTATTTTATTTTTGTTTTGTTACCTACGCTTTGGATTGAATTCAAGCCCCAAAATCTTACCAAACCATTTATGTTGCTTGGATAATGATGAATCATTGTTGAGTTAACCACGTGTTTTCGCATTACAATCCCATGGATACGATACTCGCTTACCTTCTATATACGCCTTTTACGTGTGAAAATGGGCGATCTAGACATGCACGGTTTTACGAACTGCGGGCGCCCTAGGCCCGCCCTAAAATCAACAGTTGGGCCGGACCGCGGTCAACGAACTGAACCGGAACCGTGAGCTAGGGCCTAGGGCGGGCTCGGTTCATCTGAATCGGCCAGGAACCGACGGTTAACCGCCGGTCCGAACCACTGACTTAGGATGGAACCGCGGTCCGGTTATAGCCGTTGGAGACAATGCATGGAAAAAAACATGATTTAAAGAAATATTTGGTTCGTTTAGGTCATAAAGTTTCTATTTGTGCGATGTTTGGACGGATGCTTATAATAAGAATTCTTATATGGGTATTACTTGTCATTGGATTGATTGAAATGGGTTATGCAAAAGCGTTTAATTGCTTTTAGAGTTTGAAGAGCCTCATAATGCTTTAGGTATTGCTAATATTATAATTGGTGTGTTAAATGAGTATTCTTTGATTAATAAAATTTTTTCCGTTGGTTTTGATAATGCTTCGCAAACACGCTATATTCCTCAACTTATTGAAGCATCGCACTTTCTTTTGAAGGAAAATACTTTCATTCTAGATGCATTTGTCATATTTTAAATTTATGTGTTCAAGATGCACTTAGTATTTTCAAGAATCCGTTAGTCCTATTAGAGAAGCTATCAAATGTTTGCATGCTTCAAAACTTATGGGAAGAAATGGCAAAAATATTGTCGTATAAAAATATTGCTTATACATGTTTCAAATTGGATGTTTCTCATCGTTGGAATTCTACTTATGAAATGCTTAATAGTACTATTTCATATAAGGGTCATTTATGTGATTTTTTAGAAAAGAGTTTACATCTATTCAATTACATCTTAATGAGTCTCATTGGGATGCTTGCATGGATTTATATCGATTGTTAAGGTATTTCATGGTGCAACGAAACAATTATCGGGAGTTTATTATTGCACTTCCGTTATGGTTTTAGAACATTGCATGCATATTGCCATGTCTTTTAAGTAGTTGTTTTAGTAAACCATCTTTATGTGGTGTAATTTATTTTATGGTTCAAAAGTGGCTAAAATATTTTAGGAGATACCTACAATTTTTTGCTTGCTAAGTGTTTAGATCCTAAATGGAAATATGATGGTACTTGTCAAATGCTTAATGTTTATTATGATGCTTTTAGGCAAATGGATTTTCAAGATGCTAGTATAGAAGGAGAATTGGTTTATTTTGATCTCCGGATGTAGATCAATCAAATATAATCTTGAAAAATTTAAGAAATCTTTTTCAAGAATATAGGTGAAATATGGTAGTGATGATGATATTCAAACTCCACCTCCTTCTTCTATGATGTCTACGATTAATTTTCCTTTTGATATGAATGAGTTTGATCCTTTGGTGCAACAAATGACTTGATGTACCAAAATAGAACATTCGAAAGGCCGAGAGGACAAGGTAATAGTGAATTAGATATATATTTGCAAACTCGCTTTTGTCTTTGGTGTTGAAGATAGCGGTCCTTCGATCGATGTCTTGAAGTGGTGGTCGAAGAAGAGAGTACCCAATCCTCTCAATCATAGCAAAGGAGTTATTTGCCATCCGGCATCCATCGTATCCGTTGAACAAGCATTTAGCATTGGAGGACTAATCTTGATCAAAGAAGAAGCAACATGAAGCCGGCGAACATTGAAGCTACAATGTTGCTCGATGATTGGTGTAGGGCCGACCTTAGAGCTCAAGAACCACAATGGGAAGATGGTAGCGAGAGCGAAGACGAGGCCTTCACCGAAGCGGATCGATCGAATCGGTGCGGAGACGGAGTAGAGCATTTAGAAATTAAAAGAACTACATGGACTTTGATTCCTCTATGATTATGAGGATATGTAGGCAACTCAATTTTAGAAATTAAATTGAGCTCAAGTCCTTTATTATTATTATTTTTCATCCCTATGTAAAAGTCATAAGCAGTTTATGTAATTTTACTCATCATTTATTAAAAATGCAAAGTGTTGACATATTTTATATTTATCGTATTTTAACAAATGCAAAATGCAAAGTATTTACAAGTTCAAACATAAAAAATCACTTACAAATTTAAAAATATTTACAAGTTTAGTAGTTTACAAATTTTACAACTTTAAAAATATTTACAAGTTTATTAAGCTTTAGACTTAAAGTTAAAACTTAAAACTTAAAAGTTTGTTAAAATCTTGGACTTTGATACTTGTTGCATATTTGATTGAATTTTCAGAAAAATTGAGATAGAATTGGAGATTTTACCCTTCATAAGAGTTGAAGTATATCGCGATACGACTTCGTGAGCCCAAACGGATCAAAAATCGGAGCTCGGACGAGAGAGAACGGATCGATACAAAATCACTGCGCGAACAGGCCGAACCGGGACCGCCGGGCTCAGGCCCGGCCCTAAACCACCAACTAGTATGTAGGGCCGGGCTAGGTTCATCACATTTGGAACCGCCGGACCGCCGGGCCCGGCCCTAAACCGGCGGTTCCGGCCCGTCAACACGTCTAGAGCGATCATGCATGCTAGGCATATAATCAATGTATGGTGAATTAAACATCCAAGATAGATCCTCGAGAGAGGGCTAAAATCGATTTTCCACAGTTTACGAGACGCGCTTATCTCTCGATGAAGACCTCGCGATCGAACTCGACCCCTACACACTCGACCTCACTCAAAGGTCCGTTCTCACGTCTGAGCTCGGCGTCGTGACATCACCTGCTTTTCTTTCCTTTCTCCCGAGCTCGACCTTTGAACGGGCCTGACCTCGTTCATGAATTGGATCTCAGCTACGGTCATCGGTCTCGAGCTCGGCTAAAGTCCGACCTCACTTGTGAGTCCGGCCTCGCCACTGAGTTTCGATGTCGAGGTCGTCTTCATGCCGCGCTTCGAGTTCGTCATCACTCACGGGTTCTTATCTTCTCCCTACCATGAACACGCGCTCCTTCACACTTGCGAACTTTTCAGTCTTTGAGCTCGGCTCTGTTCTCTTTCTTTCTGGAGTTCGGTTCCGCTCACGAGCTCGGAAGTCTTGAGCTCGGTTTTCAGACTTTGCTCCAGCCTCCTCGGTTTTCACTTTTCCTGAGCTTTGACTTCGTCTTTGTAGTTCGACTCTGCTCCCATATTTTTCCAGCATTATCCTTTCAATCCTTCCTCGTACATCGAAGTCAAGCTCGCTCACGAGTTCGGCCTTGTTTGCGCGTTCAACCTGGAGCTTGACTTTGATTCAGCGGACTTCAGCCTCGTCTTCACTGCCGTTCTTCCTACTACATGCCATAACTAATTAAATAACGTATAAATGCAATTAAAAACCCTTTAAATTCACCTGACTCAATCCTTCACACATACACACGCAAACATAACATAAACATATAACATAACAGCAAACTAACGAACAGAACCCGTTACACTCAAGGATATTATCATCAAAAAGGTCATATAATAACTCTTTTATAAGAGTTATCAGGTACGTACTGCTGTATGGAGGATGGAATACACCAGTTAGCTAAATTTAAATTTTTTTCTTTTCACAAGACTGACTGGCTACTGAAGTAGTAGTTGGTCGGGTAACTGGCGGTTCAATATTCGTGTTAGTATTGCTGATCAGTTCAGATATGAGAAGTCTTGTACTGAGTGATATCAATTAGCAAACCTACTGACTGCTAAGACAGTAAGTCAGTTGGATTGATAATTGATGTGCTTATAGAAGTTGGTGGTTACTTTATTTGCCTTACTGAAAACATAAACTGGCTTAGAAACACTTAGTCGAATATTCACAGGTGGGTTTTCAATTTATCTTACTAGTATCAAACTCGTATTGATAGCATGTTTTAAAATTATGTGGTGATGTTTGTGTGCTGGTAATGCTAGTTTAATAATATACAATGTAAAATACGTTACTGAAAGTAAATAACACTTAGAGTTTTACGTAGTTCGAAGAGATTAGCTCCTACATCCAAGGATTGATTGTTCAGTCAATCCACTAACTTTGGATACATTCTTGTTTACGGGTATAAAAGTAAACTTAGATACAGAGTTCACCTTACTGTATTCCGCCTAATTTGATGTTCTTCATACGATTACAGGTGCTAGAAAACCTCTGACTGTTTACGGGTGCAGTCGGCCTAATCCTCTTGCTTACATGTGCAAGATAACCAAGCTTTCAACAGTTGATACTTCGTTGCCTACTTGTCAAAACTTATACTTAAATGGGGTGTTTTTGTAAAGGGGTTTTCCAACTAAAAATCTGAGTTGACACATGCGACAAACTCAATGCTTCTAGGCTTAAGATATATAAAGAGTATAATCCTAGACTTAAGAAAATGTATACTGAAACCTTGAGCTGATAGTTATATTTGAGTTCTGAAGGTTTATTGATAGCACTGTAAACTTCCTTCTTCGAAATCGTTGTACTTCAGTCTTTAGAAATCAGTTGGCTTCACTTCAGTCTTCAGTACGCGATTCATCAGTTGAGCTTCTACCATTTGCACTAGTACTGAGACTTCTATCAGTATGGTTGGCTTCAATACTGCTTGAATTCCTTCAGTCTTGGGTATGTCCAAGCTGTTAGTTCTTCTACTGAAACTTGTAACAAAAACACCTAACACCAGAACAAGTTAACAACATTAGTTACATCAATAGGACAATCATCAGAGGTTTTACAATCTAATCAAAATATACAGTTAAAACAAAATTTTCCTTTTAACAGTTTATAAACCCAATATTTTTCAATGTTTTATGCAATCTAATCAAATTAAACAGTTAAAACAAAATTTTCCTTTAACCGTTTATAAACCCGGTATTTTCAATGTTTTATGCATATGAATCAATGACACTCATCATTTGTGACACCATCAAAGCAGAATGGGTGCCACAAGACACAATCCGGATGCCCATGTTCGGATTTTCTCTGAAATCAAGCAAAGACCTGGTTCAAGACCTTAGATCGCACAGGCATCAACGGTTGGGCAACTACGTGAGAAATTCCTCTCGAAGTACTTTCCTCCGGCTAAGGCACTGAAGATCATAGCCGAGATTTCCCACTTCTCCCAGTTAGGAGATGAATCTTTATTCGAGTCGTGGGAAAGATTCAGGGGCCTATTGAGAAGGTGCCCACAGCATGGATTCTCGAGGGAGGCAGCAGATTACACAGTTTTACAGATGGTGACACCTCACACAAGGAGTATTGTTGACGCATCAGCGGGGGGCTGCCTATTGAATAGACGTGTAGACGAGGCCAGCCGCATCATAGAAGAGATGGCGGCAACAATTATCAGTGGCCGATGGAGAGGACACCGGTGGTGAAAGGCCGCTACCTTTGAAGGTGATTCAATACGATAATATTATGGAGATTCACCTTGTTGAGAAGCCAATTTGAGAAAGAAAGGAAAGGAAAGGCGTGGCTCGGATAAATCTTTGCAGAGTCGAGATATGAATGAGGCTGAGGACGTGAATTACATCAATCAGAGGAACAACCGTCCTGGGGGGAATCCGGCGTACAATCCAAACAACAGAAATCACCCAAATTTCGACGCCAACCCCAATAATTTTCAACGACCTCCTTGAGTTTCTCGATTCGAACGGAGTGATTCAAGAGACGAAGAAGCCGAGTCTAGAGGACATGATCGACAGCTTGGTTGTAAGCAACCAACAATTGGCAACGAATCGTAATTCATTTATAAGCAACACCGGCGAAGATTAATCATTTGGAGTCCTTTGACGGCTATGGGAAAGCATATGAAGATGATGGAGAATCAAATAAGTCGAGATAGCCGCACAATGTAATGGGCAGCAAAATTCGCCAATTCCGAATAATCGGAGGTAAACCCTAAAAATCATGTAATGCCATTCAATTGAGGTGGGCGAGCTCATCGAAATCACGAGGAGACGAACGTGAAAACGGGCAAGAGAGGATCTCGCGATCGAGCTCGCGATCCGCGTGCCCGCCGCGCGAATCCTGATGGAGTTCGCGAGCGGTTCGTGGGCGCGACAAGTCAAAAGCGCCCGCGACAAGTCGGTCGGAGGGCTAGCGAGCGACCCAGCGCCGCTAGAAATTCGCGGCGCGAGAAATCGACTGAAGCTTCCAGACGCAAACCTAGCGCCCGAAAGCGGCCGCCGCAAGACGAAGGAAGATGGTGTTCGATTGCCTAGCGACCGCACGCGCGTCGCTGGGCTGATCGCGGCGGCAAACCGTGAAGAAATTTCCGGCGACGTGCCTCCAATTCCGTTTCCAAGACGTTTAGCCTGCCCAAGTATGATGAGAAGTTGACTGTGTTCATGGAGATGTTCCAAAGGTGCACATCAATATTCCTCTACTTGATGCGCTCAGGACACGCCGGGTTACGTTAAGTTTTGAAGGATGCCGTTACGATAAAAAGAAGTTGGGAAATTTGAGGCGATAAATCATCTCAAGAGTGCGATGTTGTCTTGCAAAAGTTGCCGCTCAGCGAAAGATCGAGCGACACCATAGCATGTGTCATCGGAGGGAGACATTCTCCAAGGTTACTCGTGATTTGGGGCAAGCATCAATCGATGCCGTTGTCCATTTTAACAGATTGGAGATTGGGAAGATCTGCCGACCACCATAGCTCTTGGATGGCGATACATGGTGACTTATCCGAAAGGGATAGTGGAGGGCGTGCTCGTGAAAGTTCGAGATTTCATCTTGGTGATTTCGTTGTTCTCGATATGCCGAGGATGGAATACACCTCTTATTCTCGGGCGACCATTCCTAGCTACCGTGAGCAGCGATAGACGTGCAAGATGGAGATCTCACCTTGAGTCAATGGCGAGGAGATGAAAATCTCTATATACGATGCTATGAAGCGACGGACGAGAAGACCATGGAAGATTGTCGAGTTATAGAGCATTGTCACCACTCACTTTCAATCGGTTGATCCGTGGAGTTTTGTATGCGAACTCGATTTTCACCCGCAGACCTTGATGAGGCGTGTGATGAGATTTTAAGTACCTTGAGTCCATCGATGAAGTCGAGGCCTCCCCGATGAGTCGATGCCTTATTTAGATGTGAGGAAGCCGATTGAGGAGAGGACACCGTGGTGAAGAAAGAAGAGAACACACCAAGTTAGAGTTAAAGGAGTTGCGGACCACCTTCAAGATGCATTCTTAGGCGGCGATGAGGCGTGCCCCGTGATAATATCTTGACTTTGTGAGATGAGGAGCACCGAACCGATGGTTGTCTTTGAGCGGTACAAGTCTGCGATTGGGTGGACGATTTACGATATCGAGGGTCGGCCCTCGATTTGCATGCACCGGATCTGTTGGAGAATGAATACAAGCCAAAGTTGCAACCTCAACGCCGATTGAATCCGCAATGCAAGAGGTAGTCGAGAAAAGAAGTGTTGAAGCTCTTAGACGGGCATGATCTATGCCATATCCGGCGGTAGTGGGTTAGCCCAACTCAAGTGGTATCCAAGAAAGGGGTATCACGGTGATCGAGGCGAGAAAAACGAGCCAGGCAACAAGACTCGTATGAGGATGGCGAGTTTGCATCGACTATCGTGCTCGAACACAACCACGAGGAAAGACCATTTTCCCCGCCCTTTATTGATCGGATGTTGGATGGACTAGCGGGTATGAGTTCTCTTGCTTTCTCGATGGATATTGGGTACAATCGATTACCATCATAGAAGATCAAGACAAGAGGCGTTCACGTGCCGTATGGAGTTTTCGCCATAGGCGAATGCCGTTTGGATTGTGCAATGCTCCAGCCCACGTTCCAAAGATGTATGATGTCCATCTTCCATGGGTTGATCAAGAATATTATGGAAGTCTTTATGGACGACTTTTCCGTGTTTGGCTCTTCATTCGACCATTGTCTCCATAATTTGTCACAAGTCTTTGCAAAGATGTGAGAGGCGAATCTTGTTCTCAATTGGGAGAAGTGCCATTTCATGGTGAAGGAAGGTATCGTGCTTGATCACAAAGTCTCGGTCAAAGGTTTGGAAGTGGATCGAGCAAAGATAGTAGCTATCGAGAAACTACCTTCCCACAAATGTCAAATCGGTGAGGAGTTTTCGGTCATGCGGGCCTTTATAGAAGGTTCATCAAGGATTTCTCGCGATCACGAAGCCATTGTGTGGATTGCTCGAGAAAGATATGAAGTTCGTGTTCACAAAAGAGTGTTTGAGGCGTTCGAGAAATTGAAGTTAGCCCCGATCTCGACTCCGCTTTGGTCTCCCCGATTGGAGTCAACCGCTCGGTGATGTGTGATCACGGTGATTGGGCGGTCGGTCTTTCAGACAGCGTAAACGAGACAAGCTTTTCCGAGTCATTTATTATGCAAGTAAGACTCTCGACCGCTCAAATGAACTACACCACCACGGAGAAGGAATTACTTGTTGTGGTCTATGCTTTTGATAAGTTTAGACCTTATTTGGTGGCACCACACCATTGTCCACACTGACCATGCCGCCATCCGTCATCTGTTCGCCAAGAAAGATTCAAAGCCCAGACTGGTGAGATGGATCCTCCTTCAAGAATCGACATGGAAATTAAAGATAGAAAGGGCTGCGAAATGTGGTTGCCGACCATTTGTCGCGATTGGAGAAGCGATCGAAGGAGGATAAGAAGATTGGGATCAAGGAGAACTTCCCAGACGAGCACATCTTGGCGCCATTGATCGCACACCATGGTATGCTGATTTTGTCAATTATTTGGTGATTGGAGTTTTACCTCCATCGCAAAGGTCATTTGAAAAGAAGTTTCTCCACGATGTCAAGTTCTATTATTGGGACGATCCTCATCTCTCCGCCGATGTCTTGATGGTCTCGATACGTCGTTGTTCCCCAAGGAGAATGGGAGAACATAATCCACGAGTGCCATAGTTCGTTGAATGGAGGTTATTTTGCGTGCAAAGATTTGCCACAATGGATTCTATTGGCCTTCGATCTTCAAGGATTGCCAATCTTTTATCAAGAGTTGTGATCGTTGTCAAACAATGGGGAGCGTCACTAAGAAAGGCGAGATGCGAGAAAACCATCATGGAGGTGGAACTATTTGGCGTATGGGGATCGACTTCATGGGTCCGTTCCCATGTCTTGTGGTTACGTACATTCTTCTTGCTTTGTGGAGTATGTTTCCGTTGGGTAGGCGATTCCCATCATCACGAGCGACTCCAAGGTAGTGATCAAATTCCTTCACAAGAACATTTCGACTCGATTTGGAGTCGAGGGCTTTGATCGGTGATGGGGGTCGTATTTAATAATAAGTGGCTAGGCAACGTTCTAGCCAAATATGGTGTGAAACGTAGAGTCACCTCCCTTACCATCCACAAGCAAGCAGGCAAGTGAGCTCGCCAACCGAGATCAAGCAGATTTTAGAGAAATCGATTGTTCATCGCAAGAGATTGGGCCAGCAGTTGGATGATGCTCTTTGGGCTCACCGGATCGCTTACAAAGCTCCCATCGGGCTATCTCCATATCAAATGGTATTTGGTAAATCGCCATCTACCGTTGAATTGGAGCACAAAGCATATTGGGCCGAGGAGAATCAACATGGATTTCAAGGAGGCCGGTATGATGAAGTGACCAACTGTTGGAGCTGACGAGTGGAGGAATAAAGCTTTGAGAATTCTCGGATATCTGAGGAAAGAGCTCAGAAATTCCACGATCTCCACATTCGTGCCAAAGGATTCTCACCGGTATTCAAGTTTGCTTTACAATGCTCGACTCAGCCTCTTCCGGAAAGCTCAAGTCAAGATGGTCGGGGCAGTTACCGCTTACCGTGCACATGCCAATGGGATTACGAGTTGCTAGACTGGGTGGCAACATTTTAAGGTGAATGGTCAATACCTCAATCTACTTCAAGTCACACCGACCAGAAGTCAAGGTGACCAAGCTCAACGAACCATGATAAGAGGTACCGTCGAGCTAGCGGCGATAATTCTAGCAATGGTTGGGAGGTAAGCTGTTTGGTATGATTTTGTGATGATTCTTGGTTTTGTTTTACGTGTCATTTTCTATGGTTTTTCCTATTTATGCCTTTGGTTCGATTAATATTTATCGATTCGGACTTACTTCGTTCGTCTCGATGTTTTGTAGGAAAACGGCATAAAATAGGATTAATTGGATCTGCCAAGGATCATATATTATTGAAGAGCATTTCGACAGGAGTTTGTAGGCACAAACGGTTCGTAAATCGGAGTTCGGACGCGAGAGAACGGAGCCAAACGTCGAAGTCGCGCACGTGCGTGCACGAGCGCCCGCGCGCTCGCCCGCCGCTGCCGCACCGCACGCACCGCACCCGCGCCGCGTCACTCGGCCACCAGCCGGCTGGGTCTGAGCGCGCCCAATTCTCCGGCTCTCCCGCGGCCAGGCCAGCCCGCCACCTTCCTCGCACGCACGCGCCGCGCCGCCGCGACCACAACTAAGACGCCACGCCCGCGCGCCCGCCCCGCGCCAGCGCCACGCGACCCTCAGCGCGCGTGCACCTCGGCCCGTCGGCAAGACGCCCGCAACGCCCAGCGTTCCCGCATGCCTCGCCGCATGCCCTCGCCGCGTTCACCGCCTCCGGCGCCCATGCCGCGCGACGCCGCCGCCGCCACGCGCCCCCGCCTCGTCCTCGCCCATGCACGCCAACCGACGCTGGCCTCAGCCGCGCTAGCGTCTTCACCGCCACCCTCCGTTGAATCCCCACCGGCGTTCATCCTTCTCCGAAGCCTTTTCGAACCGGTACAGACGCGAACCGGCGTTCACTTTGAAGTCGAACGTTTTACGAACTGCGCTCATTATGAACCGCGCCACTTTTAATTAATATATATATGCCGTTTAGGTTTTAGTTGAGACTTGATTTTTGGTTTTCCGGCCGCTTGGCTCTCTCTTCGCCTTCTCTTCCGATTCCACAACAGATCGATAAACAGATACAATATTTAGTTTTAATTTCTGTTCTTTGTTTTCATCGTATGTTAGTTTATCAATTTATGTTTGGGATTTCTCTTTTCTTCTGGAATCAATTTACAGTTTATTATTTGATGGTTCTGTGGGATTCAATTTCATAAGTGACAATGAAGTGTTCTCATGTTCCTATCAATTTACATTGCTATGATTTCTTGCTTTCGATTATTCCTTTTCTTGTTGGATGACTGACGATCATGGTTCATTTACAAGTAGACTTAGATTAGGGCTTGACGAACCCTAAGAATATGTTTGCTATTGCTTGTTCATCGCTTTCAATTTATCGCTTTCGTAGTTCAACTAGGGATTGACAACCCCTAGTCTAGATTTATTGCTTTATTAGTTTAGCTCGGGATTGACAACCCCTAGCTTAGGATGTTATTTATTTTCTCGTATTTCAATTCCTGCATGTTCCAAACCCTTGTTGGCATTAGAATGTTTAGGTTTTAATCGCTTTCTGTGTATGACATGAACAATCGCCCTGTTAAGTTTTCCTTGAGAGACGACTCGTGTTAACTTACCACGCCACGATTACCTCGCGATTGCGTAGTAATTTGAGTGTGTTTTAGCTCGATCAATTTTGGCGCCGCTGTCGGGAAAACTTTAAGCGTATTGTTTGTGTTGTTTGTTTTCTGTGTTTCTTTTTTTCTGCTTTCGCTATTTTCTCCAGTGCGTGTAATTTTGTTTTTGTTGTTGGTGTCTCATAATGCGGGGTTACCAACAATGACGAGTATGGTCGACAGTGGGGGAGAAAGTTCGTCAGATTGGGCAAATTCTTCTTCAAGAAGCCCAATTCGATTTTTCTAAGGAATATCCGCTGAGCTATGAGCAGCATGCCTATGATCCTTGCTGGGAGCAACCACCTCCGCCGCAATATTCATACCCAGAGCAACCACCTCCACCTCAATATTCATACCAGCAGCAGCAGCAGCCTCCTCGGTCCGCTCGAATGGTGGAAACCACAACCCGAACCGAATCATGGAACCAACAACTGGTTATGAATGGTGTGATCCACAAGCAGATCTGACCAACAAGAATAAAGGGTACGACCCGCAGCAGGAGTATTATTCACCACCACACGCATCACCACCGCAGAGGTCATCATTTGAGGATTCGTTCACCCCACGAATGGATATGTTACTTAACAAAATGGATGCTGCAAACACCTCATCTCAACGTTTGGAGACGCAAGCGGGGCATGTAAATAGCCTGCTTAAAGTCTTTATTGCAGCAATGGAGGGAACCTCCAAACCAATCCGAGCAGATCCAGGCGGTCACAATTCTAGGAAGTGACCCAGTTATTGAGAATTGGTTGGAAGAGACACCTGAAGAGCCGCTGCAGCCAGAGGAGGTGGAAATTGATGAAGAATGGGCACGTGAGGATGGGGAGCATAATCAGAGCCACGAGGAAGTGGTTACCAGTATGGTTGACGAGGAAGAGTGGGTACATGAAATAGATGACACGCCAGAACCCACTCTGGAGGTGATAGAACTACCCAAGCACGTGGAGGAGGATGAAGAGAGGATGGAGAAAGAGTGGGCACTTGAAGATACTCGAATGCCAAAGCCCGCTCCTGAAGTGAAAGAGCTACCTCAACAAGCTTAAGACGTGTTCCCGGAGAAGGACAAAGTAAGGACAAAGGTTGAGGTAACTCGATAATTTGTCAACATCCTAAATTTCAAAGTATTGTCAGAGGAGTTGAAGTTATTTATTTTACTTTGGAAAATAGGATGTTCGATTTGAGCTTAATCGATTTAATATCTCAAGGCCCTTACCGCCCTCTATGATTATATGGTTCATACCGATGTTACGCCGAGATGGTATTCCTGCAGTGAAGGACTATGGATAGTCCGTTGTTGGACGGAACACGCCGTGCTCACGACGTTAAACCGAAAATCGCGTGGGAGTTGACCCATGGATTTTATTTGCTTTTCTTTCTTTCTTTCTTTGTCTTGTTTTGTTGTTTTGTTGATCTATCGTTGTCGCTGAGTTTGTTTTGCTCGGATCCGAAAGTTGTCGCCAGTGAGAGAAGCCGTGATGCTCCAACTCCACAACAAGACATTCGCTCGATTATCGAAGTATCATCCTCTATGGTTATTTTGAGCTTTTTATGTTTTGAGCACCGGGACAATGCTCGATTTAAAATGGGAGTATGTTTACTATGTTCGTATGCGTGATGTATTGTTTTGTTGCTTAATGACGTGCCCTTGTGCTTATTTTGATTGTTTGGACGTAAGCTTGGTATATGCGAGTAAGTTAGATCTTGATTTGCATCGAACTCGTGGTATTGGTCATACCGATTTATCGGATTCAAACTTTTGGTGATATCGATTTGAGTATAATGTGAATCGATTTAGACCGTGATTGATAGAAATGAATAGGGAAATTGATGTGATTTGTCCCGCTAATGTTAGGGGAGGTTAACATTGTGGTTGCCTATATACTTGTTTCATTTTATATATAAAAAAAAAAAAATGTGAAAAGAAGAAGAAAATGAGGAGAATGAAAGCTCCAAGATCTTGTTGAGATTGTTGAAATGGAGGATGGGATTATGTCCTCTTTCTAAATTTGAGAAATGGACATGGGAAACCACGTTAGGAGACTCGAGTTCATCGAGAGTGCACCTTCAATTTTATTCCAAAATCTGTTAAAACTTTCTTTGTGCTATATAAAAGAAACTTGTTGCTAAAGATGACCACATTAGTTAGTTCACCCCTAACGGAGAGTTGGGTCTGAGCAGAGATTACCTTTTTATTTATTGGAAGTCAATTGTCGTTCTTGATTTATTTAGCATTATCTTTGAATTCGTAAACACCAAGTGTGGGGGAAATGCAATAAGGTTTGATTGATTAGAATAAGAGTAAAGTTGCATGAGTTATCTTTCGACTCTTATTAGTATAGACTTTGCTTGAGGACAAGCAAATGGATAAGTGTGGGGGAGTTGTTTGGTATGATTTTGTGATGATTCTTGGTTTTGTTTTACGTGTCATTTTCTATGGTTTTTCCTATTTATGCCTTTGGTTCGATTAATATTTATCGATTCGGACTTACTTCGTTCGTCTCGATGTTTTGTAGGAAAACGGCATAAAATAGGATTAATTGGATCTGCCAAGGATCATATATTATTGAAGAGCATTTCGACAGGAGTTTGTAGGCACAAACGGTTCGTCGTCGGAGTTCGGACGCGAGAACGGAGCCAACGTCGGTCGCGCGCGCGTGCGTGCACGAGCGCCAGCGCTCGCCGCCGCTGCCGCCGCGCCAGCGCCGCGTCACTCGGCCACCCAGCGCCGGCTGGGTCTGAGCGCTACCAATTTACCTCCGGCGCCAAGGCCAGCGGCGCTCACCTTCCTCGCACGCACACGCCCCGCCGCGCGCGACCACAGCAGACGCCCACGCCCACGCGCCCGCCCAGCGCGCCGGCGCCCGCGACCTCCGGCGCCGCGTGCACCTCGGCCCGTCGGCGCCCGCCGCAACGCGCCAGCGTTCCCGCATGCCCAGCGCAGATGCCCTCGGCCGTTCACCGCCAGGCGCCCGTGCCGCGCGACGCCCTCGCCCGCCGCCGCCGCTGCCGCGTCATCTCGCCCTATGCACGCCCAACCGCGCTGGCCTCACCGGCGCATGCGTTTCTCGCCACCCTCAGCGTTGAATCCCCACCGGCGTTCATCCTTCTCCAGAAGCCTTTCCTGAACCGGCGCGCGCACACTGAACCGGCGTTCACTTTGAAGTCAGAACGTTTTCTGAACCTGCGCTCATTATGAACCGGCGCTCACTTTTAATTAATATATATATGCGCCGTTTAGGTTTTAGTTGAGACTTCTGATTTTTGGTTTTCTCCAGCCGCGGCGCGGCTCTCTTCTTCAGCTTCTCTTCCGGATTCCACAACAGATCGATAAACAGATACAATATTTAGTTTTAATTTCTGTTCTTTGTTTTCATCGTATGTTAGTTTATCAATTTATGTTTGGGATTTCTCTTTTCTTCTGGAATCAATTTACAGTTTATTATTTGATGGTTCTGTGGGATTCAATTTCATAAGTGACAATGAAGTGTTCTCATGTTCCTATCAATTTACATTGCTATGATTTCTTGCTTTCGATTATTCCTTTTCTTGTTGGATGACTGACGATCATGGTTCATTTACAAATAGACTTAGATTAGGGCTTGCGAACCCTAAGAATATGTTTGCTATTGCTTGTTCATCGCTTTCAATTTATCGCTTTCGTAGTTCAACTGGGATTGACAACCCCTAGTCTAGATTTATCGCTTTATTAGTTTAGCTGGGATTGACAACCCTAGCTTAGGATGTTATTTATTTTCTCGTATTTCAATTCTGCATGTTCCAAACCCTTGTTGGCATTAGAATGTTTAGGTTTTAATAAACTACGTGTATGACATGAACAATCGCTCTGTTAAGTTTTCCTTGAGAGCGACTCGTGTTAACTTACCACGCTACGATTACCCGCATGCGATTGCGAGTAATTTGAGTGTGTTTTAGCTCGATCAAGAACTCCAACAGTTTACATGCTTTTGTGTTTGTTGTTTTCGCTTTTGTTTTGGTTGTTTTCTTTGTTTGTGTCGTGTCTCGCTTGGTTTGTTAGATCCCAAAAGTTTAATAGCTTTTTAAAAAAAAAAAAAACAAGTACCTAGCGACCACCCCAAATGACCGCGAGGTCGCGAGGTGTGGTCAGAATTTGGGCGAGCGTTTTTGTTCGGCGACAGATCTCGCGCCAAGCTCTCGATCGCGAGCTCGACCGCGAGATCCGTCGCGACCCGCTTCGTGACCCGCGTTTTAACTCTTATTTTCCCCATTCTTGTAACCTACACGCACACACACACATTTTTCTGAAAAATAGCAGCCCCCTTCCCCTCTCAAGCACCCAAGACACCTCTCTCTCCAATTTTCTTGCGTTTCTCCATCAAATCCACTCAAGGTATGCTATATTTGTTTCATTCTTCATGGATTTACGTTTATTGAGCATGATTTGGAAGGATTTGTTCCATTTATCCTCTTGAAGTGGGTTTAATTAAATTTGAGAAACTAGGGCTTATTTTGTTAGATTTGTTTGGTGTTTGAGCATGGTTTATCCAATGATAGGTTTATTAATGTTTATACACGATATTGTTCGCCTAATTTACCTACATTGTTGATTTGGGTTCAAAATTTTAGAAACATGCTTAAAATTTGAAAAAGCTATTACTCTTGTGCGTGATCGCGTCACGTCACTGGTGTCTGATCTGGCGCTTTCATGTATGTATTATCTGGCGACCCCGTCGAGCGGTCAATCCTTGCTTGCGACCACCCCGCGACCGCGAGTGTGGTCGTGAGAATTCGCTTAAGCGTCCAATTTTGCCAATTTTGGTACGTGTGTGTTTTTCCCATTTGTTGTTGTCTTGCAAGATCATATGAAAATACGGGGGAAATAATTTGACTAAGTTGAAGTTTGGGGACCTATATTGAGTATTTTGGGTTGGCGTTGTTTTGATAGTTTCATTCATACACGCTACCGACTTTGAAATTCTTTTAGGTACAATATGCCGTACTCACGGTCCAAGCGCAAGTGGCAAAAGCATTGTCTCCACTTCCCACGACGAGACACAAGATGAGCTCCACGACGAGCTACACGATGAGCATCATGATGAACCTCACGACGAGCCACGCATGGCACCACAAGATGAATTCGATCCAGAAAATTTTGGAGTCAGACTGCCGAATGACTCGTCGAGAAGCCGTTGGAATCGATTGGTGAGATTACGGCATAGGCATTCACGGTTCATGTGCATCAATACGTGTCAAGTGATGGGTATAAGTAATGATGTGACGTGGTTGGCCGAGAGATCCGGGCTGTACTCAGTTATCACGGCCAACTATCTTACATACCGGATCCTGACGCTCGAATTCTTGTCGACTATCCATGTCCACAAGACAAACGGAATGCCGGATTACATCATGTTCCAGCTTGACAATGAGCCCGTTAACTATCCGTGGACGAACTTAATGGAATAATCAATGGAGATCCGGAGGGAAACTACATAGGGGACGTCGAGTACACGGTCCAAAGCGTATGGCCAAAGTTCATGGACTCCAGACTCGAGCACACTCTATACTATGATGCCTCGAGATCGAAGGCTAGCTCGATACGGAATCCAGCGGTCCGTTACTTCCACCAGCTCATCACGTTCACCTACATGGCCGTTCAAACGCCGGCATTGTTCTCTCACAAGATATGAGCATACTGATTGGAGCCATGTTCAACCAGAAGATGCATGCCGGCATGTTCCTAGCTCAGCACTTCCACATGCAGTCCACGGTTTCGGGTAATTCGAAGATATGCATAGGGGATTCAAACCCCATTGCCGATTTTTTGGGATAACGATTCGAGAGTCCGATATCTCACGACATCTTCTGGACAAGCCGTGCCTATCGCCCGAGACGTTCTCAAGAGCACCCCGTGACGTTACGGTCGTTATATGATCAAACGGCCAACCGCTTTTCCGCTTACCCAATCCGAGCTCACCAAGATAAGCCGCTACTTTACGCGGATGCAACCGGAATTTGAGCTCTCTGCGACTATGCTTGGATGCAGCGTGAACGCCGCAAGGCGAGGTTAAGGCAAGCAACCGCGATGGAGAGCAAGTCGAGCCGGAAGTGGCTCTAGACAAAGCGGCATATTGCACCTATCACCCGCTCGAGGCGATCCGGGATTTATGATCGATTAGATCAAATAGATGGTCGCCTCAACCATATTGACGGGAAACGACTCGATTATGGAGCAACAAAGAAGCCCTCTACACCCAACACCGTGCACATCTCGAGCAACAACGTAAGATGATGGAGATGATGCAAAGAATGGAATCAGTGGCGTGAATTTTATCCACCACCGGAGTAGTGCGGCATTCAAGGTAAGTTTTCTCTCCCAACTACTCTTTTCTGCAAACTTTATTGCTTCCACATGTTCACAATAAGTTTGGGGGGAGTAGACGAGTTTGGTTGGTTGAGAATCCTGTTTATGTTTCTGTGCTTTATTGTTAAGTTATTATGCTTTGGGATCTTTTGTCGTGTTTTTGTTTTGTTTTTCGTTTTCGTGTGCATCGATCAACGAGTTAAGTGAAGTGTGTTTAATCCATGTGGCCAATGTGATAGAAATTTTTGGTGAAATTTAATGATAGTGCGCATGAATGACGTGAGATGGCTTAGCTTGTTGTTTTTCACCATTTACTTATCCCGTGAGACTTGAGCTTCACTTTGTATACATATCTTGATCTGATTTCATTAGTGTGTGATATCGTGCATGTGATTATCTTCTAGAACTTGCCGTGTTTACGTGTCGAGACTGCAATATGTGTGTCGAATTTGGAAAGGATAAAAGGCCATCTTTGTTAACCACATATTCACCCAAACACTAACCCGATGATATATACCATTTGTCGCCTTCTTTGAGCCATTATTAGACTTTTTCTTTCGATTAACCGGATGATAGGAGGTGAGGATGGATATGGGAATCAAAAGGGTTGAAATTTTGATGTAGTTATGACGAGAAAAGTTTCTTTTAGAAAATACATATGTGGTGAAGAATAGTACCTTTCTTGTGAATGATAAACCCTATAAGCTCTAGAAAAGAAAAAAGAAAAAAAACAAAATGATAAGTTCACTATGAGTGTTGAGCATAAAGGGTCTTTAATCAAAGTATAGGTACCTTACGTGGCATAAAACGTTGATTTGCACGTTGGGAAAGAAGAGAAAATGGACAAAGTCCATATGTGTCGAAAAAGTATAAATAGGGTGCTTGGAATATTCTTGAGTCACTTAGCCATATTTTATCCTACCTTAACCAATGTGCCTACATTACAACCTATGAAAAGACCTCTTTGATCCTAATTTGAACACAATGACGCGGTGGAGATATTAGAAAGCGGCAAGCCTATGGTAAGATGTTGCATTGCATTGATCGTTGAGTGTATACACGTCCTACATTTCTTTATGAGTTGAGTGTATCCTATATTTTACACACATGCCATTTTGAGGTTGAAGTAAATGAGTTTTTGCCGTCGATTGTTGTTTGTGTGGAGTTGACTAACGTCGTCATGTGCACTAATGTTTTTGGGCGTTGATATGTTTACGGGCTAGAATGGTTACCATCTTTGCTACACTCGTTGATCTTTTCGTTGTGTCTTTCTGTTTTGGTTCTATTTGAGGACAAACAATGATTTAAGTTTGGGGGATTTGATAAACGCGCATTTTACACGTTTATGGTTGATATTTAAAGATGAGTTTAGGTCGTTTAATGTGCGTTTACGTATCGATTCTTAATGTTTTATCTATTTCTAGAAGATACTGCTCTTGGGTGTTCTTTTGGTGTTGTGTAGGTCCGTATGTTGAAAATCGAAGCAAGGAGCGAAGCACGAGCCAAAATGCACATCGACTGCTTTAGCGACAGGCCTAGCGGTCGCTAGTGGCCGCTAGGCAACCCGCACGAGAACCCAATGAGGCGGCGATCCGCGTGCTCGTGCCAGCAGCCAGCCCAGCGAGAAAGCTCTTCAGACGATTTCGCGACCGTGGCTAGCGACCGCTAGCCAAGTCGCGAGGTAACCATGCGAGCGCAAGGAGGCGAGCACGAGCGAGAAGAGCGCGCGCGAGACATACCTAGCGATCGACCTAGCGATCGCGAGGCGTGGTCGCGAGTCGGCGGCGAAGGAGAATTAGGGTTTGGGGTGTGCCTATATATGGCAACACCCTCGCGCCCCAACGCCGCACACTGCGCTCCCGAACCTCTTTTATCGGTTTTCATCGCTTTTTGATTTTTTAGCTTTAGCTTCCATCTATTTTCATTCTAGAGTTGATTTGATCATTGTTCTTCATTAGTTTTATGTTTTGTCTACGATCCGGAACGTTTTCGTCCGGACAATCTTTGCAATTTTCCGTTTTTCGATGAGGTTGGGATTCAAGCCCAACGATTGTTCATCGACGCTCAATCGGGTTTCATTTATATAATTTCTATTTTCATGGTTAAATCGTATTTTATTCCGTTTATTATGTCTGGCTAGATTTTCGTTCTAATCCTAGGGTTTGCATGATTCGATCCTATATGTTGTGATTCATGTTATCGCTATTTACCGTCCAGGCATTGATTCATGATTCTTCGTGCTTATTTATATGTGTTAATTTCTGATCAATCTTGATGCATATCTAGTTGTCGGTTAATTACGTAATTGTATTAATTGTCAATCGATCTCGAATGCATGATACGAATGAGCCTTGAGTCGTAGGCGAGATAGGATATTCAGAGGAAGCATATTCTTTGTGATCTGTTTGGGTTGCTTGTTTTCACCTAGAGCGAATGTGATAATAAGGAAAACTAGTAATCTCTGACCGCTTTTTCGTAATGTAAATTATCGGCTATATATGTGATCTTCCATCTTGTCTGGATTAAAATTGGTTAATAGGAGCAGGATAAACATACGTTGTGGATAGGATTAATGCATCCCTAGGGTTAGTCGTCCTTATCTGCTTTTAACATCCCAGTGTTTATTGCTTTATTTTATTTTACATTTTGTTACCTCGACTTTGGATTGAATTCCAAAGCCACAAATCTTACCAAACCATTTATGTTGCTTGGATAATGATGAATCATTGTTGAGTTAGCTTCACGTGTTTTGCATTACAATCCCTATGGATCGATACTCGCTTACCTTCTATATACGCCTTTACGTGTGAAAAAGGGGCGATCATGCATGCGAGGCATATAATCAATGTATGGTGAATTAAACATCCAAGATAGATCCTCGGGAGGGCTAAAATCGATTTCCTACAGTTTACGCTGAGCACGAGCTCGTCTCTCCCGATGAAGACCTCGCGTCGAACTCGACTTACACACTCGACCTCGCAAAGGTCCATTCTCACGTCTGAGCTCGGCGTCGTGACATCACCTGCTTTTCTTTCCTTTCTCCCGAGCTCGACCTTTGAACGGGCCTGACCTCGTTCATGAATCCGATCTCAACTACGGTCATCAGTCTCGAGCTCGGCTAAGAGTCCGACCTCACTTGTGAGTCCGACCTCGCTTACGAGTTTCAGTGTCGAGGTCGTCTTCATACTTCGCCTTTTGAGTTCGTCATCACTCACGGGTTCTTATCTTCTCCCTACCATGAACACGTGCTCCTTCACACTTGCGAACTTTTCAGTCTTTGAGCTCGGCTCTGTTCTCTTTCTTTCTGGAGTTCGGTTCCGCTCACGAGCTCGGAAGTCTTGAGCTCGGTTTTCAGACTTTGCTCCAGCCTCCTCGGTTTTCACTTTTCCTGAGCTTTGACTTCGTCTTTGTAGTTTGACTCTGCTCCCACATTTTTCCAGCATTATCCGTTCAATCCTTCCTCGTACATCAAGTCAAGCTCGCTCACGAGTTCGGCCTTGCTGCTCAACACGGAGCTTGACTTTGACTCGGCGGACTTGACTCGTCTTCACCGCCGTTCTTCCCTGCTATATGCCATAACTAATTAAATAACGTATAAATGCAATTAAAACCCTTTAAATTCACGACTCGATCCTTCACACATACACACGCAAACATAACATAAACATATAACATAACGACAAACTAATCAATGAACCCGTTACACTCGAGGATATTATCATCAAAGGTCATATAATAACTCTTTATAAGAGTTATTAGGTATCTTCTTGTATGGAGGATGGAATACACAGTTAGCTAAATTTAAATTTTTTCTTTTCACAAGATCGATCACTCAAGTAGTAGTTGGTCGGTAATCAGTGATTCAATATTCGTGTTAGTATTGCCGATCGGTTCGAGATATGAAGTCTTGTCTTGAGTGATATCAATTAGCAAACCTCTTGATCTAAAGCGGTAAGTCAGTTGGATTGATAATTGATGTGCTTATAGAAGTTGGTGGTTACTTTATTTGCCTTACTGAAAACATAAACTGGCTTAGAAACACTTAGTCGAATATTCCTGAGTCAGTTTTCAATTTATCTTACTAGTATCAAACTCGTATTGATAGCATGTTTTAAAATTATGTGGTGATGTTTGTGTCTTTGGTAATGCTAGTTTAATAATATACAATGTAAAATCGTTCTCGAAAGTAAATAACACTTAGAGTTTTACGTGGTTCGAAGAGATTAGCTCTACGTCCAAGGATTGATTGTTCGATCAATCCACTAACTTTGGATACATTCTTGTTTACGGTATAAAAGTAAACTTAGATACGAGTTCACCTTCAGTATTCCGCCTAATTTGATGTTCTTCATACGATTACGGTGCTAGAAAACCTCGATCGCTTACGGTGCGATCGACCTAATCCTCTTGCTTACATGTGCAAGATAACCAAGCTTTCATGAGTTGATACTTGTTTGCCTACTTGTCAAAACTTATACTTAAATGGGGTGTTTTGTAAAGGGTTTTCCAACTAAAAATGAGTTGACACATGCGACAAACTCAATGCTTCTAGGCTTAAGATATATAAAGAGTATAATCTAGACTTAAGAAAATGTATCTGAAACCTTGGTGATAGTTATATTTGAGTTCGAAGGTTTATTGATAGCATCAGAACTTCCTTCTTGAAATCGTTGTACTTGGTCTTTAGAAATCGGTTAGCTTCACTTGGTCTTGATGCGCGATTCATCGGTTGAGCTTCTACCATTTGCACTAGTATCGATACTTCTATCGGTATGGTTGGCTTCAATCTGCTTGAATTCCTTGATCTTGGGTATGTCAAGTCATTAGTTCTTCTTGAAACTTGTAACAAAACACCTAACACCGTAACAAGTTAACAACATTAGTTACATCAATAGGACAATCATCGAGGTTTTACAATCTAATCAAAATATACGAGTTAAAACAAAATTTTCCTTTTAACAGTTTATAAACCCAATATTTTCAATGTTTTATGCAATCTAATCAAATTAAACAGTTAAAACAAAATTTTCCTTTTAACCGTTTATAAACCCAGTATTTTTCAATGTTTTATGCATATGAATCAATGACACTCATATCTATATTTTAATAAATCTTACCGATCCTTTTTTTATTGAGGAATTAAAATCTAACCAGCTACAATAGCCGAAGGGAGGCATGCGGTGCGTAGATGATTAATGTTATTTACCCTTTAAAAATTAAGTATGAACGGACCCACCGACTCTGCGAGTAATTTCTCTTTGCTTCAATTCTATCACTCTTTCACTTTTCTCTGTCTTTTCTTTTGTACTATAAAAAGTCCCCCTGCGTGCCCCTCTCACTCACAAAAGAAAGAAATACTAAAGTAAAAAATAAAATAAAAGGGCATTGGATTGAAGCCACTCTCATCAATCACATTTACATATACAGGTATGTAGCATCGAAAATTTAACTTGAAAATTTAAAATTTTAAAATATTTTGATTCCTTGCAGAAAGTTTACACCCTATTGTCCAACAAAAACCTGGTCCACGTCAACATCAGCATTATTAATTTAAAACCATGTTTGGATATGATAAGTAATGCCAAGGGGAATTTAATCTCAAGTCGAGTTAGTCTTCTCCCAACTACTATATGGGCTGTCTGCACACAATGAGATTCATCCTAATTAATTAACTAATATTAAATTAATTCTAATTAAAATTAATTAATTTAATAAATCTTAGTTGTAAATTAATAAATCATAATTATGAATTAATAAATAATAATTTTGAATTAAGAAACCCTAATCGTGGATTATAAAATATTAATTTTGAATTAAGAAACCCTAATCGTGAATTAATAACTATTAATTTTGAATTAATAAATCCTAATTTTGAATAATAAACCCTAATTAGAATTAATAAACCTTAATTTTGAATAATAAATCCTAATTTCAATTCATAAACCTAATTTTAATAAATCTTAATTATGAATTAATAAACCATAATTTTGAATTAATAAATTACAATTAAAAATTAATAAACCTTAATTATGAATTAATAAAATCTAATTATCCTTACTCATCATAATTAATATATAATTATTTTAACAAAATGGGTGAAATTTCATGAGGCATGGATATAACACCCAAGTTTTGTCCTATTACATAGGACACCAATTGACCTCACGAAATATGTCTAAATTGTTGGTCATACTAATAAAGCTCCAAAAGTAATTTCTCATACTACCTTATCATATGATAGTAACTATATGTTGTTTATTATAGATATGACATGAATTTGATGAGATTGATATCGATAAATCTAGTATGTAGATTTATAAGCGAGAAAAACACGAGAGACTTTTACGTGGTTCGATCAAGAATAAGATCTACGCCCACGGAGGAGAT
The DNA here is from genome assembly GCA_036937905.1 of Salvia rosmarinus. Taxonomy (NCBI): domain Eukaryota; kingdom Viridiplantae; phylum Streptophyta; class Magnoliopsida; order Lamiales; family Lamiaceae; genus Salvia; species Salvia rosmarinus. The sequence continues at coordinate 65,340 of JAODLM010000270.1, forward strand.
GATCCTCAAGATGTTTACTATAATTCGATTCACAGCAAGTATCTCGAGCGGCTCTAGTATTCAAAGAATTTGCTAACCCTTCTACCTTCAATCTAACTCCTATTTATACACAAACGTAAACCTCGCCACTAATCCTCGATTGGCGGGCCATCACTCTCCATAATCGACCATGATCTCCACCATTATTACCCATGATTACTACCAGTTACCTCATTACCGTTTACCCATAATTGGGGTTTGGGAATGTCATTTAGCGTAACCAGCAGAAGGCAACATTAGGCGAGGCTAGCTCGTTTGAGACCTCATTGTTGGGCCGAGAGGTTGGGCCATATCCCTGGGCCATATCCTATCATATCCTCCGTGGACGAGATCTTATTCTCGATCGAACCACGAAAGTCTCTTGTGTTCTTTATCGTTTCATAAATCTCTCATACTAGATTTATCATGGCGCCGTATGTAGAACCTCTCGAACAAAAAGTCGTGTTTTCTACAATCTAATGGCAAGGACACGCAACGCTTAATCTTGTCGGCGATGTCGGTAACAACCCGTGCGGAGGACGATCGGTGGTCACACAGCCGGGAAAGGAATTGCGGACGCCACCAGCGGTCACACACCGATGGTCACATGGAAAATGCTTCCATACACCCTCGGGATCGCCACCCCAACGAGCAGGAAGACACCGACCTCGATCTGGGTGAAGCAGGAGGTTCACCGCCCCACGAGGTCCTTGGTCGAGCAAAGGTCCAAGTTCCTCAACGCCAACCTCAATCAATTCCGAGTTTCCTCAACCGGAGGACAAGCGGAGGGCCCTCAAGAGTGCCGAAGTGGTGGTTCTGAGCAATCGAGGTCGCTACCTCTCCAAACAATCAACATTCATCACGACATATTGATCGCCCGATACCGTGATTCATTCGTCCTCGCATCTCCGCTGGAGTCGTTCTCCACTCGACGTAATACCCATGAAAATGGACGGAAAGAAGGGAGGAAGGCGAAGTCGAACTCCCTCGAAGAGACGGCGGACGTCGTTATCGATCTCCCACCGAGAGGGATGGTAACGAACTCCCGGATTCGACCGACACGGATTTAATTATTTCTCCTTTTCAAGGAGATTCTAGATACACCCCGCCACAAGCGATACCGTGCCCGAATATTGCCGCATACGATGGCCTCGAGATCCTTCCGACTTCCTATTTGCTATACCACCAATATGGCAAACCAAGGGATGGAAGATTTCCATATGTGAAGGTCTTTCCCGAGGTGCTAATCTCAACGCCGACGCTGGTTCACCCGCACCGCCGTAATAAAGATCCATTGTTTCAAAGACCTCATGGATCGGTTCAATAGGCGTTTTACTCGTAAGATGCCGCCTCAACAACCTTCGTCCGATCCGCTACAATCCGTCGAGGACGGACGAAACAATGTCGAATTTCGTCTGCATTCATCATGGAATCCCTTAAAATAGATGAGAGTAATGATCTCTATATCATCAACGACGAAGAACGGGATCCGACACCGAGCTCAATAAAGAGATCACCGTGAATGCCAAAGACCGCTAGTCGTCTTTGGACCCCGTCGACAACTTTGTCAAAGGGACGAGTCGGACCGGAAGAGAGAGAGATCCGGGATGAGCAATGGATCGAGAGAAGAAAGCGGGAGGATCGGGTCGAGGTGCCGAGCGTCAAGTCGCTCGAAAGAATAAAGAAGGGACCAATAGAATCAAGGTGGGACCTCGCCAAACCCTCGTAATAACGACGCCTCTATTCAAATCCGTATGGAAATATTTGAGCTCACGCGAGCTCTTTCAAAACCTCCTCCTATGAAAGGAGGATCCAAAAAGTCAATCGGAAAGTATTGTGACTACCACCAAGGGTACGGTCACGATACGTAAGATTGCAAGTCCTGGGCTCACGATTGACGAGCTCGTGAAGGAAGGAGCGAAAAAGTACACCGCCGACTGGCCGGTAATAAAAGCGCAGAGGAAAAATGGAGGTGGTAACAAGCGTGGACCGACCTCAACCGGCAACCCGACCAAGACGACGAGGACGAAGGTCCCAATGCAATGGAGCAGTTTACGCTATAACCGGGCTGCCGGTTGAGTACGACGAGGTCGTCGCTAGAAATGAAGCTCGGGAGACCGACCCCAAGAGCCGAAAACAAGCGACTCGGGATGGAGAAAATATCGTGTTCCAAAGACGACCCAAGACCTAAGATCATGCCCACGGGATGCCATTACAATACAAGCCGTGGTGGGTAACAAGAATGTACATCGGGTCTACATTGACATCGGAGCCTCCGTTAGCATCATATTCCGTAAGCGCACGGATAAACTTGATGTTGGAGAATTCAGTACACCCCGCACCTTCCCGCTATGAGTTTACTCAAGAGGCATGGTTCAACTGAAGGTCATTACCTTCCGTCACCGTAGGGCGCGCCCTGTGTCGGTCACCAAAGCCATTCAATTTTTCCCTGCACGAGCTCCCTCCATACAACATTATCACGGGAAGAGATTGGTCAGATGCAACCGTAGCCGCCCGCTCCGTGTACCACCTCACCATTAAGATACCCACCCCGTGGAGTGTTAAGCATTCGGGGTGACCAAACGGCAGGCTAAAGAATGCCTACGAGTCTCAACCCAAGATGCGGCTCACTCGTGCCTAGCAATTCTGAGTAACCCTCGAAGTTGCCACCCTGGACGATCCGATCAAGATCTTGACTATACTGACGACCCTTCCAAAGTTGTCAAGGTTGGTACCGAGTTGGTCAATATTCGTCAACGGTCATTGCGACTTCTAAGGAATATAGGGATGTATTTGCATGGTCTCCATTGGATATGACTGGGTCTCGCTCGAGCTCATAACTCATCGTCTTAACATTGATCCGCCACTAAACCGTTCGGCAAAAGAAAAGAAGTTTTGCCGCGGAGCGGGTTGTGTCATAAGAGATGAGGTAACCCAACCTGTGAGGCTAAAACTCAGCACGAGGTTAAATACCCAACTTGGATGGCTAATCCCGTTGTAGTTCGAAAGCCGTGAGTGGATGGCGATGTGTGTCGACTATACCGACCTCAATAAACATCGCCTAAAGGATCAGCACCCTCCCGACATCGACAAGAAGGGAAGCATTGGTCGGGCATGAGGTATTGGTTCTCGGATTTATACAAGGGATACCACCAAGTCTTGATGAGCCCTAAGACGCCCTAAAAGCAGCTGTTCATTCTCGACTTGGTGTCTTTGCACCGAAAGATGCCTTCGGTCCGAAAACGCTGGAGCTACCTACCAAAGAATGGTGGACGCGATCTTCAAGGATCACATAGGAGAAATTGTTGAGGTCTATGTCGATGATATAGTAGTCAAAGCAAAAAGTCGAGAGCTGCCCATTGACCTCCAAACTATTCTTGTTCCTCGTGTCGGCCAACCTCAAGCTCAATCCCCGGTGCACATTTGTGGTGAGGACGGTAAATTTAGGGTCCTGGGTTTCAAGAAGGCCCGAAGCCAATCCTACCAAGGTGAAACGGTGCTCGACATGCATCCCAAAACCATCCGTGAAATACACAAACTCACCGGATGCTGGCCGCCTCACCGATTCCTATCTCGGCCGCAGAAGCGCCTTCCTTCTTCAAAATCCCGAGGAGAGCTCCAGATTTCACCCGGCGGGAAGAACACTGTGTCGCCTTCACACACCGAAGGAATATCTTGCCGACCGCCGACACCATCCGCCCAAAGCGGTGAAACTCTATCGTTATATCCGCCACTTTCTGACGAGGCAATTAGTGTCAGATTAGTGCGAGAAGAGATGGGACGGCAACTTCCCATCTACTTCATTAGCCGTGCTCTCAAGGGACCGGACGAGGTACACCAACCTCGAGAAGGTAGCTCGGCCTTAGTGAACGCCAAACCACGCCTCCTACCTTACTTTCAAGCTCATTCGCCTGTACTAACGGACTTACCTCTAAGACAAGTCTTATCAAAACCAGAGTCATCACGGACGTATAGCTAAGTGGACACCGGAGCTAGGCGAACACGATATCTCATACTCCCCAGCCGCCATAAAGGACAAGCCCTTGCAGTTTCCGATGGAGGTCAAATTCACCGAGGTCGCTCTACCGATGAGGTCACTCCCATTCCCCCACGGAGGAACTGTCTTTGCATCACCCGGTGATTGTTGGCGAGATGTATGGATGGTGCCTCATGTAAGGCAGAGCGTGGGCGCTGCATCCTCCTCCTCGGCCCGAGATAAGCAAGTGACATACGCCTGCGGTTTACCTTCCCGACCACCAATAACGGTGGAATATGAAGCATTGATCTCGGACTCGCCTTAGCAAAAGAATTGAAAGTGGACAAAGTCCAGATATTTGGAGATTCCAGTGTCGGTAAACCGTATTAAAACTGTCTGAGGCTAAGGAGGATCGAATGAGCGAGACCTTGAGAAAGCGAAAGAGATCGACCTCATTCAGATACTTCAATATTAATCAAATTCCACGAGGGAAAACAATGCGGTGACATCCTTAGTAAATTAGCTTCATCGGCAAATCCGCCAAGAGAAGTTCATTCCAGAAGCATTGAGGCGCCTCATATCGCCGTTATCTCGTAGGTCGAACCGAACGGACGACGCCCTAAAAGCATATCTGGAAGTGGGCACACTACCTCGTGGATCGTCGAGGCCAAAAGATGATGGCGAAATCCAGTATATCTTATGCACGAGGCGCTCTATCACGAAGTCTTACCTTCAACCCTCCCGAGGTGCCTCGGCCGTAAGAAGCCGACCACGTGCTCAATGAAATTCACCGAGGGTCTTGTGGAAGCCACATCGGGTCATGAGCTCTCTCAAAGAAGACGCCGAGGTCGGGATACTACCGCCCACCGCAAGATTCGGCCGAGCTCGTCAAAAGTGCCCGGTGCAGATTCACTCCACGGTCAGCGCCTCGGGCCAGATCGACGCGGTCTGCAGAGTCCATGGCCTTTCATGCGGTGGGGATTGACATTGTTGGTCCGCTCGACCGAGCACCGGTCGGCTTCGATGTAGTCGTAGCCATAGACTACTTCACAAAGTGGGTCGAGGCCAACCACCATCGAGCCTCACGGCGGAGAATTCGCACGCCCGTGTGGAAAAATATAGTCCGCCGGCAGATACCGCACGCTCGGTCTCGGACAACGGCACCCAATTCAGACAAAAACTTCAAGGAGGTGCGAAGAACTTCAGATCGATCAACGTTTCACCTCGTCGACACCCACAAGCGAATGGCGCACCGAGGTCACCAACCGCACGATCGACAAGGATTAAAGAAGAGATTGGACCGAGCTAAAGGCGATCGGGCGGAAAATCTCCCTCAAGTCCTCTCGTCCCACAGACCACACCTCGGACGTCGACGGAAACCCTTTCACCGGGTCTACGGTACAGGGCGTCAATACCGGCCGAGATCGGGCGCATAAGCCAGCGTGATTCTTCACTCGATCGGGCGGGAACGAGAAGACCTGCGAGCAAACCTTGACGCCCTCAAGAGAAGCGTGAGCTAGCCTTCATAAACGAAGCCAGTATAAAGCCCGGTCGCACTGCACATGCTACAACAAAGGGTCAAAACTTCCGCGTTCCAAGTGGCGACCTCGCCCTACTGAAATAATGGTGCCAAAGAGAGCCGGCGTCTCAACAAGCTGGATCCAACATGGGAAGGCCCATACCGTGTTCACGAGAACCTTGGTAAGGGGCTTACAAGCTATCTCACTTATCCGCAAGCGCTTATCCCCGAACCCGCATATTTCTCATTTAAGGTACTTTACATAGTTTTGATTCGGATCGCCTTATGTTAGTCTCCTTACTTGCCTTGTCAAGTGCGATGTCATATATTTGTTGAATAAAATATTTATTTTTCCAATGAATATTTCATTTCGCTTCATTTTATTCAGTATCTGAACATCTATTTCGATATACGCATTTAACCTTCACGGGGACGCCTCACGAAGATAAAAACCCACTAAGTAGGGTACTCACTAAGCGGCCGCACTCAGAGATTACTCATGAATTGAACGTCTCGGCAACGCATCGGACTACTCACTAGTTTGAAAGTCTACATGCATGCATACAGATTACTCATTAAGTTGAAAGAATCTACATGTATAAGACATCCAAAATCGATCTCACCAAATTATGGCAAAGTACAAGATAAATACATTTACGACCAAACGAAGTCCTAAGCTATGTTTATACCTCTCAAGAGGAAAAACGTTACACTCAAAGCGAGTCTAAATACATTTATACCTACATACAAAGTCCTACACTATGTACACTCATTCGGGTTTCCTGCCCGCCTCAGAGACTCACCGCCGAGATAATTTTGAACGAAGTCCCTGTGTCGGCGATGGATACCCGAATAAACTCATGCCTTCCACCCAATCCACGAGGGTGGCTCCACCTCGGCCCTGTTCCGTGAGTAGTTTGACCGGCGCGGACGGATTCTCGCACGGGAATTCAACTCGCACCCGAGGCCACATCTCGACCCGTGAACTCGACGTCGGACCGGGACTATGGCCTTGTCCCCGAGCTCCAGCCCTTCCACGCCGATTTGCGGTCCATGCGCGCCCTCTCCTCCGAGCGCGCCGAGGCCGTTTTATACGCTCCATCGCCGATGGACCCATTCGACGGAGCACGGCGTGATCGGCAGAGCCGCCTCCTTCGAGCTCTTCAATTATGGGATCGGCATTGCCCTCAGTAGCGCTTGTGGGGCGGGGCATGCGTCTGCTTATGAACGATCTCATACATCCGCATGTATTGTGGGACAGTCGAGGCGGTCTTTAAAATTCTTGCTATTGGGACCCTCCTCATCCTCAATACCATGCCCTCCGCCAACAAGCTCGAACTCGATCGTCGGCTTCAGATATAGTCGCCCCCATCCGTGGATGACCTTTTCGACTCCTCATGCTCTTCCGAGATCCGGGCAGCTTCCTGCATTGTCAACCTCAGTACATTCGCGCGATTGCATTAGTCGTCCGTGGATTACATCTCATGATAAATCGCCCACGGACTTCGAGATGTGTAATCCTTAATTTTAGCGCCTCATTTTCAGCAAGGAGGCGGGCCACCTCGGGTCGCCTTCATGCAACTTTTGTTTGATTCGGTCAAGATACCGGTGACATCCATGTCGGCCATACACGAGTCACGGCTCGAGACCGACCTCCAAGGTGCCACCTCTTCATCCTTCTCAGCCAGAGCACCTCGGACTTCTTTCAGCTTTGTTAGCAACTCATGATCGAGTCCGCAGTATTGAGATGAAGAACGCTAGAAATAAGACAACAGACAAGGCATTTTAACAAGATATGTCTATTATTATTCAAAACGGAAGTTTGTACAACCCGGTCCCATCGATCCCGCAAATCATCCTATTACATTGGGTCCACCGACCTCGTGCTCATTAGGTGATTGCCGACCCTCCGACCTCCCACGGCTGGCCGCCCGCCTTCCGCTAGTTGCCGATCCGCGAAGGACGTCCGAGCTTGACCGCCGCCCGGTTTCGGTCCTCAACTCAACAAGGAAGGCTCAAGCTCCACGCCTTCATCTTCCTTGACCGAGTTACTGCCTCACCCGTCGAAGTGAGGCGAAGACGCCAAGGCATCCACCACGGAAAGGAGGTCGCCCAATGATTATGCTGGCGTAATTCTTGCAGATACCTCGGTGGTCGACCTCAACCCAACCGTGTTGGGCCTTATCAAAATCTGGTCTCGGCCGCCAACTCTCTAGGTGGGCACAAATCACCTCGGCCTCATCACGGCAGCCTGGTCGAGATGAAAGAGGAAAACTCTCCGACTGATAAGCTTGTTTGGCGAAGGCCCTCAAGATAGGTCCTCGCCCGCCAAAGAATGCGCTTGTTTGCGCGGCCACCTCTCTCGACCTCGGCACCTCCTCTTGGCGCCTCCACTCAAGACGGCCACGCAAGGCCCGGTCCTTCTTCTGAGGGCGCTCTCGGTGGCCATCTTCGCCACTTCGGCTCCTTCATTTCTTTAGCTGGGCTCAAGGCCCACCGAAGATCCAAGCGGATTCACCGTGGCCCTCGATCGTCGCATATGGCTAGCCTTTCTCCATGGCCTCGTATCATGCGGGCGCGCCTCAACGATAAGTCCGGCCATGCGGTGCATCTCACCCGCCATCGAGGCCGCATCACGAATATGGAACAATAAGCAACAAGTAACAACAAACTTACAAGGAGAGGGTAGCGACTTATACCTTTGGGAAGGATAAGGAAGTCTCAAGCCGGCGCCTCGGCCGATCCGACCATGGACCTCGATCTCCAACGCCGGGCCCGAGTCGTCGAGGACCGGTCACCAAGTCTTCAGGCGCCCACCACCACGGGTCGTTGGGTGGATTCGCCGTCTCGCCTTCTTCCTCGGGCTCCTTCGATCGGAGGAAGCAGACGCCGCGAGATCGCACATCGACTTCTCCGGTGGGTCAACCTTCACCGCATTCAACATGAGAATTTCATTAGCGGCAAAATCAAACAAGGAAATAAAGATAAGAAGGTTGCCCTCACCCAAATCGGACCTCGACACCGAGCTTGACTCTATGACACTCGGCCAAAGATCATTCAGTCGCCCTCGGTATAGTTGATCGACAGGATCTCACCCATATCGCTCAATGACTTCTCCATAGGGCCGTGGGATTAATTTCACGTCCTTATCGCCCGAGGCCCACTCATACCTCGGATACCTCACCCAGCAAAAGAAGTATCTATTTTGCCGATGGGATACCTTCGACGGGAAGCAATTTTAAACTTCAAAGAGGTGGCGGGTAATATACTCCCTATAGACTTGATGCTAAAAACGCATCAAGACTTGAAAGAGAACCCCCCGCCTATGCCATAACAGCCAACCCTAGCCCCACCACCGACCTAATAGAATTGGAGGTCGGTTGGCATATAGGGATCTGAAAATACTCAAAGTTAAGGAAAATGGGGCAAAAGGAAATCTAAGCCCAAATTATTAAGCTATCTACAAAATGGTGATAAATCCTCCGGAGGGGCCAGCTATCCTATCGGGTTTTCGCAACACCACCATGCATCCTCGGGATGTGGTATTTCTCGGCGACCACCGTAAGCTCCTCCATCGTCAAGGTTGATTTAGCCCCACCAATCACGAGGCCATCCCATATCAAGACATGGTGAAACCCTAGAACTAAGTCCATGGATTTACTAAGCGGTTATGGCATATATAATCCCTTATATTGGGGTCTCGACGACCGTAACCCGAAGTGAACCCGAGTTATCGAGGCGAGAAGAGGAATGAGAAGGTGAAGAATACATACTTACTTTTTCGGGAGCGGATTTCGATTTCTTCATCAAAGTGTGAAAGATGAGTTGGGGATTTCAAAGGTTATACTCTCGGATTCAAACGTTGAAGGAGAAAATGAGCAGTTGCCTCTTTTAGCACCCATTTATAGGATAAATGGCGCTAAAAATCTGCCGTTCGTTTATTACACGTGCTATTTACGGTTGGATGTGTGGATCGACGCCGCACTTTCGAAGTGCCCAACTACACTTGGCGCGTATGACGTACTCTCACGGAAAGCAGACCTTGATCTAATCACGTGATGATTACTACGAGTTGGACATCGGACTACGCCCGTGTCCTAAAATACGAAGTATTTGGTCGGACCCGACCTTCCGACATCGGATCTCGACTTGACTAATGATATTGAGTTTGGGCATCGGTGGCCCCATGTCCACCCGGACCAACAGTATGTTCGGTCGAATATGTCCACCGGATTAGCGAAGTATTTCGGGTGGGACATTTACACTCGAACCACGTAGTATTCCAAGTCATACGGTGAAAGACAAACCTTCAACGAAAACTTGACAAGCAATATCCCACCCGGCGAGGCTATTCCGCTCACCTCGGCAAGACTATTTCTTGACTTTTGTGGCTATGATAGGATATGGCCCAGGATACGGCCCAACCTCTCGGCCCAACTGATAGCCCCCAAACGAGTGGGCTAACCTAATGTGTTCTCTACCCTCGGTTACGCTAAATGACAATTCCCAAACCCTAATTATGGGTAAACGGTAATGAGGTGGTGAGTAATCATGGGTAATAATGGTGGAGATCATGGTGGTTATAGGAGAGTGATGGCCCGCCAATCAAGGGATTCAGTGGCGAGGTTTACGTTTGTGTATAAATAGGAGTTAGATTGAAGGTAGAAGGGTTAGCAATTCTTGAATCTAGAGCCCTTTGAGATCTTTAGCAGAATCAAATTATAGTAAACATCTTGAGGATCATCTCCTAAAGCGACGTGAATCTTATTCTCGATCGAACCACGTAAAAGTCTCTGTGTTTTTTCTTGCTTTCGTAAATCTTCATCTTAGATTTATCGAGATCTTAATGGTGTAGTACTATATACATAATAAAAGACGGGAAGTAATTGACCCATGATGGTTTTTAGGTTGATGAGAGTGAGAGGGGTAAGTGTGAGGATATGAAATTGAGAAAGGTGAGGAATGCAAAATGCTTAGGAATCACGCCATCACCATTTGTTTCCCCACCCGACTCATGTGAACTCTCTTTGTTAGCTTGTCGCGTGCACCCCTTATTATCTCATTACCTTTTCGCTTTTAAACGTCCTTCCCTTCATTCTAATTTTACTGCTTTTTCTTCCTAATTATTCATCTCTTTCTCTACATTTAATCTTAATACTCTCTTTATCCACACATAATTACCTTATTCAACATATACAAAAAATATATCATTTTCTTTTTTAGGACACTATTTTTATTATTCAACTTTAAAAGCATTCATTATTTACTAAAAAATTATTTCTACTACTCATGACCAGACATTTTCTCTATTCAAATAATATTCATCAAAAATTTTATTAAAATTTATAACGACAACAAATGATACAGTTATTCTATACTTTTTCATTTCAAATATAATATATACTTACGAGATGAAACAACGATTGTTTACATTTTCAGATGTCGTGTTGCTCCCAGTTAGATATAGCTACTAGTATATGGAGGTGAGCCAAAAAAGCAGGCAGCAGAAGTCTCACCTTTCTCTATTCAATGCACATGTTTTTCCAAAATGAAATAAAGAGTTATATATATTTATGGATGTTGAATAAATAAAAAAACCCCAAATAACGCAATTAAGGCCTTAATTGGAATTACATCAAATCATAAAGTCTCTCCTAATCAGTTACACTGCCCTGTAACCTACCTCACCAAACCATGGGTCCATGAAAAGAATATACACTAATTAAACCGGGACTAGTTAATCCGAACCGGGTCCTCGAAATCTACCTTAATTCATAAACTGTTTGCTCCACTAAAACTGATTTTTTTTCTTTTTCCTTTTCCTACCTGTTGCTATCTTCAAAAATTGGGACCGGGCCGGCAGCTTCGGTTTCCGACTCCTTCTTGCGCCGCATCTCCAGAACTTTCCGGTGGTTGTTGGAGTGCATCTCGATCGAGAACGTCGGGCTGCATGCGGGCCGGTATTCAGGCAGCAGCCGGCCAGACTTGTACCTCACCCACAAGCATTGCAAAGTGTCTTCGAACCAAGCGGCCCGGCCCGCCACTGCGGCGTCTTCGTCACGCCGCAGTGGCTGCACCTCCTCGGCTGGCAGGAGGAGCCGTCGGCCGGCTTCTTTTCTGCTTCTTTGCCGCGAGCTTGCCTGAAAGGACTCGCCGGTCTGGCTCTGGACCAGCCAGGGGTTGGGCGGCGAGAACGACGTCGTAGAGGAGGATGAGGACGAGGAGGAGGTGGAGGACTCGGTGAAGGAGGGCGACAAAACGGGCCAAATGCGAACCCGGTTCGGGCCCTCTTGGTTCGGGCCTTGGTTAGGACTGGAGTGGCGAAACAGGGCTGTTCGCTCGCGGCGGCCTCTTTCTCAGCCCGCTTCTCAGACGGCTTCGGCGGCAGTTTTCCGGTGAGAGAGTAGTCGGAGAATGAATCCTCCACGAAATGGGATAGCCATTCCAAGCTTTCCAACCCCTCTGCCTGCAAGAAAATTTCATCTTTTTCAGTTTTTTTTCCTCAAGAAACGTTTCCTTTTTTGAAATTAAACGGAAAAATTGAAACTTTCGCTTACGGGAACGCTTAATTCACTTTCTGGGAGAGACCCAAATTCGTCGTTGGCGGAGACGACGCTATTTTCCGGCGCCGGCGGCCTAAGCATCTCTTGCAAAACAGAGCAGGCAGTTTTCCGGTCCTGTTCCTTCTCCTCCGGTTCATCCAGTTGCTGCTGCGGCTGTTGTTGTTCTTCCCCTTGTTCCTCGAAGTCGTTAGAGAAGTCGAGCAGTTCATCGACAAATAAGTCGTCGCCGGAGACGGCGTGGGAGCCCCCGTTAACGAGCAGGAAGTCTTCGGCGGCGGCGGCGGCGGCGGCGGTTTTCAACATCTCTGGGCCAAAGCCGTCTATGAAAGCGCATTCCATTTCCTACACAGAAACCCACATGCAAATAAGCGAATTTAAACACAAAATTATATGCTTTTTTGCAGGGAAAAAGGAAAAGGGGACGGCACCTGGAGACGAGGTGAAGGAGGGGAGAGGAGAATAGGGGACAAAGAGGAAGGGGAAAGAGGGTTGAATGTGTAGAGAAAAGGGTAGTGGTGAGTTGGGCAAAGCATTGAATGAGAGAGAGGACAATAGAGACTGGGTAAAATCGTCTCAAATCTAACATACGCTCTCACAAAAATAAACGCAGTCAAATATAACAACATGCCATTTCTAATTTCAAGAAATACATTTCTGAAATGTTGTGGGAATTTTGAAAATCTATGGTTGGATTATTAGTATCCGAGTAAAAATTGTGGGATAACTGAAAATTTATTAAAGCACAAATCTTGTCCTTATTCCTGCTCTTCGTATGATTTATTACCTTTTATTATTTGTTTCTGACCTTTTCTGTGGGTTGAGATTCTACAGTATCGGTATGATATTGGGTTGATAACTGTGAATTTATATTATCCTGTTTGTAACGTCTCTCGTTTTAAATATTTTGGTGTTCATCTTTGAGATTGTGAAGATTTAATTATCCTCACTCTTTTTTTTTTAAAAGTAATTATCCTTACTCTTTAAGAAATGCAGTGGAGTAAAGCCTTTTTCTAACATTGAATATTATTACCGGTATACGATGCAACGGTGTCTTTACACTGTATAAATTATTTCGTATTGGATAAATTACATGAACCTCATTCTTTGGGTGGCCTATTTATGGATTGAGGATTTTGTTCAAGTTCAAATAATACAGATAAATGTGTTGCATGAACTTTGATTTTGACATAAAATCTTATATATATATATATCCCTATATAGGGCGTAGATCGTGATGAAATGATAATTTCGTAGAAATGAGAATGAATCGGCGTTTGATTTGTAGGATCAATGGTTGAGATTTAATTTCGATTGTCTTACGCTGGATTCTTGCAAAGACTAGAACCCTTCTTGTCTTCTGAATGAAAGTTATACGCTAAACTAATATATTTAGCATATGTCTTCTGAAGAAATGAAATATCTTTTAAACTATATATGCGAATAATAATTACGATTGTAAGACAAATATAAAAGATATGCTAAACTTACATATCTATTCCTATTCCTACACTTATTTTCATTCTCACAGAACCATCCCATATATATATATATATATATATATATATATATATATATATATATATAAGGGTTGGTTATTGTAAGAACTACATTTTATGTATTGTGCATTGTGCATAGTTTCTATGTTCATATTAAGATCCAAATGAATCGATATGAAAGTTGATGAATCTTGGGAAAGTTAATTAATTAAAAATTCATAATTTTTCATCCGTGTTCGAATACCATGATGGAAAAAATTCTATTTTCTTTGGATTCAATAACTTTTGACAATTCATTAACTTTTACTGATAATTCATCACTTTTTAGTTCTCGTGTTTACGATAAAAATAGTTTTACGTTAACACTTCCACACACACACACACACACACATATATATATATATATATATATATATATATATATATATATATATATATATATATATACTAGTGCAATTGTTGAAAATAACATATTTTTATCAAAATTTGAAATATTTATATGACTTTTAAAATATTGCAACATGTGCTATTATTTTAGTAAAAGAAACTATAAAATTCAATGGTAAAAACGAAGTCATCTTAATTAGTGGTACATATAAGAAAATTTAGGATGTTATAATTGCAAAAGGAAAAAAGTTTAAATTAAATATTGTGGTGTCATTGCAATATTTAAAAAGCACGTTAAAATTATAAATTCATGAAGGCGTTATGTAATTTCCGACAATCATCCATATATCTTACATAATCTTAAATTTTAACCTTCGATTATATTTCATCTTTTATCATTTTAGTAATACATATTTTAGAAAATATTTGCAAAAGCATTTTATAAACAAATAGAATGAAACTGCTCTCTTCTTTTTGTTTGGGGTTGCATAGGGTTGAGATTTGAATGAAAGGTCCAACAGGATTGGGACCAATTTGTTTGACTAATTTACAAAGTGGCAAACCAGCCGCATTAATCCACATTCCTCAAAGGTAGTTCACCTTCATCATACTGCTGGTTTTCCCGCTCTTCCTCTTTTAACTTCAATCGTATTTTCGAGATTTATTCCCTCTTCTTGTCATGTCCAGATAACCAATAACCAAATGATAATTCCCCAATTTTTTTTCCTTTATGGTCTAAATAATCTGAGGGGATTAACTAGGTGGAGTGTGACAGCTAAAAAGTTGATCCAAAATTAACTTTAATTGTTACGATAATAATTATTTTCCTACACGAATTTGATTTGATTAATGGGCAGTGCTTTATCTTGCCTAATCTTAGGGTGCATTATGTGAATAATTCAAACATAATTACTCCAGTTTCCCACCACTGTTGGGGCACATGATTTTCAAACTTATTCGAATTATATGATGCTTTGGAGTTTGTAGCAGAAGCAATTTTCTATCGAGCTTTTGGATGTGAACACTGCCAAGAATTTATGGCTAATCAAGGCATGCAGGTACAACGTAATAGAAAAATAAAGTCAGCAACCTAATTCACGAGAGTAAATATTAAATATTGTTAATAAATTCGTGAGCCGGGGCCTTCTGTTGCAATGTCATGTTGGTGGACAATTTTAGTATAAAATAGACACATTAAAATAAATGAGTTATGAGATACGATATAATAGAATACGTGCTATATATATCAATGAGGTGTAGTTAGTAAATAGAGGAAAAACAACATATTAATACTTTGTGGATCCGTAGATTATAATCTGTGTAAAATATCTCTAATCCATTTTGACTTTTTTCTTCGTTGGAGAGAGTCTTATTAGGCTTGTAAAAAAAATTAAATTTATGATGAGAAAAATTTACACAAAATACCAACAACTTTACAATTCTATAAGGATAAAAAAATGAAAAAAATATTGATGGGGGTTTACGGCCCCCCTCTCCCTCCCACCTTAGCGGCAGAGAGATGATTGAAAACCTTATCACACACTGGCAGATCTAAGGGTCCCTTTTCTGAATTCAAATTCAATCGATGATTGTTATTGAATTATTATAATTTCAAATTGTACCAATGATTTTTTATGTCCATATAGTCGCAAAATATTTATTTAGTATAATTTGATTCTTCTGTGTAATTTGTGAACTGTTGCATAAGAATGAATTTGCATATATCACACTCATGTATAGGATATTGTCTATCGAATTTTCCTTGTCATAAAAAATAAAAAGCATTCAGCTAATGACTTCAAAATATACAAGTACGTGTTTCATGTATATTCAAAATCATATACTTTCTCCATTCTTGATATTTTTTTTTTATTTTGGCAACACACGTTTAATAAATGTAATAAGTGTAAAGTGAATAGAGAATGAGACTCATATCATAAGATGTATTATATGAACAGAAAAGGTAGGTCATGAATATTTTTTTGTAAATAAGTGGATTGACTAATGTGGATAAAAGTTATGGAATTTATGTGGGAGCTAGCCATGTCTAAAAAAAAAGGAAAGTGGGAGTTTTTTTATGGATAATCAGAACGAAATTAAGTATATTTTTCAAAGAATGATGGAATATAATATAATTAGTCTATTAGGCGTACTCCTATGCTCTCTTATTCACTATGCGCGAGGCCAGTTCTAGGTCGGATTCGATCATGATTCAACCATTTTATTTTTATTCATAAGATTAGTCACATTTATTCATAAACACTATTAGTTTTTTAAAAGGATTATCATATTTACTATAGCAGTGTCTTCTTGGTAAAAGTTAAAAAGTACAAAGGGAAACAACTGTCATTTTTCTCTATAAGAATTATTATATATTAGAAAATTGGTAAGAATATTTATCAATTTTTTAGGAGAGGTGATGGGTCCCACTGGATATGTACTTATGTATGAGAGGAGAGGATATATCAGTTAGGCAAATTTACAAAAAATTCTTATGACAAGACTAACTAGTTGCTGAAAGTAATTAATTAAGTAACATGCAGTCCAATAGTGGTGTTAGTACTGTTGGTCAGTTCAGATAATGAATGTTTTGTATTGAGTGATATCAGTTAGCAAACCTACAGACTGCTAAGGCAGCAAGTCAGTTGAACTGATAACTTATGTACGTGCGGAATGTGGTTGTTACTGGATTTGTCTTACTGAAAACTAAGATTCAGTTTTAAACACTTAGTCAAATGCGGATTAGTCAGTTTTTAGTTTAGATCTATTCAATATCGAACTGATATTGATAGATGGTTTCAAAATAATGATGTGTTGATGTGTGCTGCGGATGGCAGTTCAATAACATGCAATATTAAAGCAAAGCTGAAAGTAAATAACATATTGAGTTTTACGTGGTTCGAAGATATCAGCTTCTACATCCATGGACTGATTGCTCAGTCAATCCACTAACTTTGGATTGGTCTTGTTTACGGGTACAAGAGTAAACCTAAATACTAAGGTCACCTTACAGTATATCACCTAACTTGGCGTTCCTCCTACGCTTGTCGGTGTTAGGAACCACTAACTGTTTTCAGAACGCAATCAACTTAATCTCTAGCTTGCGGGTGCTAGAAACCAAACTTTCAGCAAATAACACTTTGTTGCTTACTTGCCCAAATTTGTACTTAATTATGGAGGATTTTGTACAGTGGTTTTCCGACTAGGAATATGAGTTATCACAGACGATAAACTCATGATGTCTAGACTTAAGATATACAATTAAGGTGAATATTCTAGACGTAAGGAAGTATATGTTGAAGTCTCTAACTGATAAGTATATGTGAACTCTTGAGATTTACTGATACAATGATTACTTCATTCTTTGAAATCGTTGTTTAATTGGCTTGAGCTTTGAGCTTGAATACTTTGAGATTTTAATTGTGTCGCATTTCGGTAACCTTCAAATGTTGGATTCTGCACAATATATATAGAGATAAATAAGAATAGAGCCGTTGAAGGGACTACCATTCAAATCCTTCTATTTGTCGTCTTAATTTTTTCCGTTGAGAATCCTCGTACGTCTTCTAACAAAAGTCGCATCATCGTACATTGCAGCTCTGCAACTCTGAAAAGATGGTATGTCATGTCAGAGATTTTGCATATACACTACTACACGTGGTGAGTCAAACACTCAAGGTTTAAATCCTTCAGTTTTGCTTCAGTCGAGTTGTCTCCATGTTTGTCAGCATTGACTTCATGTTGGGTCAATTGAGGTTGCATCTCATTTTTATCAACGATCACGGACTCCGTCTTTTGTCAACTTAGAACTCCTGAGTCAATATGATGTATTGATGACGTGATATCGATAGTTAGCTTTGACCTTTCATTTGCCAGCTTTGACTTGATATAGCCAGCATTGACTACTTATTTCCAGCATTGACTACTTGTCTCCAGCTTTGACTATTGAGAGGCAGCTTTGACTCTTTAGCGGTCGATTTGACTTTTGGTACCTAGCTTTGTTGTTGGTATCCAACTTTAACTTCCATGAGGCGGTGTCTTTGCCGGATATGACACTTAGTCATACCCTGACTCTTTCTCGTCCATCAGCGCTGAGTCTTTAGTCTTCGATCTTCAAGCTTCAGTCTTCCGACGTCATTCTTCAGTCTTCAATCTTCACTTTACTTCAGTAGCTCTGATCATCAACATCGCTTGTACTTTTGTCTTCAGACATCAGTTGACATTCTGTTAATCTTCAGTCTTCAATACGCGATCCTTTAGTCGAACTGTTATCAATTGCGCTGATATTGATACTCCTATCGAGATGGTGACTTTCGATCTTGTTTGAACTCCCTTGATCTTGGATCTGTCCAAGCTGATAGTTCTGCTGTTGAAACCGGTAATTTAAACGTCTAACTCAAAAACAAGTCAGTAGTATTAGCTACTTCAACAAGACAATCATCAAAGGTTTTGAGAACTAATCAAAATAAACAGTTAAGATAGATTAATTCCTGATATTAACGAATTTTTCCAACATTCTCGATACTTAGAAATTTTTCCAATATGAGGGTTAACATAAAAATTATTTTTATCGTGAAAACGTGAGAATCAAAAAATGATGAAATCGTTGCAAAAGTTGGTAAATTAGTTGAGAAAGTTACTCAATCCAAAAAAATAGAATTTTTGCCCGTCGAGGGATTCGAATCCATGTGAAAATTTCAAAGTTTTGAATCAGTAACTTTTCCAGCGAATTCATCAACTTTCATGGCGATTTGGTACTTAGTTTTTAGGATAAGAATTGTTTTTATTTGAACCTAAATCTCTCTCTCTCTCTCTATATATATATATATATATATATAAGGGGAAGTGGTTATCGTGTGGACATTCCTTATAATGTAAACATAAGGACAAATATCAACTCTTGATAAATCAATATAGACGCTTCAGATTCAATACACAAATTATGACACATATGCACAAATGCAGAATTATATGCATAAATGTGCATATAACTAATTTAGATACACATTTAAAAATAATCATAATATTTTCAAATCTAATGAACATGATTTTTCTCATTTATGTATGTTAAAGATTGTATATATGTACATGAATATATATATATATATATATATATATATATATATATATATATGGGGTTGGATCCGGTGAGAACTCATCTTTTTGAGAACTTGAGAACTATGCACAAGCGTATAAAATGATGCACAAGGCGGTATAAAGTTGTGCATAACGAAAACATTCTAAAATTGTTACCCAACAAAATAATTTTAGAAAGTTTTCGGTATGCACAATTTTATACCGTCTTGTGCATCATCTTCAACGTCTTATGCATGGTTGTGATTCGCAAAAAGATGATTTTCATTGATCCACTCTATATATATATATTCGATCCACACATCTAGCTCATATCAACGATCCAAATTGAAATGAATTTAGATAATGGTTTCAAATTTTATTTTATTAAATAATTCGAATAAGGGTATATTTGGTAAAAAAAAATTATCTTCTCTGTCACTCTAGACGTAAATCTGGCCACTTTCCAATAATCTCGCCACTTACTGAAAAAGTAGGGATTTTATAATATGTTCAATATAATGTTGCACAAACTAGCCGTTCTGTAACACATATTTATTAAATACTCATTCCGTCCCAATATTCATGACTCATTTCTTTTTACACATAGATTAAGGAGAGTTGTGTTTTTTGTGTAAAGTAGTATGTGGTACGAAATTCAAGATATTTTTTAGTGTAAAATTATATATTTTTTGGAAATGGGCTAACTATAATGGGACAACCCAAAAAGAAAAACGAGCCAATAATAATGGAACGGAATGAGTATATGGCACACATTATACGTCACGCATCACAATGTATCGTTGCACTACCTACACTTTCTGTAGCACATATATAATACAAACAATACACATATTTAATAAATATGTGGCACACAGATTACATTATGCAGCATAATTTATTGTTGTACGATAAATGCTACAAACGTATTCTACTCGTGAAACAAAAAATTATAATTTATCTAAAATAAGAAGTTATAAGATAGATTACTAACAAATCCCTAAAATCAAAGAAATAACCATTTTTATCCTAAAACAAAAATTTAATATAATATTTAATTAAATCATGCGAAATTGAAGTATAACATATATAGTAATGTGCTGTAGCACAATGTAAACTAATATTGTCAATTGATTTACTAAAATAAATCGCTTATATTTATTCTTATTTCTAATAAATAATTCTATTCCCACCTAATCCATTGTCTCCCTCCCTCTCTCTCTCTCTCTCTCTATATATATATATATATGGGTAGTTCACGTAGTAATGAAAATATTGGTAAAAAAATAAGAAAGTTGCACTGAACATATAAAATTGTTATATTAAATATATAAATTTGTTGCACCAAATTCGGTGCAACAACTTTATGTTCAGTGCTACACTTTATATATTGAATTTGATGCAATAAATTTATACGTTCAGTGCAACTTTTCTATTTCTTGTCAATACTTGCATTCCTACCTGATTCATCATCTCTCTCTCGATATATATAACAAATTACTTTTAGAAAAATAACTTATTCGTTATGGGAATGTGTGCGTAAAAAGAAACTATATGTGAAATAAAATTTTCATCATAAAATAATTTATTGAAAAATATGTAAGACTATGTTTATTATGAGCAACCAGTTGAACCACTTAACCATTCATTTATTTTAATATTTTATTAATTACTCTTTCTTCCATATCACCAATATCATTCCAACCAAACTACACCCACTTTTGATGTTTATTAATAACCATTCCAACAATCCGACCATAATATATTTGTAATTAATTTATATTATTTTTAATTAAAATATAATTAAGTATAATAAAAATAAATTAAAATTATAACAAAAATGCATAAAAATATAAAAATTATAAATTAATAAAAATAAAAATATGACAAACACTATTGCATTTTTTGAAGTGAGAATTGAAGTTATATGTAAAAAAGGTGAGATAATCGTATTGTGCGTATAATTATAATAATATTGATTTCTATTTTATAGAAAATGAAAAAACAAAAATTTGATATTTTTTTTAACTAATAGGTTTAAAAATAAAGATTTATCATAAAATTCGACGAACTAATATTTTGTGATAAGTATCACAAAATGAACGGTTATTCGCAAAGGTTGGAGGCAGACATTGGCGACCCGTTCAGGCGGTTGCATCGGATGAAGGCGATTGTATTTTAAATAAATAAATAAATAAATCTTGCTTTTAAGGAGGTGGCGATCGACCACTCTCTTTTGTCTCCGATGAAGTGATTGGCTTGGTTACGGATATACTAATTGTTGTGAATCCGGATAGCCTCGTCATCATCGCAGCGCGAACAAGACCTTCGTCGATCCTGCGGTAACGACAAAGAACTCAAGCGTCGTTCTGGCAACTTTCTAGATACCTGTACACAATAAGGAAAGAAGCAACAAAGAAACAAGAAAAAAGAAAAATAGAGATAGGATTAAATAAACTCGACTCGGTGCGGTTTCTCCAAATCGTTGCAACACGCCTTCACGGTGTCCAAAAGGAGATCACAATCTCGTTGACACAGCAACAACCCACAACCCAAACCCATAGCCTCCAAGAGCTCTCCACAAAGAATATACTACTACCTCACCAAGAATTTCACAAAGGAATTGATACCAAGAGGCTAAGAATGGAGTCTGACCAAGTGCAGTAAAGCGGCGCCTCACTATTCTCTTTTACTGCTACTGACTCTCAATCACAAGATATGAGGCGTTAGTTTTCAACACACATTCCAATCATTAAATAGAAGGAAAGTAGGATTAGGTCTAAGAAGTGTTAGGGGAAAAAACGTTGGGCTTGGGTTGTAATATTGGGCCAACAAATAATAACAATCTCCATCTTTGGCCCAACCGTGTTGTTGTGAGCATCATAGAGCAAACCACACAATCATCCTCACCGAGCGTCCCCTGCAAAATCACACAGATAGAGCAAGGAACAAGACGTATAGACACACAGTCCATACATGACCACAAAGATCAACCAAGGGTAAATTTACGGTGTTCATACCTGCAAAAAAGACACACAGGAAAATACCCACAAAGCACAAAGATATCTAACACATAGATAGAAGCACACAAAGTAATCACAAAGCATGAAGGCAACTAATACACAATGAGAAGCTCACAAAGAAACATCACAAAGCATAAATGCAACTAATATACAATTAGAAGCTCACGAAGAAACATCACAAAGCTAACTAGCACAAAGCTAGTTGACCACAAAGCAATCACAAAGATTCATCACAAAGATAACTAGCACAAAGCTACAGAAGATCGCAAAGATCAACACAACCATCACACAGACGGTATATCACAAATATTGCTATCACTAAGCTAGCATAGATCACACAGATCATAAAACACAAAGCATATCACAAAGTCACTAAGCCATCACGAAGACATGAAGTTGGCACAAAGTCATCAAACCATAAAGCCACATAGAATGAACCACAAATGTATGTTCACAAAGAACAAGAAAAAAAGCGAGCATAAACAAGGAATAAGCTCCACCTCAAAGAGAGCAACAATAGAGACACATAAGGAAACAAACTCCTAAACTCATGCACCTTAAACTTAAAGCTCAACCACAGACTCCACCTTAGAACAAATCACACATGGTTTCTTCATTAGTAACCACATTAGCCTGATCAACATGTTGATTTTTCTTAGGACAATCCTTGATATAGTGACCCGTTTCACCACAACCATAGCACTTCCTAGATTTAAATCTAAGTTTTGACTTCCCTTATCATGAAACATTTTTCCACCCATAGCATGCATAACTTTATCCGGTTCTTGTGCACGTTATCAAGTTTTAAATCTAATTCTTTATTTTTCAAAGCACTCACACTTGATGTCAAGCGTCACATTATCTCTACCATACTTAATAGCGATTTAACATCATTTGTAAGAATCGGGAATAACATTTAAAAGCGCAAGCGGAGCATAATCATCAATATGTTTGTCGCCATGATCAATTTTATGTCTTGAACTAACTTAGTGAATTCATCCATATTTTCATTAACACCTTTAGACATGTCGAGTTTAAAGCGAAAGAATCTTTCAATCGAACATTTTGAAGGCAAAGGCGTTTCAATTATACAATTCTTCAAGTTTTGACCATAAATCTTTAGCGTGTCATCCTTCCTACTTTTCTAAGAACACACTCGGATAAATTCGGGATAATAGCGAGACAAAGCGAGGCGATTCATTTGAAATTTCTTTTCTCATCAACTTCATTATCATAAGAATCATCAATTACTTGATAAACACCTTGTTGAATTAAAATACATTCCATTTTCTGTTGCCAAAAACCAAAGTCCGTTTTACCATCAAAGGTGCCAAACCATAATTTGTCAAAGAAGACATAATGCCACACAATAAATCAAGAAAAAATCATCAACTTTAATGCAACGGAATACAAATTAGAAATCAGAGAGCAAAGATATTCTCAAGGCAAATAAGATTTTCGATTTAATCACACAGTTAACAAACTAGAGATACGTTGGTAAACAGACACAAAACTCAATCCTATACTGCACCAATCGGCAGTTTTCTAGAATTTTAAAATATGGAGGTTTTAGCCGATTTACCAGAGCGAGATCCTAAGATGAGGATCGCGACTTACCAACTACGACGAGAAAGAACCTTGGCTCGATACCTTGTTGTGAATCCGGACAGCCTCGTCGTAAACGCCAGCCACCGAACAACACCTTCGTCGATCCGAAGAACCCGACAAAGAACTCAACGTCGTTCCTGGTAACTTTCTAGACACCTGCACACAACAAGGAAAGAAGCAACAAAGAAACAAGAAAAAATAAAAATAGAGATAGGATTGAATAAACTCGGCTCAGGTGCGGTTTCTCCGTCGTTGCAACACGCCTTCACGGTGTCCAAAAGGAGATCACAATCTCGTTGACACAGTAACAACTCACAACCCAAACCCCTAGCCTCCAAGAGCTCTCCACAAAGAATATACTACTACCTCACCAAGAATTCCACAAAGGAATTGATACCAAGAGGCTAAGAATGGAGTCTGACCAAGTGCAGTAAAGCGGCGCCTCACTATTCTCTTTTACTGCTACTGACTCTCAATCACAAGATATGAGGCGTTAGTTTTCAGCACACATTCCAATCATTAAATAGAAGGAGAGTAGGATTAGGTCTAAGAAGGGTTAGGGGAAAAAACGTTGGGCTTGGGTTGTAATATTGGGCCAACAAATAATAACACTAATAATTGTTTGTTCTTTTGAACACTAGGAAATGACAATCTCACCGAGATAAACACTTAATCCAAAAGCAAATCATTTACATATAATCAAGATGACTGACATAGTTAGAATCGAAGAATGCAGTAAAGATAGACTGGCTTGGAACAAGATAGACTAGAGTGGGGCTAGCTACCATTGGCTTCTGATATGGGCACCTTATATAAGAGTGGAACTGTCGAAGTGTCCGGTTGGACTGACTTGGCCCGAGTCCGCTGGATCGAGGTACCTCAATTTTCTTTTGAGATTCTAATTTTACAGCCTAGCTCGGCTAAAAAAAGTAGTTTCATGCACAAAAAATTGGGTCAGGCTAGACCAATTCGATTTTTTAGGGAAAATTGGCCCTCGGGTCAGGCTAGCTCAAAATAAATTCGAAGAGAGAACATAAAACATCGTTGTTCCATCAAAATAAATCAGATTTTTTTATTTCTAGGATTCATTGCGTCAACTCTCATTACAAAAATCCAGTCATCTCGTTAATTTGTTTCATCGTCTGGTTCTAGTTGGGATCATAACAATTGATATCATCTCTCTACGATGTCGTTTATATCACTGATCATTCTGTCTATAGTAAAATTTCGAGATGTCAAGTCAGATTTAATTTGGATTAAATTTGAAATCGTGGTAAAATCACTAAAATCATTAAGTTTGTGTATTTTGTATCAATTTTTAAAATTCCTAGAAAAAACCAAAATTCTCCAAAAATTGATGTATTTATGCGTCGATAACTCAATTAAAAATGAAATGTTCGATACTGGGTTGAAATAAATTTCGGCAAAAAAGCTTTCATAGTGAAGAACCACGTAATCCGTCAACGTGGATAAAATTTAAAATAATGTTATTACGATCATATAAAATTAAAATATATATATATTAAAGGATGTGGGGGTTCTTTGCAATCCAACCACTGCAACTCTCACCCATGTCATGTGATCTTGCAGTTGCAGCAATGATATATCGGGGATGGGAGGGACAACGCCGCAATGCATGTTGCTGCCGTAACTACAAGTTCACGAGAGGTGGGTACGTGAGAATGGAGGTGGTTGTGTGGGAAAGAACTCATACAATTTTAAATTTTTATAATATTTTTTTAAAGTAATCAGAATGTCATGAATTTTAATTTATCCACTTGCATCCAATCATGTTGTCGCCGAGTCAAAAAAAAAAAAAACGATGATGAAATAGGGAGATGGCATGGCTTGGAAGCAATGTCTGGATTTCATTGATAAAAAAAATGCGCAGCACAAAAAGAAACTAAACCCTATTGACGTTTGAAACCTCCAGTATCCAGTCTTCTGTCGCCTACGTGAAATGATTCTTCTCCACCCTTTTGTCCCCCAAACATTACAATTCACTCTCTTCTCCACCTTTTATTTTATTTTTTGAATCTTGATTATTACTCTTTCTTATATTAGAATTTGGTACTTAATACTCTTTTATGACAAAAATGATCTCTTTTACCCCGTTAAGTACTACTACCGAGGGATGTCAATGGGTGGGTTTTACCCGGACCAGAACCAGTAAATAAGTAATGGTTCTGGTTCTGGATCCGACCTATTAGATACTGGATCCGGACCGGACCAAAACCATCAATTATGGGTCTTAAACGGTCCGGATCTCGGTGGTCTGGAACCGAACCGGACGAGCAGGACAAGAACCAGAATTAGAACCGAAACTGTTGCTTTATAATTTAATGTGTTATTAGTGATTTTGAATCGATATGGATAAAATTAGCTTATTGACAAGCCTATTTAAATTTAGGTTCGTCAATAGATGGGTTTTACTCGGACCAGAACCAATAAATAAGTATTGGTTCTGGTTTTGGAACCAGAACCAGATCCGGACCGATCCGGACCATCAAATTATGGATCTAAACGGTCCGGGTCTAAAGTGGGTCCGGAACCGGAACCAGAACCAGAACTGCTGCTTTAAAATTTAATGGGTTTTGAACGGTTCTGGATCGGTCCGGATAAAACACACCCATTGACATCCCTACTACTACCCATTAGAGAGGCACAAACGATTTAGAATTAGTTTAATCTCTTCTCGTTAATGAAGTGTTCATATAATAATTCAAAGTGCAAGCTCCATCTTTAATTGTTATATGTCCTTTTGAATTTGAGACATGTGCATCCCTGACTCAACTAATTTATATTTGCTACATGTCGCCTTAGATGAATGCAGCTTCATGCCAACATACGTTTCATGATTGGCTGAAAATGGAGTTCATATCGGCTATAATTTATTTACATAAAACATGTGGATAGATCCAAAAGTGCAACTCTATGTCAAAACACAAATCTGAGATATTGTTTTCGTAATTTACATATTATTATTGTATTGAATAAATGATGTGATATTTTTTATTTGATATACATTAAGCACAATAAGAATTTTTGGTAAACTGTCACATGTAAAGAAAAAACAAATTACGAAAATTGGTATTGGCCAAAGAGTAATGAACAAGAGCTGTGACTGGTCAAACGTAGAGACTTGTCACTGGTTTAATCGGAGAAGAATATGGTGTATAACACCTACATCTTCTATGAAATTTCTTCATGAAAACAATTAGGGGTGTACAAGCATTGAACCGGACCGAAAAAAACGACCGAACCGATTCGGTTCGGTCGGTTCGGTTCGGTTTTTTAAATGATCGGTTAGCGGTTCGGTTTATAAATTTTGGTGAAATCGGTTTCGGTTCGGTTATCGGTTTTGAGTTTTGATTCGATTCGATGCGAACCGAACCAAACTATTATATATATATATATATATATATATATATATATATATATTTATTTAACATTAATATACTTAAAAACTGAAATAAACCTAAAACCACAATGTGAATCCGCGTCCCTCATTCGTAATCGAATGTCATTACGCTTGCTCCCGGTCCCACGCGTCGTCGCCGCCTCCTCCTCCCACCCGCCCGCCTCCTCCCACCGCCACTCGATCGGGCCGCCGCCTCCTCCTCTCATTTCACTCCTCGGCGCCACCGCCTCCCTACCGTCTCGGTGTTGGGCCCAAACACAGATGTAACGGCTCAACGCCGTGACGCCGTCCACCGCCTCTTGCATATCTTCTCCGCCCACTACACACCAAGCGTCATCGTTGAAATCATAGTGCATTTTCTTCACTTTCTCTTCACAATATTTCATGATCAATCACCACAGATCTGTTGTTTTTTCGCTTTTGTTCATGATCAATCACCACGATCGCCGTAGCCGGATCCAGTTTTGTTCAATCTTCACAATCTAGATTATTTATTATTTTGTTCAATGATTTTTTTTCCAGTTATAAGTTTTGTTTTTTCATTTGTGGTCCACGGTCTTCATTTTATTTTGGCGGCCTTCTACATTAGGCTATTAATTTAATTGTGATTGATGTTTGATATATATACATCACATATATGAATATTTACGTGCTTGCTTGCTAGCTAGATTTTCTTAAAATAAAATATATCGTGACTCCTTATTAAATTGTTGTTCTTTTAGTTTAAGTAAACCAAAATCGGTAACAATCTTGAGCTAGATTTTTAGTAAACCAAAATCGGTAACATACTGAAAAAAATAGTTGAAGATCGCAGACTCCTACTTGAATATTTATGTAGTTTTGCTTAACTACTTTGACTATAATACATAGTTCGGTTTTCGGTCCGATCAAACCGAACCGATTTTTCGGTTCGGTTTTGATCGGTCAGTCAGTCCGATCGGTCGGTTCGGTTCGAAAAATATAATTGATTCGGTTTTCGGTTTACGGATTTTTGGTGGTCGATTCGAGATCAACCGACGATGCAATGACCCAAAAACAATCCCATTTTGTACACCAAACTCATCATTTTTCCTCCGCATCATCGCCACTACCAATCCGATCCCTCGCCGCCCGCTTGACGTTAGGATGTTTGTCGCCGACCGATCTCACCATGCCTCTAAGAGATCTCACCTCCGACGCATAACCACCAATCGGAACAATTTGATTCAATCAGGCCACGTAATCCTTCTTCATCGCGAGCGATACACCTCGATTAACCACCCTAATATGGCGAAGAAAGCGAAGAATAAGGGCGTCTTGCGGGGAAGGCGTCGACACGGCGTTGAGCGAGAAGGATAAGGCGTCCGAAAAGTCAACGCCACGTTCCATGTGGGGGTTTTGCCGGGGATTGTTGCGGCGGCGGATGCTTGAGTGCGTGTGGGATGTGTACTATGAGGGGCGGAGAGTACAATGTTATGGTTAGAGTCAAGCAAAATTGGCGGCCGGTGGGCCGCCCGGTACCAAAGTGGGGTCGGGTTGTGATGCAGCCCGTGCAGCCCAAGGTTCGATGGTGGCCGACCGGTGCATGTGCTGTTGGGCGGTTCTGAGCACGAACCGAAGTTGAGGAGAGCTTGATGGGCTTAGTTCAAGAAGTGTGGAAGCAAGAGTGACTAAGAAGCCCATTGGAGAGTGGGCGACCAGCCCAAGAATCATCAATTTCATGGAGGCAAATGGTGGAACTTGAAGATGTTTAATCTTGATTTATTTGGCATATTGGGCCGTGATATTTTATCTTTAATTGCTTAATTTTCGTGGGATTATTAAGGCCCATTTTAGACATGTTAATTTTCGTTAGTTTTGGGCCTATTTTAAGCATGTTTGACTTAGTCTTTGATTCCTTATAGGATTAGGTCAAATCTTTGATTTTTCCTATTAGAACTAGGTTTCTTTTGCTTTATATAAAGACTTGTAAGGGATGAGCGAAAATCGAGACCATCTTTGATAATAAGCGTGAGTTTCTTCTTTCTCTTGAGAGTATTTGAGTTCTTCTTGGTTTTGCCAAGTCGAGTTCATTATCCGTGAATCGGTGAGCAAACCACCACTCGTTGTGTGTCGTTCATCGTCCCCGAGTTCTTTGCGTCAACTATCTAGTTGGGGTATAGGCGAAATCTTGTCTATATCACTTGAGGTTAGATTCGAGAGGTTTGGGATATCCATTGGTTCGTTCTTCCGTTCGCGTGTCGATAGATCCTTCGTACCAACGAGGATCATATCAGGTTGGGCTCGTAAAAATAGTGACCCGAAAAAAATCGGGCCTAAAAAGCCCGCCCACATAGCCCGACGGGCCTACCGGGCTTTGGGGCTAAAAAGCCCGGGGTTTTCGTGCTAAAAAGTCCGCCCACACATTTAAAGTTTTAATATTTTATATTAGTAGTAAATACTAAATAGTAAATATAGAAAATAAAATGAATGACTATTAAAAACTCCTCCTTTCGTCCATCCCTCTCTCTATTACATTTCTTTAAGGTCGATGTTTGATGTTTGATGATATTTGTAACTTTAAGTTTATCTTATTTACGTTGAAATTGATATTAGACTTGTTAGTAAATTTAATTTATTTTATTTATTTTGGAATTGATGTTAGTAGACGTAATTTATCTTATTTACTTTGAAATTGATGTTAGTAGATTTAATTTATTTATTGTTATTATATTTTTTTGAAATTAAAAATAATATCTTATTAAATTAAATATTGGGCGGGTTTGGCCCGGTGACCGATGGCCCGAGATGGGGTGGCACAGGCTACCACATTTCGGCCGATAGCATTTGGTAGGGCCAACCCAACCGGTAAAAACCACAAGCCCATTGGTAGGGCCGGGCCACCCGACCCGCCCTTTGCCACTCTAGTTATAGTACGGTGCATACGGATAAAAGAAATAGCGGACTACCGAATGAAGTGGCGAACTAGTGATCTGCCGAACTAAAGGCGAGGGTCGCCGAATCAAGGCGCGGATCGCCGAATCAAGCCGCGGATCGCCGAATCAAGTTGCACGAATCAGGCTGAAGGATCGCCGAATCAAGTTGCTGCCGAATCAAGCTTAAGCGCCGATTAAGTCGAATGAAGCTTAACCAACTCGCTTAACGGCCAACAGGAAGCTTAACCAACTCCAAATCAAGCTTAAGCGACTTTAGCGATTAGCTCACTGGTCAACCAAGAAGCTAAGAGAGTGACACGTGGACAAGATGGTTAGAGGTGGTTGGAGAGTTCTGACAAATAAGCGAGAAGAAGAATCATCACTTGCGGTCAGACGAGCTATAAAGGAAGAAGGATCGGTTGTGAAAGTTTATCCAAAATATTATCTTTGTATCGGTATTAGTTTGTTCACTAAAATCATAATAAAATCATTCCATTCTTTTGTCTCCAACTTCTTTTACGTACATTTACTTTGCTACGTAGCGAGGGGCGATTGATATTAGATCGGAATTGTCTCATAGCGCTACAATTGGTATCAGAGCCTCTATACGCCTTACCGTATGCCACGGACAACGAAGATGGAAAGCCGAGTTACGAATGTGGAAGCTCAATTAACACATCTCCATCAACAACAAACCCACCTACAACAACAGCAAGTGGAACTTAACCAGTCGATGATAGCAGCCATGCAAGTGCAGTTCGAGGAATTCAGAGAGGAAATGGGGAGAAAGGGTAGGCAGTGAGAAGAAGGAGATAACTATGAGAGATCCGGTCATCTAATGATAAAGGTAAATCGCACAACACTAGTAACTTGAGTTCAAGAATGCTAGATTGAATTTCCAAAATTCTGGAGATAATCCAATCTGATGGATTAGGAAATGTGGCAAATTCTTCGCGGTAAACCCCATGGAAGATCACGAAATTTTTCTGCTTGCCATGCATATGGAGGAAGAACGACTTATGGTACTTGGAATATATTGAGGAATTGGGAGACATTTCATGGCGAGAATTTGGGAAGCTTCGTAGTGGATCGATTTGTGAATGAGGAAGGCGAGTGTAGTAGCGCAATTCAATCATCTTGACGGACTAGTGATGTGCCATCATACACCGATAAATTCGAGAAACTCAAGCGTACATGGTCATGGAATACGGGAGCTTAAATGAAAATTATTTCGATGCAATGTTATATCGGTGGACTTAAAGAAGAGATATCAAGTGCGGTGGAAATGTTCAATCCACAAACCATGAGCCAAGTTATCAAGCTAGCGAAGCAAGAGCTACGAGATATTGGCGTTAGGAAGGGGGCCAAGACAATTTAGCAAAACTTTTGAAGGAATGAATAAGAGAATGGGAGATGATCAACGGAGTACGGCTGTAACCAGCGTAACACCGAAACCAATGGGTTTCAAAAGATTAACACCCGCAGAAATCGAAGAAATAAGAAAAAAGAAATTATGCTTCAATTGCGACGAGCCGTATTAACTAGGCCACCGGTGCAAGAAGTTATTTACCATCATATGCGAAGAGGGAGAGGAAGAAATTGAACTAGTTTTCCAAGAGGTGGAAAGCGAAGGAGAAGAACTTCAAATATCACAAGCGCGTTAGCAGGGCAAATGGTTTCAGATACCATTAGACTCGAAGGAAAATCGAATAAAAATGTCATCACAGTGTTATTGGATACGGGAGTACACACAACTTCCTTGTGAAGGGACGCCAAAAGCTCGGATATGAAGTCGAATGCACGAACCCGCTACTAGTAGTGATGGCGAGACGGAGGAAAGTGGAATGTAACACTAAATGCCCAAAGATAGAATGGGAAATGGGGAGCTGTAAGTTCAGCACTTCTATGAGGTTGCTGCAATTGGGAGGATGCGACATGGTCGTGAGGGTCGATTTACTCAAACAATTGGGTCCGATCACGTTTGACTTCAACAAGCAATGCATAAGCTTGATAAGGAAGGAAAGGCGGTGGTGCTACAAGGATTAAGCGGAGGTTACACGAAAATGATCACGGAAAGAATTTCAGACGAGCTATGAAGAAGGGAAAAGGTTCGCTATTTGGTTGTTTGTGCATGGTGTCAGTCGAAAAAATGACAGAAAACTGTGATCTAAATCCTCTATTTCAGCCATTACTCAGTAAATATGTGCAGTGTTTTGATACACCTCGCCACTTGCCTCCACAAAGAAATCACAACCATCAGATACCCATTAAACCAGATGCCACTCCTTCAAGCAAAATCCTTACCGTTACCTGTACATACAACGACAAGAGATTGAAAAGTTAGTACAAGAAATGCTAGACACGAGAGTTATACAGCCAAGCACCAGTCCCTTTTCATCTCCGGTATTATTGGTGAAGAAGAAAGATGGAAGTTGGCGGTTTTGTATAGATTATAAGCTCAATTCAATCATAGTGAAGGATAGCTTTCCCATCCCACTGATCGATGACTTACTGGATGAGTTAGGGGATGCCAGAATATTTTCGAAGATTGACTTACGGGCTGGCTATCATCAAATAAGAATGAAGGAAAGTGATATTCACAAGACGACTTTTGCAACATCTAGTGGCTTATATGAATTTAAGGTGATGCCATTTGGCCTCACCAATGCTCCAGCCACCTTTCAAGCACTGATGAACTCGATTTTCAGACCCTATCTTAGTCAATTCGTCTTGGTTTTCTTCGATGACATATTGGTTTATAGTGCCAATCTTGAAGACCACCTGGTACATTTGGAAACGGTGCTTCAAGTCTTGCAGTCACAACAACTATATGCTAAAGAGTCGAAATGTGTATTTGGCCAATCCCAAGTGGAATATCTAGGCCATATTATCGGTAACGGAGGAGTCGCGGCAGATTCAAGTAAGATACAAGCCATGGTGGAGTGGGTTCAACCTCGCAGTCTTAAAAGCCTGAGAGGGTTCTTGGGTTTGACCGGCTATTACGGAAAATTTATTAGAAATTATGGGACATTTGCGCGGCCACTCAATGATCTAACGAAGAAGGGCAACTTTAAATGGAATGAGGCAGCGACTAAGGCATTTGAAACTCTCAAGCAGGCGATGGTATCGGCTCCAGTCCTCAAATTACCTAACTTCAAACTTCCTTTCATCTTGGAGACAGACGCTAGTTATGACGATGTTGGGGCCGTGTTAATGCAAGAGGATCACCCCATCGCCTTTCTCAGCAAAGCATTAGCTCCCAAGAGCAAGGGACTGTCGACGTACGAAAAGGAGTTCCTTGCCATCATTATGGCTACCGAAAAATGGCGGTCCTATCTACTTCACAATCAGTTTGTTATTAAACCGACCACGAGCCTCAAATATTTCTTTGGAGCGAGGATTTGACACCTACACAACACAAGTATCTCACAAAATTACTTGGGTTCGATTATCGGATTGAATATAAGAAGGGAAAAGAGAATCGAGTTGCCGATGCTCTGTCTAGAAGAGAGCATACTGGAAGCACAGGAGAGTTATTAGCGTTATCCGTTTGCGTTCCCCAATGGATGACGGAATTGATGAAGAGCTATATCGATGATGAGGAGGCACAAACTGCAATAGCGGAATGTAGTACCATTCCCTATAATCTGTCATTTTTTTCGTATAATGCGGGGTTGCTGCGTTACAAAGGAAAATTATTTGTTGGCAGTAATGAAGGGCTACGGGGTAAAATTTTGGAATATATGCACGCCTCTAGTTATGGGGGGCATTCCGGTATCAATGCGACATATCAGAGAATCAAAGCCACATTCTTATGGCCGGGGTTAAGGAACGACGTGCAGCAGCTTATCATTCAATGTCATCAATGCCAAGCGTGCAAGCATGAGAACACGCGACCCTTGAGCTTTCTGACCATTACTAATACCTCAAATGCTTGGCGACATATTACTATGGATTTTGTTGAGGTCTTCCTTTGTGCGCAATACAAATACAATATGGGTGGTGGTGGATCGATTTACAAAGTATGCCCATTTCAACCCTTGAAACACCCTTCACCGCGTCGGAGTGTGCGCGTGTCTTCCTGGATGGTATCTATAAACTACACGGACTTCCTCTAAGTATTGTTAGTGATCGTGATAAAATCTTCACGAGTCATTTTTGGAAGGAATTATTTGGATCTTGGGTGTCGGGCAACACCTTAGCTCGGCTTATCACCCACGAACCAGATGGACAAAGCGAGCGTGTCAATCAATGTCTTGAAATGTACCTCCGATGCATGTGTAGTCACAGTCCGAAGAAGTGGGTGCAATGGCTTCCCTTAGCCGAATTCTGGTACAACACATCGCATCACTCCGCCATCAATACGACTCCTTTCGAAGCTTTATATGGCTATAAACCCACCCCTTTGGCACTTGATTCATATGCTCAGCCAAAGGTGATAGGAGTCGAATCAACTCTAAGTGAAAGGAAGGAGATTCAAATGCGTGAAGGCCCTACTCGAGCACGAGGCAGCATGAAAACTACGGCGGATCGTCGAAGATGCCATAGAGAGTTTAAGGAGCATGATTGGGTTTTCCTTAAACTCAAACCATACAAATTATATTCTCTGCGTCTGCATAAGGTATGGAAACTTAGTCCACGATACGCTGGACCTTTTCAAGTCACCCGACGTATCGGTCCCGTCGCTTATGAGCTGCAACTTCCTTCTACTTCCAAAATCCATCCAGTGTTCCATGTCAGTGTGCTTAAACGAAGTGTGAAAGCTGCGGATTCGGTGACTCCCAACCTGCCGGACTTCGATGATAATGGTCAAATATTACTACAGCCAATACGGATTTTGGCACGACGGCTTATTAAGAAAAACAATTCGCCACGAACGGAAGTTTTGGTACAGTGGGTGCATTTACCTGAAGCCGAGGCAACGTGGGAGGATTACTCAACTATGGAAGAGAAATATCCATCACTATTTGACTTGGGGACAAGTCGAGGGGGCAATGTTATGGTACAGTGCATACGGATAAAAGAAATAGCGGACTGCCGAACTGAAGTGGCCGAACTAGTGGGTGCCGAATCAAGCTGCGGATGCCGAATGAAGTTACTGCCGAGGCTGAAGCTGCGAATCGCCGAACTGAAGTTGCACCGCGAAGCTGAAGCTTAAGCGCGATTAAGTCGGGCGAAGCTTAACCAACTCGCTTAACGGCCAAACGAAGCTTAACCAACTCAAGCTGAAGCTTAAGCGACTTTAAGCGATTAGCGCTGGTCAACCAAGAAGCTAAGAGAGTGACACGTGGACAAGATGGTTAGAGGTGGTTGGAGAAGTTACAACAAATAAACTGAGAAGAGAAGAATCATCACTTGCAGTCAGACGAGCCTATAAAAGGAAGAAGGATCAGTTGTGAAAGTTTATCCAAAATATGATCTTTGTATCAGTATTAGTTTGTTCACTAAAATCATAATAAAATCATTCCATTCTTTTGTCTCCAACTTCTTTTACGTACATTTACTTTGCTACGTAGCGAGGGGCGATTGATATTAGATCGGAATTGTCTTATAGCGCTACATACAACAAGCTTCAGAAGGCTGATTTTAAGATTTCGTGACAGGTCCGATGTATGCAATCATTGGATTAATTTATAATAGATTCATTTTGTTTTCCAAGTTGTTCGATTGATACTGATAATTTGGTTTAGCATGTTTCAGAACTTGCAGCAATTTATGCTTCAATTTTTGTATACCATGGGATTCAAATCCCTAATTCAGGCGATAAAAATTCGAAATTTTGAGCTTCATAGGTTCAGTTTTAGAAATTCTACCATTTTTTAATAGAATCCAAGTTATTTTAATGTCATCATATCATAAGAAAGATGAAGCATACAAGGTTAGCCCTAATCAACAGGAGAACATGAAACAGAGGAAATTTTATAAAACAAAGAAGATGGAAGAAAATTATTCAAAAATCTTAACTAACGGCTCTTCTCTTCAAGGTGAAACATGTAGTTGAGCGCAGTAAGAAAGTGAAGTTTTAAATTTGTACTATCATAAAAAGCATGTGATACAAAGTACAAACTGATGGCCCTGCCTCAAAATTTATGACTATAAACCTCGCTGATTTTTTGTGTTCCGGGAGATGATTCCGAGACCATTACCCAAGAATGAGAATAGACTTAGATCCACAGTTGTCTTCGGATCTTTGTACTCACAGGGGCGTTCCTGCCCCGTCTAGATTCTCTGCTGTCACTGATGCAATTCTTCCTCCCAATCAAGATGAATCTGCAAAACTAGTTGGCCGCCAATCGGATTTCTGAGCACTAAGTATCCCTTCTTGGTTCTTCGAGTGGTTTAGGAAGACTTCCCAATGGAGGGACTTGAGAAAGTCTTCTACTTCTGCAACAATGCTAGATTCATCGCGCATGATCAATTTGCCTCCCGGTCTAAGTATTCTGTCAATCTCTGCCATGGCAACTTCAAGTTTACACCTAGAAATGGCTGCATCGTTCAGCATTCTTAAC
Organism: Salvia rosmarinus; assembly: GCA_036937905.1. Taxonomy (NCBI): domain Eukaryota; kingdom Viridiplantae; phylum Streptophyta; class Magnoliopsida; order Lamiales; family Lamiaceae; genus Salvia; species Salvia rosmarinus. The sequence goes on from JAODLM010000270.1 coordinate 101,827, forward strand.
CAGCATAAATAGAAAAACGAACTGCTAGGATGAAGTACCTCTTTTGAGTCTTGAGAAAGATGGTCAGCATGTAGGAGATCATAGGTCCTGGGATATGTGCTGAATGATTCGCACCAATCATGATAGATCCCAAAAAGGCCTCGTTCGTAGATTATGGGAAGTGTATCTGAAGAATCTACGTTCACCACATTCATAACCCACAAATTTTGATCCATCAGTGCTGCAGCAAATCTGCAGGCCATTTTTCCTGGTTAGTTTTTCCGTGTTGGTCCTTCAATACAAAATTATAGCATTACTGTATTTTGAAATTTGTATGAAGCAGCTATAGGTTTATTTACCCTCCATAAACTGCTCTCAAGTCCATGACATTTCTTACTTCGGACCAGTTAATTCCCAAATCATTCATGTACATGGTACTGACCACCTTTTTCCAGTGTTCGTAGTCTAATGAGAAGTCATCTGGAGCTGGTTTTCCATAAATTCCCATCTGAGATTTGTTGAGCCAATATGGTGGTGTCTGCAGTCGCTCAGGCCACTCTTCTGGCCATTGCGAGCCTCTCTCGTTTTCTTGGGTAGGTATCCGGTGCATGCATGGTTGCAAAGGTACGTACCTGAAAAGTATCACTCTACTTGCAATCAAATTCCATAATTAGTTTCTCAGTGAATTTATAAAAATAACAGTTTTTCTCTCTGCTGAAGTAGCAGCATTCTGGGTCACTTTTGTTTGTTATAAGAAACCAATGGTACTTGCCATGCTGCATTAGGATCATCATCAGTTTTGCACATTAAGGGTTCCTTTTGCTTTCTGCGTTCATAGCATTCATTTGAGTCTGGTTTCTGATAGATAGCGGCACCAATAGAATTAACTTTGTCCTTTTTTATTGTGACTAGCTCCCAACACATGGATACTGTCAGGCGAGACATTTCTACACAGGAAAAAATAGAAGATAATTATTGAATGTGATTCATGAAAAATGTATATATTTAAAGAACATGTTTTGAAGTTTGAAAGTGCTTCCTAATTTAGGATAGCAACTACCTTTCCATATCTGTACATCTTCTTCTAGCTTTTGGTACACTGGTGTTGCCGACCACACAAAGTATCCACCAGGGCGAAGAACTCTGTTTAACTCCAGAAGTAGAGAACCACCTTCATTAGATACCAAATTTTTAGCAAAGACTAGCATAATGAGAAATTATTTGTAACAAAAATATGACTAGTATAGTTGAAAATTAACCATCCACATGCCAAGGGACTCTGCAACGTGCACAGTGCACAACGTCAAATACTCTACTAGGAAATGGCAATCTCTGAGATCCCATCACAGCAGATATTGCCGGTATGCCCCTTTCAAGGGCAAATTGGACTTGGGCCTCATGTTCATCTTTTGGGGCAAAAGACATTGTAAGAACATCTCTATCGAACAGATAGCCCCCGAGGCTGGCTACTCCACAGCCAACATCCAACACTGTGCGGCTGTGTTTTCCCCATGCAATATCAGGCACAGCCTATACAATATTATGTTTATCAACTTCATTAATATAATCAAGACTTTTGAAGTTTCAAATTCTGTGTGGCGTTTATGATAGTTCATGTAATCTTTTACCTCACGTATAAAATCAATGTAATGCAGGGCTCCATGGATAAATTGAGTTCCACCACCTGGGAAAGTGAAAAACTCCCCAGTCACCTTCACCCAGTTCTGGTGCCCCTTGTATTCTGTCAGGGATGTGTGAGGTACATTGTTGTACCATATCTGCCATCAGTTGTAATTCAAAAATGAGGAGCAATAGTAGATATGATTTCATGCTCATGTTTTTAATATTATTTAGATGATCATTACCTTATCTCTACTTTGAGGCCAGTCGATCCTTCTCTTATACCCATTTGGCAGGGGAACCAAGCAAGTAGGAGGGTCCTCTGGGCAATGCCTCTCGCGATGTTCATGATGCAATCTGTTGTGTATGTTTGCCATAACTTTCTCATTATCCAAACAAGGTATGTAGTCTGCACCTGCTGTTATATTGCACAGCAGCCATGTGTATCCATGGTTGTTATTTTCTTTATCATTTGATCCTGCATTTCGTCTCTCCTTTTGGTTCTCAGACTGGTTTGCTTGAGTAGTCCAAGAGTTCTTCGATTCAGTAGATTCTTTAGGTATCTCAATGATGTCTTCTTTCGAAGTCGAAGCCTCATCATCCTTGTTGGAGGTCTCCTCATTCATTTTCTGGCTTAGAGTTACCTTGTCTGCATCCTCATCCAAAGAATCATGCTTAGTTTCTTGATTTGTCGCTTGTGCATTAAGCTCATCCGTTTCCTGGGAACTACTGCCATCTTGATGCGAATGTATGGATGCCTCGTCGTGTTGGATTTGATCGTGACTTGTTGCTCCATTAGGATCCGTCGACTGTGCTTCTGGCCCTCCTTGTTGCTTCTGTTCATCTTCTCGCTGTTGATGTTCGTCTATTTGCCTCTGCTTATCTTCATCTGATATTTGATTCTGTGTGGTTTCTGAACTTTGAGTTAGCGATCCACCTTCAGAGGATACATCCTCAGCACCGTGATTCCCATCATTAGTTTCCATCTTTGTTTCAGAATGTGGTTTTTCTTGTATTATCTCTTCTTTATGAGTCATGGGGCTTTCTTCGGAGGTTTGAGTCTCGAGCGCTGCTTGCTTCTCTTGCTCTTCCACGGCATCGTTGTTTTCCTGTGATCCTTTGGCGTCCTGATGATCCACCTGATCCGTGAGTGTTGCTTCAGTTTTGAAGACTTCGTCATTTTCAATCTTCGTCTCTGGTTCAATTACTACCGCTTCATCGGTCTTGTCATCAGTTGAACGCTCCGCATCAGAAACAGAAGAGGAGTCGGCTTCATTTTGGCGAGTTTGTGGGAGCACGTTGGAGTGATGAGTATGGCCTATGGAGGTTATACGCGTCGGAAGTTTGGTGGCGGTGGTGGGCGTGGCGGATTGCGATGGTGCGAAGGAATTGGAGGTGAGCAGCCATAGACCTAATACAGATAATCCTACAAAGATTAGGATTGAGATTGGTGATGAATAAGTAGAAGTTGCCGAGGATCGTTTTGTGCCGCGAGCTTTCCCTGAGGCCATGCTGTGCTGTCAATGAGAGAGAGATGAAAGTTAGTTTGATTTTTGGAGGAATGTTGGTGTCTGTTGAGAAAACATACTCCAAGATCCATTAGAGTAGGACTAGGAAATTCGTTATAATTTCCTTGCAAAATAAAATTGTTACTTAATTAACAAATACTGTTCAACTCATATTTCTAAACCCTCCTATGCTTAGTTGCAGTTGGGCTTCGGCCGCAGGCCCGAATCGATTTAGACAGTATTTGATTAAAACAAAACCCATATTTTAGCCCTTGCCCAATCCATTGAATAATTATTACTTATAAAATACTAGCGGGATTGTACATGTAACATACGTAAGGTATTGAATTTTAATAATAAATTTACATATTGAAAACAGAGAATTTATCGGAAATTTTGATATCCTTAAATATTAAATAGTTCTTATATATATATATATATATATATATATATATAGGGGAGGGTTAACGTAAGAACCATTTTTATTGTGAGAACCAAAAACGATGAATTGATGTGAAACTTAATTAATCCGTTTGGAAAGTTCTTGAATCCAAAAATGAAATTTTGTCTCTCATGAGATTGAACCACAGGTGAAAATTCTGAATTTTTGGATTTAGTAACTTTCCAAGCAGATTCATTAACATTCATAACAAATTCATTTTGTTAAGTAAAAATTTCCGTGGTTCTTAGTTCTCACGTTAAAATTGGTTCTTATTTGAACATCACTATATATATATATATATATATATATATATATATATATATATATATATATATATATATATATATATATATATATATTGGGTTCAAATAAAACACATGCAAAAATAAGAAATGAGAACAAATTTGAACCATTGATTTTTGAAGATGTGTGGTTGTGATTAAATCAAATTAGGGTATAATGGTAATTCAGAATATTACGAAAATAACGTCCCTTAATTATAGGGAATGTGATAACAATCTTGAACCATTGATTAATGGCAAATGGATGATCAAGATGAATTCTTATTTCTTATTTTAAGGGGTTTGTATTATAACTCATCCATATATATATATATATATATATATAGGAGTGGATCAAATGAGAACCACATCTTTTTGCGAACTCTGCGAACTATCATAAGGCGTTGAAGATGATGCAAAAGCGAAATAAAGTTGTTCATACGAAAACTTTCTAAAATTATTTTGTTGTTCAACAATTTTAGAAAATTTTCGTTATGCTAACTTTATCTTATTTGTGCATCATCTTCAACGTCTTATCATGGTTCTCAAGTTCTCAAAAGATGAGTTCTCGATGGATCCAACCCCTATATATATATATATATATAGGAGATAGATCATGTAGGAAAGGATAATTTGGTAGGAAATATGAATGAATCGAGCCTTTGATTCGCTATATCGATGGTTGAGATTTAATTTTGGTGTCTTCTGGTTTTGTGTTTTGTGTGCTACACGGATTATTGTGCGAGACTAGAACTCTTCTTGTGCTTCTGTTGCATGAAAGATGTGCTAAACTAATATATTTAGCATATTTGCTACGAATGGATGAAATATGTGTTAAATTAACATGTGCAATATAGTAATTCTGATTGTGCTACACAAATATGAAAGATGTGATATTATTCTCATTTTCGTACATTAAGGAGTTTTTCACCATAACCAACCCATATATATATATATATATATATATAGGAGATGGTTCAGGTAAGAAAGGATAATTTGGTAGGAAATGATAATGAATAGAATGAATCTGGACCTTTGATTTCTTTGGATCAATGGTTGTGATTTAATTTCGGTTGTCTTCTGATTTTGTGTTTTGTGCTACGCGGATTACTGTGTACTAGAACTTCTATGCTACACGGAGACTTCATTTCTCATTTCAAACTTCAAAATACACTGATTTTAATAAAAAAAAAACATAATAATGTCGAAAATCACATCACATTTCACTCAAAATATATTAAATTAATAAAATGGGTATAGAGTATAGAATATTTTGGAATTGGTTATAGACTATACATATTTTGACAAAAATAGGTATTTAAATTTTGCTCCCATATGATAAGTGTAACCAAATTTGTAATTGTACACAATTTTGTATAGGGATGAGCAAAAAATCCAATCCGAACAAAATCGAAATTTAAAATTAGATTCAGATCTTTCGGATTTTCGGATCGGATCGAATTGAAATTTTTCAAAATTTCGGATTTTCGGATTGAATCGGATTGGATTTTTTAAATTCGAAAATTCGAATTATATATAATTTATATATAAAATTAATATTTTATTTAAATATTTTTAAATTCAATATAAATATATATAAGAATTAACAAAAATTGGTTTTGGATTTTCGGTTTTTCATAATTTCGAATTTTTCGGTTCAGTTCGGATTTTTTTTATAAAAAATTTTGATTTTTGGATATTCGGTTCAGATCGAATTTTTTTCTCTCTCGAAATTTGGATTTTCGGATCGGTTCGGATTAGGCAAAAAGCTGAACCGAAATCCGAATGCTCACCCCTACTTTTGTAGCTGTAATAGATAGATAGGTAAATTTACATTGTATTGCAATAGAGATGTAATGGAAAAACAAACTTTGTAATAAAAGACTCTTTTATAATAGGTATAAATGATAGATAAATATCATATATCATATTACATTCCTCTAAATTAATTAAATAATAGATATATAATATGAAAATCAAATTTTATAAGATGAAATTTCTTATAATAGGTATGTACTACTAATTAGTAAAATGATAATATTATAATTAAAAGATGTTTTTGAGGGAATCTTGGTTCATTTCTTTGAATGTAGAATATGAAGATCGACGAACTCGCGAAGAACGATCTCGAAGAAATAACAAACCATTTTCGAGTTCTCTTTGGAAGAGAGAGCTTCTGTGTTTATATTAGTTTGGATTATCTATCCATTTCGTACCCTTTTCGCAGGTTGTTAGGTTATGTTATCGTCTTCTGATTGGTCCATATCAATCTTCTACTGATCCACTTGAAGCTTCTACAACTGACTCCCGAAAACCTAAACTCCTGATTCTACCTTCCTATGATCTTCATGCGTTGTTTCTTCCTTCAGATTCACATGAACTTAGTTGCAACCTTTCATGTTGAACTCTTCATTCTGTCCCCTAACCTGATCAGTTAAGACAACCAAGTTGGTAGTTCAGTGGCGTCCATCTTCTTTTGTCGTCGCTTTCTCAAAATTGCTTCTTCGATCTGATCCTCTTTAGTAGAGCCTAAGTCTAATAGCTCTCTAAAACTTAAGCTTTTGTATCCTGGCTCATTTATTCAAGACCTATTGATTTATCATCATGTATGATAATTTTTGGGATCATTTATAACTTCCTTTTGAAACTCATATCCCAACAAAATGCGATGAGATTTCATATGATTGCGATTAAGAACGAAATTAAATATTAATTTATATTTTTATCTTACTTTTTAAATAATTATTCTTTATGATTAATTTTATAGTTATTAAATAAAGTGTAATATGATGTAAATTATCCTTACATGTCTAAACTATATTTTTTTCTTTTTTATTATCTAATAAATTCCCAAAAATCATAGATTAAATAAAAAATCTAAATTCATTAAGTTTGATATTTGTTTTTCTAATTTACTTTTAGCAAATTATAGATTCTAATATCTTTTTCCTAACTTAGCTTTTGCACAATTAGCTATAATCCATTTAGTTTGATTTAAAGTTTTGTGTCTTATTATACAGAAAGTTTATAGATTTAATCATATATATGCATACTAAAAGGGACCAATTTTTAATTCATCGAAAGCATAGGAACTTATCTTAAATATAAACAAAAAATGTTAGCTAAATTGTTTTTTAAAAATGACTAAATAAATCAAAATAAAGATACCCAGACATGTATGTTTCCTACTTTGTGCTATATCTTTAAGAAGATTAATAATCTTTAAACACCTTTATTTTTTTTTTAACTTCGTTCTCTTTTTCGGTGTAATTAATTTGGTATTTGACACATGATAAAATGGGGAAGGGGTGGTCTCATGTGCGCGCGCACAGTGAGACCACCTCTAATTAGTTAATTAATTAATTATAATTAATTAGTTCATTAATTAATCTTAATTAATTAATTAAATTAAATTAATTCAATTAAAATGAATTAGTTTGATAAACTTTAATTGTAAATTAATAAATAATAATTTTGAATTAATATATCTTAATTATGAATTAATAAACTCTAATTTTGAATTAATAAACCCTAATTGTGAATTAATAAATCCTAATTTTGAATTAATAAATCCTAACTTTAAATTAATAAATCCTAATTATGAATTAAAAAATATCAATTATGAATTAATAAACCATAATTATGAATTATTAAATTCTAATTTTGAATTAAAATCAATAAATTTAATTATACATTAACAAAATCTAATTATCCTTACTCATCATAATTAATATATAATTATTTTAACAAAAAATAATGGTGAGCTCACAGTAAGGCGCCGGAGCTCACCCAAGTTTTTGTCAATGAGAACATTTCTCTTTTACAGTATTTTTCCTCCTAGGGAGTAGGGCCTATATTGTATCAAGTAGCGGCGGAGCCAATCTCCCGGCAAGTCCCAGCCACCTTCCGGGCGTTCTGGTATTATTAATATAGGTTGCATTTTGTATTTTCTTTCCACTTTACAAGATGTAATTTAATTTGATCAAACTTATTCCTAAATACATAGACGTGATCTCATCCATCCATTCTTAAAATGCCAAAACTTTCGTATATCCGTCTGCATGGTGGAAACAAATAAAAGTATAATTTTTTCTTAAGAAAAGTATCATTTATACTAAAGAAAAATATAATTTATTTTTTATCTTATAATTAGAGAGTATCATTTATATTGAAGAATAATATCATCTTTACTGAAGAAAAATATCAATATCTACATATGCGGAAGTCCGCACATGAGACTACATCTTCTTAAAATTCTAGATCCACCCCTCATGCATATAAATGAAAATATTAATTATAATTCTGATTTACAATTTACCAAACTAAAATTTTCTATTTTTCTTTTCGAGAACCATCAACTAGTGTACGCGATAAGTATAAGATTACATGCACTTATGTTCGTGAGGTAAAACTGATCTGCGTTATATTTGGAGAAAGTATAAGCTGATAAACTGTTTTCTCAACACTAATTTGACTTTTTATGTTTTAAAAAAAATATAAAAGTAGTAGTAAAAGAGTGAATAAACAATTAGTAACTCGTGAAGCAGAATTCGTATGGTAAAATTGAGTATTATGCATGATTGCACTAAACTAGGGTTTCATCAGATAATATCACTAATTAGAAGTTGCAATAAATATACAAAGGTTATTAGCTACCTCTATATATCTAACTCAACTGGCTTCATTTAAAAGCGCTGTATAGTTAAGTCACTCACCTTACAAAAATTGAAGATAATCAAGACCCCAATTTTGACTTAATTATTTGAAACATTGTATAATTAGCTAAAATCTACATGATTTAGGCTCATAAATTGATTAAGTTACACTTACCAAATAATTAAATGTTCAAAATTATCAAACTTTGCCCCTACCTAAAAAAGCAGCAACAAAAGCTTTCACATTTTTAAAGAAAAAAAGAGCAGAATAATTTGGCAACAATTACAGTTGTGATAATCACTGGTTGCCCGAAGAGAAATCGACCAAAAAAAATAGTAAATTTATATTTAGTCCTTTAATGAAATAGGAAATAGGAAAACCATAGAAAGTAGGTTGAGGTTGAAAGCGACTTTTTATGGCATTCAGCACTGGAGATAATTCTTTCAAAAAAAAAAAAGCACTGGAGATAATTATATAACGCTGACTAAATTAAATAATCGGATAGTTGAATTAAATATTTAGGGGGTATGTGTATATATCTTTTCAAAGGCGTTGGCAGCTTCATAATTCCCGACATCAATCTTCTATCCATTGTTGCCACACAATTTTATGCATCGCCCGTTTCATCTAATTTAGACTCACTTTTGTTACAATTAAACAATGAGGGTTTTACTTTTATTATTCGCCTATACTTAAAATATATCAATCATATACTTTATGATTTATTGACTTATATATGGCTTGAGTACTTCATAATTTGTTAAATTTGATGTCAATTAGGGAGCCAGATTGGATCTGGATCGAATTTTTCTAGATATCCAAATCAAAATTCAAACTTTTTTGCTTGGGTCCATATATGTTTTATCATCTAACATAAATTCTAAATAAAAGAAAATTAACTATAACATCATTAAATCATAACAATTGTTGTAAGATTAAGGGAAAATATTTGAGTCACATAATATTCAATTGGAAAACAGGGAGCGTAGTAGCCCTAAGACTCACCAAGCGAATGGCGGCGTTGGGCGAGGTGAAGGGCGGCAAGGGAAGGCAACAAGGCAACAATGGCGAGGGAATACGGCGTGATGTGCAACTAAGTCGAAATTTTATTGTTCGACAGTGAGGGGGGGCACTATGGTGATGATGAGGTCGCCAGAAATATGAGGAGGAATGAAAATAAGGGTTCGAGGTTGTGTAATGTTAGAATAAATTTAATTAGAATAAAAAAAATTATATATATATATACATGTGTGTGTGTGGAATGAGTCAAATGATAATTATATCTTTTTTTAGAACTCTCTGAACTATGCATAACACGTGTAAAGATGATGCACAACACGATATAGAGTTGTGCACAATGAAAACTTTCTAAAATTGTTGTGTTGTGCAAGAATTTTAGAATATTTTCGTTGTACACAACTTTATGAATTTTGTTCATAAAATTTATACGTCTGTGCATAGTTCTCAAGTTATATATATATATATATATATATATATATATATATATATATATATATATATAGGGGTTGGATCGGTGAGAACTCATCTTTTTGAGAACTTGAGAACCATGATTAAGGCGTTGAAGATAATGCACAAAAGCGGTATAAAGTTGTGCATAACGAAAACTTTCTAAAATTATTGCACAACAAAATAATTTTAGAAAGTTTTCGTTATGCACAACTTTATACTTATTTTGCATCATCTTCAACGTCTTATATATGCATGGTTCGCAGAGTTCGCAAAAAAGAATGTAATTAATCTTGAATAAAAGTGATACATATATCCAAGAGCACAAATTCGACATGCTCGAAAAGATATTAACAATTAAGATTGTTTAGCAAGTGCATTTGTTGTGGTGAATGAGAGAGGGCACAGTATAGATGAAGAAGACCTTGATAGTTGCAGCTGATGAGCATGTTGTGAAGAATGTTGAGACATGCAGGATCATGATCCACAATCAGAACCCGAAGACCCGCAGGAAAAGAATCGGATCTCAAAACAGTAGAAGTTGATCCCATCAGCACTTGACTCCTCTTCTTCTCTTCTACTATCAATAATTAAACACCACTGCAAACGCAACTGTATATAGACGGAAACAACGGATTACTATATATGTGCGAGATTTCGGGATGGATGGAGTTAGTTCAACCCACCATCAACAGTCACAGAGAGAGAAAGGACGCGACTTCGAGTTTGAAAAGGGAGAGAGTCTTGTTGGATAAACATTTGGCGCCGGTTATGTAGCTTGTGCTTAACCTCTTCAACACCTTGTTTATATATGTATCTTAGAGAAATCCACAATGTATTTAGACTAACTTCAACGGCCCATTATGACTTTGGAATTGGTTAGGAAGAAAATTTTATTTGAGAATTTTGATAAACAATTTGAAGAACGAAGACAGATATATCATCTATCCCTAACAAATATAGAAGAAAAAAAGAAAGAGAAATTGCATATGTTTCATTTGATTATCAACTCTGAAAAGAGCCACAAGAGTTAAATTTGGGACATCCTTTACAAGTTCACAAGTAAAAACAGAACATTGTCTCTAGACAAAGGACCAGCATACTCGTGTCATTGCACCTCTTTTCTGCCAATTCCAATAGTTTTTTAATCTCTTCCTGCTCTTCGACATGGTTTGACATGGTTTGCTTCAAGCTGTAGAAACCATTTGATACATTGCTTAAGCCTTTTAATGAAATCAATCATTTTGTCATTCTTCACCTGCAAAAATATCAAAGGTTCCAACACAAAAGAATCCCATCATAATTCAAGCATCAAACTTTTCAACAATAAATCTCCACTATTACGCACTGTAGTTTAATTTTTTCAACTTCTCGTTGAGTAATGCCTCAATTGAAGGTATTAAGCTGTTGGTCTTCTCCAATACGCATGAGCTTCCTTTGGTTTGTAAGTCGTTGTTCACTGCAAAAGTATCTTCTATCGTCCAAAGTAAAGCCTCATTTGTTGTTATAAGTGCCAAACCTGTACACATCAATTTAAGAATATATGTACTCTGTTAGAACCAAATCAATGACATTATTTGTATACAAATAAATATATTCATCCATGTCAAATGGCATCTGTTGCTAATGCTACTAAATTATGGCACAAAATAATTAATAGTACAAACTCACCAACATGGTCACAAGAATCACCGATGTTCTAAAAAGCAAATCAATCACGGTTAGCGATTCTGCGCCAATGTTGGTGCGATATCTCGCTCACATAAATGATGGAAATTGAGAACAATCGTGAAATTAGTTGTGTTGTATTTGGTGAAAAGCAATAGAAACCAGTTCAATAATCGGTGTGGAGAATAATCCTTGTCGAACCAAATGCATAAATTAGACCATAAAATGAAGAAATTCAAATAGAAATCAAAACGTGTATTTTACTTTCGATTGCATCACAATAAAGGGAGCAGAGAAATGAGAAAAACTCGATGGGCAATCAACGAGAAGAACATAACAAAACAAAGCAGATAGATTGGATAAAGAGCAACAAACCGGCGCTACCGGTGAAACCGGACACAATTTGCGGCGTTGTCCTCGCGGATACGTATTCGCTCCGCCACAACAAAGATCGAGCCAATCATGTTATATAGTCAACGTCTAAAGCTTAGCAGCAGAAAATTGATGATCCAGTTAATTACGTATGAAGAACAGAGATATTCACAAATTCAAAACGTGAAAGTGTGGTGAGAGAGAGAGACCTGGTGATAATGCTTGACGACTTTGAGGTTAACACCACAATCAGAGCCAGAATTGCTTGGCGGCCTACTAAGTGGGGGTAGATCTTGGCCCCCATTTACAACTGAAAATTCTTGACGACTTTGAGGTCGTGTTCCATTGTTAGCTGGTATTTTTGTGCTTGCAATCCTTCTTCTCTTATCTATGGAAGCCTCATCGATACTACACTTGCTCTATATACCCAGCAACACCCAATAATAACATTAAATAGAAATATCGTTAATTAATGATCAGAGAAAAATGAAAAGGGAAAAAAGCACCTCGACAACAAGAACGAAACAAAATAATCCAATAAAAATATTACAAACACAGACCTATGGAATTTATCAAATGATATATATCTTCGATGACTTGCTATAACTCGATAGGAGATTCCGAAGAATTGATATTTGCGCCAAAACAATAGACAATGAAACTTCTCTATCAACAAAGCTAACGATGTTGGTTTCAAGCCTCACCTCATGTAAACGAACAACATATGGATGTCTAACATGCTTCATAATAGATATCTCCCGCTTTATCTGCAAATTAAAAGTCACAAGAAGAAATGTGATTTAGATGGCCTTAACTGCAAGATAAATTGTCTTGAACATGTGAACAAACATGCAACTTTTATAAGATCTCCAAAAAGTCTCTGAGTTCCTAGAGCATGAGCTCTTCCACTGGTCATTTTTTACAAATATTTGCACGAACATGTTCGAATCCTTAGAGCAAACACATTTATGTTTTAACCCATACTTTACGATTGCCTATTCAAGTAAGTTCAAATCTTATCGATGCACAACAGTAAGAAAAACAAAGCACAGAAATAGAGAGCAAACCTGATCAATCATCTTGTGCTTGATTATTGGTCACTTTTGACCAATATTTGCAGGAACATGTTCGAATCCTTAGAGCAAACACATTTATGTTTTAACCCATACTTTACGATTTACTATTCAAGGAAGTTCAAATCTTATCGATGTACAACAGTAAGAAAAACAAAGCACAGAAACAGAGAGCAAACCCGATCAATCATCTTGTGCTTGATTATGGTGGAGCGATCGAGGACTTTCATGGCGACGCCTCCCCGTCTCCGTGTTCTCGCGAACTTCACCTTCGTAAATGTCCCTTCCCCAATCGTCCCCCACCTCGTACTTCCCACCTTCCGCACAACCATTTGGGCTCCTTTTCCCGATTGCTCACTATTTCCCACCATTAATCCACACACTCAAGGCAGATCGCCCATGCTCTTGCTCAAGAACACCAGTTGCTTTGTTGTATATAGCGTTTTGAATTTTCCAAAAGTTAACAATAACAATCAATTCTTTTGGGCATGAGGAGAAAGCAACTCAACTATTTCGAGAATGGTTCGAGGAAACAATTAGTTAAAAATGATAAAATATGTGTGTAGAAGAGGATTAGGTTTGGTAAAGTGGAAAGAGAAATAACAGAGCAATGGGATCCGGATAGTTGAAAAAAATATGCAGAAATGTAGAAATCCGAGATTTTAAGCTACAAAAACAACAAAAATTGAAGGGAAAAAATCACACAAAAAACCGAGAATTTGAAGATTTTGAAAGAGATTTACATTAGTGAAAGAGAAACTCACTTGTGAAGGACTGGAAGGAGCCTTATTATGGTTCTTGGAAGCCATTTGAATGAAGAGCGTGTGTATATAGAGGTTAAGAGAGAGGAGAGAAAGAGAGAGAGAAAATAGTGAGGCGGACGGTTTAAAGAGAGAGAAAAAAAAAATTGGAGGAAGGGGGAGGTTTTTGTTTTGGGTCTTATGGGAGTTCTGATTTGGGGGAGTGTTCAGAAAGAGATAAAAGCAGGGAGATAGAGACGAGAAGGAGAAGGAGGTTCTTGGGTCACATCACGGAGCAAGACCTTTGTAGCATGGCGTAAGGAGGGAGAAAGTCTTGGGCTGTTTATTTAGGAAGAGACAAGAGAGAGCGGAGAGGGTGGAGAAGAGAGAGACGAGAAGGAGGGGAGATTGTTTTGTTTTATTTTTTATTATTTTCTTATTTCCTTTTTTTTTTATTTATGCACATAGACTACGCTTTTTTGATAAATGTAGTGTAATGGGTGTCAAAAACACGCACATACACTACGCTTTTGTTAAGCGTAGTCAATACTTCATAAAGACTATGCATATTAAGTATAGCGTAGTCTATATTTCAAAAAAATCGCACATAGACTATGGTTTTGATAAAAAAGCGTAGTCTATACCTATAGACTATGATTTTTAAGAAAAAACGTAGTCTATGAGGTGTAGAGAAAATGTATATTTGTAGTAGTGAACAATTTTAGAATATTTTCGTTGTGTACAACTTTATAGATTTTATTCATCAACTTTATACGTCTGTGCATAATTCTCAAGTTCTCAAAAAAGATGAGTTCTTACCGGATCCAATCATATATATATATATATATATTGATTATAGAGGGAACCACCTCTAAAATGAATAATAAGAACTAACCAAGACCTTAGATCTTATATTAATTAATGTTCTAGAATAATTTATGCCTATGACATGTTGTGTCTTAATTAATCAGATTATGAATATTTTTTACTCTTTAAGGTGAAGTAGTCATTTTAAAATTTATCCTACCCAATCGACACACCCACCCCTCTTAATTACCGCACCTAAACGTTTCTCATTATCTCTCTTTCATCTCAATGTTTTCCATTCTTTCTTTTTAAAATTTCTGGGCAGGTATATATGTATGTAGTGTGAATTATTAAGAATAAACAAGGATTTTCTATTATATTTAAAAATTTAATTTCATTCGATTGATAGAGCCTTTCTAGCATTTACTTGTTATTTATACACAAATACGTTTTAATGCGTGAACATGGATATGTGAACGGTGCACAAATACTAATACATTTGTGTGTCCTTTGTAAAGAATCGATGTTCTTGATTGTGCATATACCTACTATTAAGTACTTTGATTTTTTATATTGAGTTGTTACTTAATGTGAAATAATCCCATATACAAAAATATATGTGTCAATTATTTTTAATGTATGAATAATTAAAGCAATCAATTTTGTTAAGATTTGGTATTTTAGTTATGTCAAAAACTTAAATTTATTTGAAAAAATATGCATGTCATATTTGAAGTGTTTTTATCAATTAATAAACTCCTATCATATTGTGCATTTATGCATTAATATACCATGTGTTATTCTATTTTTACAAGCTTATGTACATGCTATATATTAATTATGCACAACATTTGGTGGGTGTAAGTTATGCATATGCTATTAGCTATGCACAATAAATTAGCTATGTACTGATTGATAAATAATTCTTTTAAATTGATTATTAGTTTTATACAATAAGTTGATTAATAATGATCATTCTACCATTTGGGCGTATACATATTCGTTTATGTGCATATATGGAGTTATTAAAGATAAGAACATCAAAATGATTGTACTAAAAAAATAAAAATGAAAAAAAAAAATTGTAAAAAAACAAAAAATTAAACACAAACAAACCTTCCACCACTACTAGAAGAATGAAAAAGATAGAATGGAAATAAAAAAGATATATAAAGATTGCATGTCATTAATTATGCATATCTAATCCCTTAATTATAGTCACCATGTCCGTTTAAATCACCACAAAATTACTTAATTAACCCCAATATTGAAAAATGTGAATAATTATACAACCATCCGAAATCAAATGAGGAGCACAAGATCATTCAAATCAATAATTCAGATTAGTTCGTTCTCGTTTCTCAAAATATTTGTGGTTCTCATTTATCCATTCCCTATATATATATATATATATATATATATATATGTGTGTGTGTGTGTGTGTGTGTGTGTGTGGAGAATTAATGTGTGAACCATTTTTATTGTGAGCGTGAGAATAAAAACTAATGAATTTGTCGTGGATTTTGATGAATCAATTGGAAAAGTTAATGAATCCAAAAAAATAGAATTTTCGTCCCTCATGGGATTCGAACCTAGGTGAAAAATTCTGATTTTTTGGATTCAGTAACTTTCTCAATGGATGTATTAACTTTTATAGCAAATTCATTTTATTCATAGCGAATTTTCATGATTCTTAGTTCTCACATTAAAGATGATTCTTATTTGAACCATATATATATATATATATATAGGAGAGGGTTAACGTGAGAACCATTTTTATCGTGAGAACCAAAAAATGATGAATTCGCTGTGAAAGTTAATGAATCTGTTGCGAAAGTTAATGAATCCAAAAAAATCCAAAAAAATAGCATTTTCGTCCCTCTTGAGATTCGAATCCAGGTGAAAAATATCAAATTTTTGGATTAAGTAACGTTAAATATGGTTCTTATTTGAACCTAACTATATATATATAGAGAGAGAGAGAGGAGAGATCATATGAGAATAGAATTAGATCTATGGTCTAGATTTGATTATATAAATGTGTGATTATCCAAACCGTGTGCGACGATTTATTATATTTTCAATTTTAAAGAGGGTTTTATTGTATTTTCATGTGAGAGAAAATATGGTAGTTCCTAATTTTATGGGATTAGATAATTAATGGAATGGATATGGTTAGTTTTCTTTACACGTTTAATATGTCTATTCCTTTTCGCAAAAAAACCTAATACATTTCAGAATTCATTACAGAAGACAATGGATGATTTAGGTATCCTTATGATTTTTCTTTAATTTTTGTTACAGTTTTTTTGTTGTAATAGGTATCCTTAGTTATAGCATATATTATTGTATATATGTAGCACACATTATTGGTCCTATACAACTTATCAAAATTATATATCATATCTTGATATAATTATAGCATATGATTGTATATATGTAGCATATAATAGTAATCGTAAAACATTTATAAAATTGGTCAAATAATTTTGCAGAAATATGTTTTTTCATTATTATGATTTTTAGTTGCACAATATTACTATTACGTTGCACATATATTGAATAAATATGACATAATATCGAATATTACATAATGAATACACATATATAGCACATACTTGTATTTACCTCTCAAATTTATATACTATCATTTATCAAATTTGTATATCATATCTTGATATAATTTATAGCATATGATTATATATATGTTTAGCATATATTGAATAAATATGGCATAATATAGCGAAATAGCATGTTTCATTATTATGATTTTTGGATTGCACAATATTACTATTATGTTGCACATAAAAATGTTTCACATTTTACCTTTGCACGATTTTTTCGGTTTGAATATGTGAGTCGGTTTTGGGCAACTATAATTATGGACGAAATTTGGAGCGTTGATTGTATTAGAATCAATGGATTAGATTTATTCATATTTCTTACACTTAATACATTTTCACCATAACCTCCCCATATATATATATATATATATATATATATATATATATATAGGAGATGGATCGGTAGGAATGGATAATTTGGCGGAAATAGGAATGAATCTGGACCTTGATTTGCTATATCAATGGTTGAGATTTAATTTTGGTGTGCTACTGATTTTGTGTTTAGTGTGCTATACGGATTATTGTGCAACACTATAACTCTTCTTGTCTCTCTAGAATGAAAGATGTGCTAAACTAATATATTTAGCATATGTGCTACGAATTGATGAAATATGTGCTAAACTAACATGTGCAATATAGTAATTCTGATTGTGCTACAAAATATGAAAGATGTGCTACTATTCTTATTTTCGTACATTAAGGAGCTTTCTCACAATAACCAACTCATATATATATATATATATATATATATATATATATGAGATGGATCAGGTAGGAAATGATAATTTGGTAGGAAATATGAATGAATCTGGGCCTTTGATTTGCTATATCAATGGTTGAGATTTAATTTTGGGTATCTACGAGTTTATGTTTTGTGTGCTACACGTATTATTATACAACACTATAACTCTTCTTGTACTACTGAATGAAAGATGTGCTAAACTAATATATTTAGCATATGTGCTACAAATGGATGAAATATGTGCTAAACTAACATATGCAATATAGTAATTCGATTACGCTACACAAATATGAAAGATATGCTACTATTCCTATTTTCGTACATTAAGGAGCTTTCTCACCATAACCAACCTATATATATATATATATATATATATATATATATATATATATGGGATGGATCAAATGAGAACCCTATATATTTTAAGAAATGAGAACTAATCTTATGCGTTAGATTTACATGATCTAAAGGTCACGATTTTATAACTATATTAGGTATGTTAATATGGTGCAGTTTCATTAAGGTTGTTGTTGTAATTTTCTTTTATATTGTAACTGATTTTTAGGAGTGATTTTAATAACAATTTATGTTGTGTTATTCATTTACGGGAATGCTTGTCTAAATAATGTTTAACCTTCTTATGAAGTTTTTTATAATAAATATTTTTTGACTTTCAATAGCAGGGCCATGTTTAATGGCCAATATATCTAAACACAGAAGCAAAAAACTATACAAGAATAACTTGAACACCAAAATAAGCAAGCTCTGCAACCTCTTCAAACGTCAAATAACGGTGTTTCGTTAATTTTTGATTAGTTTATGTTTTTATGTAATAAATTCCAAGGACTATGTATCCTTGTTTTCTTTGAATAAACTTTATATTCTATTTTATACTTAT
The DNA here is from genome assembly GCA_036937905.1 of Salvia rosmarinus. Taxonomy (NCBI): domain Eukaryota; kingdom Viridiplantae; phylum Streptophyta; class Magnoliopsida; order Lamiales; family Lamiaceae; genus Salvia; species Salvia rosmarinus. The sequence goes on from JAODLM010000270.1 coordinate 120,704, forward strand.
ATTTGGTTTTCCGTGCAACATAAAATTTTAGTGCACACGTTATTTGTGTGATGTGCACTTGATTGTCTATTGATTCACTCAATTAATTCATATATGTTGTTTAACTTTATCCACTAATTTTTTTGTTACATTTTTTTTCATTTAATAAGATTAAAATACCACCAGTAGAGTCCATACGTTTATGCATTAAAATATTAGTATTATGCACACAATTCTGAATGCTATGCACAAAATTATTTTATGACTGCAAGTATCAACGATGCATATGATATTATGTAGTGTGTAATTGAACTTTTCCGTTTTGCATGTATCATGCTTTATGCTCAATTCTTAAGTTTGTTTGTGCACATAACAATAGTACTAAAATTGCATATATACTTCTCTTATGCATGCCATTAATATGCGCAACAATATTGTGCATAACAAGCATATAACGTGTGCATATCAATAAGGTTTTGGCAAAATACAAAAATAATTTAAGTTTTTGTGGCTACACAGAGAAGTTAATTCAGTACTATTCTATAAACCATGAAATTTATGCAAAATATTATCTTACACATAAATTGAATGTGGACAACTAAATCTTGCATTCTTCACAGAATCTCGAAGCTCTAATAATGATCATAGATTTAATTCATCTCCTCCGAAATTAGTGCACAAATGCTTAAATCATTCGAATAGTCTAGTATATGTTCATGGTATTATGATCGATAAATTGATGTGATAAATATAGAATCGAATGCAGAATTGAAGAGATAATATATTTTTGCTTATATTTGCAGATATTCTGATTGATTAAAGAAGAGGAAAGAGTGAACAAGAGAGAGAAAATGATGAGAAGAGAGAGAAAAGGATGAGAGAGAGAGAGAGAGAGAATGTGAAGGAATTTGATTACGGCAATTAAGGGAATGAGGTTGTTTCGTTGGGGTGGGTTATGACCAAATTACCCTTGATGCATTAATAAGGTCCAAAATGTGTCAAACGTTATTAATTTTGATTTTATGCACATAATTAATATAGGCCATTAGATTCAATATATCTAGGGTGTATATTAGTTCTCATTTCTCATCTTGGGGTGGTTCTTCCTATAATAACCCATATATATATATATATATATATATATATATATATATATATATATATATATATATATATATATATGTTGGTCAATGGATGGGATTTAAATCTCAAAACTAAAACTCTAAATCCGATCCAAAATTTAAAATAGGATTCAAATCCGTTCCAGATTTGTCGGGTCCAAAAATTTGATGACTCGAATCCTAAAAGATTTATATAGATCAACGAATCTAAATCTGGTCCAAGCTCGATTATCATATTTAAAAACAACATAATCGCATCAAGCTACACCTGCACACAAAGCGTTTTGTGAGTAACTACTTGGGGTCGAAATACAGAATCAAATGATATAGATTCCAAGTTTTCAGTTTACAAAAGTTTTGATTAATTTTATTATATAATACTAAAACCCTGAGCATGAAATCTAGCTTGCGATTGTACGTGTCTCAATCTCTTCTCAACGCGTTTCAAACCATTAATCTAGGGACTGATTGATCTTAATTAAGGATTACGGTACTGTTAACAAATTGAGGTGGGCTACATATTTGATTTACTATCAAACTTATTAAGTCATACTTTGAATTAGATTTCCTTACGTTTTGAATTCGATATATTAAATCAAGCACAAAAAACATATATAGTTTTATATAATTGATTAATTGCGCTTAATTTCCTTCAGTAGTTTGACATCCATCTTTCACTCCAAAATATGACCATGCACCCTGTAAAGTTTGCTTTTCATTCGTATATAGGTGACGAATTAACTATACGGAATTACTCTTTGGTAAGATTTATCAATATTAATTTTGTAATTTTTCTAAGTTCTACACATTCAACCATTTGACTAATAACAAGAAATGTCGTTCTAATAAAATTATATTATTGATCGGTAACAATTTATTATGGATAATATACATCAACTCAGTTTGATTATTTTTGATAGAAAATTTTGTTAGCATTACATAAATCAGAAAGAAAGACAAAAATGGGTGAGGTCCAGGCACTGAGGCAAAAGCTAGACTTGTCATTAATTACCAACATACGACGATAGATCTAAATCAAATAAAAAGTGGAAAATATGTATTTTAAATTTTGTAATTACTTTCTCTCTTGAATAATTATTTCTTAAAAATAAAGACTTTATTAGTACGTAGTACTTGCTTTAGATTTAAATTACAAATCATTACACACTTCAAATAGATATATAAATAATTATTTACAAATTTTTGAACGGCTTAGCTGATTAAATACATTTACTCCACGAGTTAATCTTAGACAAAAACTTGGGTGAGCTCCGTCTCACTGTGAGCTCACCCTTGTTTTTTGTTAAAATAATTATATATTAATTATGATGGGTAAGGATAATTAGATTTTATTAATTCATAATTAAGATTTATTAATTTTTAATTATAATTTATTAATTCACAATTATGGTTTATTAATTTAAATTAGAGTTTATTAATTCATAACTAGGGTTTATTATTCAAAATTAGGGCTTATTAATTCAAAATTAGGGTTTATTAATTTCAATTAGGGTTTATTAATTCAAAATTAGGGTTTATTATGTAAAATTAGGGTTTATTAATTCCAATTAGGGTTTATTATTAAAATTATGATTTATTAATTCAAAATTAATATTTATTAATTCATAATTAGGGTACTAATTTAAAAATACGATTTATTAATTCATAATTATGATTTATTAATTTTATAATTAAAATTTATTAAATTAATTAATTTTAATTAAAATTAACTTAATATTAATTAATCAATTAATTAAAGTTTAATTAAAGGTTGATCTCACTGCGCGCACGCACTGGAGACCATCCCTTAATCTTATGAGAAGATACTGTGTATACAATAAAAAGAATATCGCATTAATTCAAAGCAAGGGAATAGGGTTAGGTTTATATCTAGGCAATCAAGTAATTGTCAAATTGTAACAAATCATTAGAAAGTATAATTAATCTCAACGAATTTTTCTACTTTATTGAGATAAATATTACATATGGAGTGGTGATCCTTAGATAGGATGGATATGATCCATGATTTATAGATTTCTTTAGCTTGCCTTCTTGGGCAAAGCAGCTCAACAATTCTCAACTTCTTTTATTGGCATAATTAGCTTAATTAATTTTATCGTTCAATTGCTTTTTCTCAAAAACAAACCCCACAATTTGAAAAATGTAATAGCCACCTCTACATGTCTACCATTCTTAGCATGAGGAGAAGAGACATTTTAATTTCCAAGTTGTAAAGTCAAAACTCAATTCGTTTGTTTTACCCGTAAAAGAAATGCTGAAGGTTGGTAGTGACGTGTACGAAGTTTTTGATATTACCGAGACAGAATAGATCGGTCGAACCTTCTTGAGCAAAAAACAAATAAAATAAGTTATTCAGAATTTGGTTGTTTAATAAATATGCTAGTGTGTAATTAGATTCCCAGCAACAAATTAAATCTCCATTTATTTTTCAGGCTTTGGATGATTTCATAGTTATAGAATGAATTTTTTTACTTGCAGTACCAAATTTCATTGTATATATAAGACAACAATGGAATTCAGTAATAGGGTTTTAGGTTTTTCTGTTTTCTTTTAAAATGGTGTCTCGTTACATCTGTAGCCCAAATATTTTTCACACAAGCAATGATTTTAGTACATGATGTCATTGATAGGATGGTACCAACTACTGTGACCAAGATCGCGCCCAATATAAATGGGCCCCTACATTAAACTTCGGCCCATGTGAGTTCGGTAGAAGACTCCTCGACCAACTACAACTCTAATCGCAATTGGAGCGTAGAAGATTACATTGGATTTGTATCTTGAAGCAGTTTTGGTTGAGCTTGTATACAATGTTTCCGTTACCACTATTACAATCTCCTATCCGATTTGATTATTTGATTGCATATATATGTGTCCCCTTATCTCATATATAAGTTAGATCATACGATGTGTAGAAGATCACGAAGTCCGTATGATTGGTCGAGCTTAATGAGATATAAAAGTTTCTGGTGAGACAACTTGAGGACGAGTTGTTGGTATAGGTGCGGTATAGATAAGAAGTGACTTGACTTGGTTGCTTGTCTATGCCGGCACGCTTTGGACGTATTGAAGGATCACGATGAGATGAGTTCTTCTATCGACCGTCGTGAAGAACCAAGATCTCGGTGACTTACGATGATCTAAACCTCGATAAGGTATTAGATGAGTATGAGTTGTTGACCATCACTTTGACTTGTTATGGGTGAGGGTTATATGTTCTAACCCAATATTCTCCGCATCTTGGGTGGTGGCGGTCTTGTATGTCATGCTAGTTATCATGTCGAGTCACCGTATCCGTTTAGGATGATGACGCCCCTTAAGAGCTCAAAGGTTTATTGTACTAAACCCCGCAGTTGAGTTAGCTCAAGTACAATAATAAGGTTGAGTGGTACTACTTAAGGAATTAAAGATATTAATTATTTTAAGCAGTCAGAATGCTATAAATAATTAATGGACGTTCGATATCTTAAATACGGGGATTCATAATGTCTAAGTGCAAGCCCAACTCAACTTCGGTAATAAAGGGATAAGTCAGCATTTATTCTCTAGTGGCATGAATAAATGTTTATAAATTAATTTATGTTCTGGGCTGAACATAAGATAATTAATTTATTTGAGGCTCATCTTTATTCCTTGCATTTGATCCCTGGGCTGGCCCATCCAGGCCCGTAAGCTAGGCAAAATCGGCGCCTCTATGCTCTACAAGGCAAGGATTTGATTCTCTTTATCCTATAAGGATATTATTATATTTATGGGATATGCATAGATCCTTTCCATATAAGATTATGGTAATAATCATTTCCATAAAGGTTTATGGTAATTTTCATATGGGATTATGGTAATTTCCATAAAGGATTATGGTAATTTCCATATGGGATTAAGGTAATTTCCATATGGGATTATGGTAATTTTCATATAGGATTATGGTAATGCATTATAAATATGAGGTAAGAGATTAAATCTAGGTCAATGATTAATAATCATCATCATTATTTTCGAGAATTTGAGGGTTCATCCTTTGAGAGATTTTCGAAAATTCTTGAGAGCTTGAGGGTGATTTTCCGAAGCATTCTCCATAGATCGTCCTCACTCGACGTTGGAGATTGGGCAACCGGGATACAGTCCATAAGATCAAAGCACGAGTCTCGATCCGTTCTTCCCGATCCACCTCGACAGATTCAAAGGTAAACACGAGAGAACCCCTACGTGTTGCAATTAATTATATAGGTGCATGCTAGAAATATAATCAATATATGGTGAATTAAACATCTAAGATAGATCCTCGGGAGAGGGCTAAACATGGTTTTCCCTACAATTGGTATCAGAGCCTGGGATCAGAATCTTGGCTCTGTTGGATTAATTCACGTTTGATTATTACGTGCGCTATATATTATTTGTTGAATCTGTCGTTCATCGTGGCTCGTTTTTATTTTGTCGGATTTTATTTTTCACCACGAGAAAATTCGTGGTTAGATTAGATTTATTTTTTCTATAAATCTTATCTGTAAAAGTAAAACGAAGACGAAAGCAGCCAGATCGAGACGACGGGAAAAACGGGTCGCGCGGCGTGCGGCGGCGACACGCAGGTGTGTGCGGCGCCGCGCGCGCGCCGCGTGCGAGGCCGAGCCCGATCCGTTTTCGGCCGAATCTGTTTTGACGAGTCCGGTCCGTGCGCGCACGCGAGGCCCGTTTGAATCCGTCCGTGCCCGCACACGCGAGGCCCGTTTTCAAATCGGTCCGTACCGTGCACGCGAGGCCCGTTTTCGAAGATTATAAAGATCTGTACTTTGCAATTCTATGTAATAGATTAGGCAGGAAAGTGCGGATTCCACGAGTGGGCCACAATGAACGTTTTTATTTTATTTTTATCGTTCATTGCATGTCGTGGATGTTTAAATTATGCAGTAGCATGCTATGTATGTTTAAATTACGTTGACAAACCTTTACGTGTTTTCGTAATTGGATGCGCATAGTAAGCATGCTAGGTTTATCGCGTTTTCAAGCATATTTTAGAATTCTGCGAGCATGTTTTACATGTTGAGTTCTATAGACAAGCATGCTAGGATTACGTGATCTGTATGGACAAACCTTTTGAACAAAAAGACTAAGCAAGCAACCCGACAAATTAATTTTTAAAATTAAAATGTCAAGACCTCCACTTTTGATCTCTAAACAAAGTGAGGCGATTTGTGAGTAAACGCCCACACGCGCGTGGCTTGCTTGCACTTGTTTATCATAAGTTTGTTAGATGAGATTTCTAAATAAAACATTTTAAATCTATTGAGAAGTGGGAGTTTCATGTAAGCGCCCACACGCGTGGCATGCATGTGCGATTTTCATAAGTTCTCTAGAGATAGATATAAAATGAGATAACAAAAGAATTTGAATTGGAAGCGGTATGGTTCGAGTGAGTATGTCAATTCTAAGAATTCAGTTTCGATGTTAAAATTATGGTCATTGCTAGACATCACCTCAAGTACAACTTCCCACCAAGTCCCTTCTTGTGATAGTGATGTGGTCTAGTAAGGTCCAATCGTTAATTTCATTTGTCATAAGGATAAGTTGACATGGATTGAAATTAAGCGACTAAAAGGTATATTTTAGTCCGGTCAAGGGGTTCGTGTGTAGCGCCCACACGCGTGGCTTGCATGTGGGATTCCTTGGGCGATTGGAGGTTTCAATTAATATTATTTTATCAAAAGGTTACAATATTATTATTTACAATTATGTGCGATCGTATGCTTATGTGTTTACATTATCATTTCGGATATGTCTCTTACACCGATTATCAATATGCTCGCACAAAATCCGTTATCGGTCCAAATTTTATCGAGTGGAAATGAAATATGGAATATGTTCTTATATTTGAAGAACACATGTTTGTTCTCACTACTCCTAAACCCGATGCCCTTACTCACGATCGACTAATGAGCGGAGAGTCAGCGGACTTTGGAATAAGTCAAACAATATGGCTAAATGTTATATGATGACTATTATGTCCAAAGGCTTGCAGTGCAACATCGATCGATGGTGACGCGACGATATTTGGTCAAGTCTCGAGAGTAAGTTTGGGCGTCGGATCGGACGATCCGCTTCCACACAATGAGAGAAATCTTGGCGTGTAAGATGGAAGAAGGAAGTTCGTCCATGAACATGTCTCCCACATGACTCATCTCATGGATAGTCTTGATCGGTTGGGATGAAGTATTGACGCGGCCAAGGTCGATATCATCCTCAATACACGCCCAAGTCTTTTGAGAACTTTCGTGAATACGATCATGAGCAAGACCGAGTATACACTTAGTCGGTTGCTCAATGATCTCGTGGTCATGGAAGGAGTTATGGGCAAAGGAGCACATGCTCTTGCTAGCACATCTAAGGGCCAAAATTTTCCGTTGCAAAATGGAAAAGAAAAGGGCACCAAAGGTGGTAGAGGCGAGGAAATAGTGGGAGTAATGGGAGCAAGAACATGGTGCCACCGGAGGCTTGAAGAAGCCAAAGGAGAAAGGCAAGTGCTTCAGTGCGGTGGGCGGGCATTAGAGGCTAAGTGCCCTATGCTCAAGGCTCAAGGTACGCCGTTTGCTTTTAGTAAAAACATGTTTAGCAACTTGTTCTACCCATTCTCGGGTAGTAGACACGGTGCGATCGATCATGTTTGCTACACCTGCGGGGTTCCTGGCGACAAGGAGTCGAGTAATGGCGAGATAACGATCTCCATGGGCAACGCGGCGAAAGTCGAGGCCGTTGCGATCGGAGATGTTACTTTATGTTTTGAGAGAAGCAGTTTAGTTTTAAAAGATGTTTTATATGTGCGGATTTTCGGCGGAACCTTGTTTCTTTGAAACTATTTACTCATGGATATTCATTATTTTTGATAGTGGTGTTTCTATCATAAGAAATGATGAAGTTATACGTGTTGGCACTTTATATAATTCGCTTTATACTATTTACGCAAAACATAATACCTATAACTATGTTGTATCTTCTTCAAACCCTAGAAAGAGAAAGTTTTCAAGAAGATGACACCACATTTCTCGGCATCTTAGATTAGGTCACATCAATCTAAATAGGATCCAAAGACGGCTAAGAATGGGCGTTGGGTAATCTCACGTTACTCCATTCCCACCTGCGAATCTGTGTAGAAGGTAAGATGTCGACCGGACCTTCAAAGCGAAGGGTTATAGAGCCAAAGAAATGTTAGAGTTAGTCCATTCGACTGTGTGGACCGATGTCCACACAAGCTCGTGGAGGTGCAGTATTTTGTCACTTTCATTGACGATTACTCAAGGTACGGACACGTATACCGCTTCACCGCAAGTCGAATGCTTTGAGAAATTCAAAGAGTTTAAGGCGGAAGTGGAGCGAAGCTTGGTAAGAGTATCAAGTCATCATGGTCTGATCGCGGTGGCGAATACCTCAAGAACGAGTTCATGGACTATCTAGTGAAGTATGGGATTACCTCCCAACAAGACTTCACGGGCACACCACAAAGAAATGATGTGTCGAGCGAAGAAATAGGACTCTTTTGGAAATGGTTAGATCAATGATGAGTTATGCAACATTGCCTATTTCGTTCTGGGGGTATGCCTTAGAAACGGCGGCATACTTGCTAAATCTAGTACCATCCAAGTCAGTCGAAAAGACCCCTTTCGAGTTGTGGTTTGGGCGTAAGCCCAGTTTAAGCCACATAAGGATATGGGCGATCCAAAGACGTCTTGAACAAGAAGATGCAAGTTGGAGGCTAGATCCGACGCAAGGCTGTTTATTGGATATCCTAGAGGAACGAAAGGTGGTTTATTCTATAGTCCTAAGGATCAGAAGGTCATTATTAGCACTAATGCCCGATTTTTAGAAGAAGATTATATGAAGAATCATAAGTCCAAAGTTGAAATCATTTTCAAGACTTAGAAGATGATCGTATTTCGCCACCGATTAGGCCAAAGGTACAAGATGTCAAGTCTAGTGGGAGGATCGACACGGATACTTCAAGAAATTGAAGTGGGTCGAGTTCCACCGAGATACCGACCGTCAAGTGGTACCTACCCAACAAGTTGTGCAAGATGAGAACCACAAGTTTACGCACCCACCGTTGCCATAGTGCTGTAGAACCTCGTCGTAGTGGGAGGGATGTTCGTCAACCCGAGCGATTTATGTTCGTGGGAGAATCTTGGATTTAGTCGTGAAGCGAGCAGCAATAATCGACCCATGGACATACAAAGAGGCGATACAAGACATTGATGCAAGATCATGGCACACCGCTATGGACTTAGAAATGGAGTCCATAACGGCTATGGATGTATATGAAAGACACCTCTACCGGATGGCGAGGAAGCCGTAGGTAGTAAGTGGATATACAAAGGAAAGAGATTCCGATTGAGAGGTTTCGACTTTAAAGCCAGGCTAGTGGCGAAGGGTACACTCAGTTGAGGGCATCGATTTCGATGAGACCTTTTCGCTGTAGCAATGCTCAAGTCCATCAATTCTTCCGCCATAGCGCCCACTTGAACTTAGAGGTTTGGCAAATGGATGTTAAAACCGCTTTTCTAAACGGTTACCTTGAGGAAGGTAGAGACATCTATATGTAGCAACCCGAAGGTTATGTGGTAAATGGTGAAGAGCATCTAGTATGGAAGCTTAAGAAGTCCATTTATGGACTTAAGCAGGCCTCCCGATCATGGAACTTACGCTTTGACGAGGTGGTAAAGTCCTATGGATTTACCCAGTTGCCTAGAGAGAGTTGTGTGTATCGGTTAGATGTCAACGGTGATGTGGTATTTCTTGCACTTTATGTAGATGACATTCTTCTAGTTGGCAACAACGTGAAGCTGTTATCAGACGTAAAGAGTTGGCTATCCGATCAGTTTCAAATGAAAGACTTAGGAGATGCAGCGTACATTCTTGGGATCAAGGTTTACCAAGATCGCAAGAAGAAAATGTTGAGCTTATCTCGGGCGTCTTACATTGATCTTGTGATTACTCGTTTTAGTATGCGCATCGCCAAGAAAGGATTGCTACCTTTCAGACATGGCGTTCCTTTATCTAGACAGCAGTCACCTATGACTGCGAAGGAGATAGAGGAAATGAGACAAGTTCTTACGCTTCCGCCGTAGGAAGTCTCATGTACGCAATGCTATGCACGAGGCCCGATATCTACTATGCGGTAGGCATAGTAGCTAAATATCAATCTAACCCTGGACAAGCTCATTGGACTGCAGTAAAGCATATACTCAAGTACCTGGAAAGGACTCGAGATTATAGGCTAGTTTACCATGCAGATAGTCTAATGCCTTTGGGTTATACAGACTCGGATTTCCAAGCTGACCGTGATGAGAAAAAGTCTACCTCGGGCTATGTGTTTACCTTGGGAGGTGGAGCCGTATCCTGGCGGAGTGCAAAGCAACGATGCATTGCGGACTCTACCATGGAAGCCGAATATGTAGCCGCTTCGGAGGCTTCTAAGGAGGCTGTATGGTTCAAGAACTACCTCATGGATCTAGTTGTGGTACCTGGTTTGCCCAAGAGTATCATAGTTTACTGTGATAACTCAGGTGCAGTGGCAAACTCGAAGGAACCACGGACCCACAAGGCGACCAAACACATAGAGAGAAAGTACCATGTCATACGAGAAATCGTTAGACGAGGTGACGTCTTGATTGAAAAGATTGATACGACGGATAACCTAGCGGATCCATTCACGAAAAGCGCCGCAAAAGTCTACGATGGACACGTTAGAGGACTTGGATTGCGCTTGATGGCACCCACTTAGAAAGGAAACTTTTGTATAAGTGGGAGAAGCAAAGTGATGGTTTTGTTTGTAATAGCTAGTAGAGAGACACATTGTATACTAAAAGTTTACTTTAGTATAAGTGGGAGATTGTTGGATTTGTATACTGAAAGCAGTTTTGGTTGAGCTTGTATACAATGTTTCCTGTTACCACTATTACAATCTCCTATCTGATTTGATTATTTGATTGCATATATATGTGTCCCCTTATCTCATATATAAGTTAGATCATACAGTGTGTAGAAGATCACAGAAGTCTGTATGATTGGTCAAGCTTAATGAGATATAAAAAGTTTCACAGCTGAGACAACTTGAGGACGAGTTGTTGGTATAGGCTGCGGTATAGATAAGTGACTTGACTTGGTTGCTTGTCTATCGGTACGCTCGACGTATTGAAGGATCACAGTGAGATGAGTTCTTCTATCTGACCGTCGTGAAGAACCAAGATCTCGGTGACTTACGATGATCTAAACCTCGATAAGGTATTAGATGAGTATGAGTTCTTGACCATCACTTTGACTTGTTATGGGTGAGGTTATATGTTCTAACCCAATATTCTCCGCATCTTGGGTGATGGCGGTGCTTGTATGTCATGCTAGTTATCTCAGTCGAGTCACCGTATCCGTTTAGGATGATGGCGCCCCTTAAGGAGCTCAAATGGTTTATTGTACTAAACCCTGCGCAGTTGAGTTAGCTCAAGTACAATAATAAGGTTGAGTGGTACTACTTAAGGAATTAAAGATATTAATTATTTTAAGCAGTCAGAATGCTATAAATAATTAATGGACATTCGATATCTTAAATACGGGGATTCATAATGTCTAAGTGCAAGCCCAACTCAACTTCGGTAATAAAGGGGTAAGTCAGCATTTATTCTCTAGTGGCATGAATAAATGTTTATAAATTAATTTATGTTCTGGGCTGAACATAAGATAATTAATTTATTTGAGGCCCATCTTTATTCCTTGCATTTGATCCCTGGGCTGGCCCATCCAGGCCCGTAAGCTAGGCAAAATCGGCGCCCTATGCTCTACAAGGCAATGATTTGATTCTCTTTATCCTATAAGGATATTATTATATTTATGGGATATGCATAGATCCTTTCCATATAAGATTATGGTAATAATCATTTCCATAAAGGTTTATGGTAATTTCCATATGGGATTATGGTAATTTCCATAAAGGATTAAGGTAATTTCCATATGGGATTATGGTAATTTCCAAATAGGATTATGGTAATTTTCATATGGGATTATGGTAATTTCCATATAGGATTATGGTAATTTCCATATAGGATTATGGTAATACATTATAAATATGAGGTAAGAGATTAAATCTAGGTCAATGATTAATAATCATCATCTTTATTTTCGAGAATTTGAGGGTTCATCCTTTGAGAGATTTTCGAAAATTCTTGAGAGCTTGAGGGTGATTTTTCGAAGCATTCTCCATAGATCGTCCTCACTCGACGTTGGAGATTGGGCAACCGGGATACAGTCCAGAAGATCAAAGCACGAGTCTCGATCCGTTCTTCCCGATCCACCTCGACAGATTCAAAGGTAAACACGAGAGAACCCCTACGTGTTGCAATTAATTATATAGGTGCATGCTAGGAATATAATCAATATATGGTGAATTAAACATCCAAGATAGATCATCGGGAGATGGCCAAACATGGTTTTCCCTACAGATTCGGATGCATATCTAAAAGAATCCTTATGAGAGAAGACTTGGTATCAGAGTCAGAGTCAAACTCAACTTGGTATCAGAGTCAGAGTCGAACTCAACTTGATGGTTTATAAATAGAGGCTAGAATAGAAGAGAAGGGGGACATCTACACCCATCTACAATCATCTACTCTCAGATCGATCACTTGATCTAAACTCTCTGTAATCGCTTCTCATATTATCAATATACGAACACTCTCTCCCCGTGGACGTAGATCTTATTCATAGATCGAACCACGTAAATCCTTGGTGTTCTTGCGTGCATTTATTTCCCTAACGAAATTAAGATCGATCATCGGCGTCAAATGCGTGGGAAGCGAAATTCGTGTTTTCGATCAACCTTTGTTTACTGTGGAATCAATCACGACAATGTATACCGAAGTCATGCATCCAGTCGCCGGCAACAACAAGAATAACGACGGTCGGCAAGCCGAGCTCACCGGGAAAACCCGGTCGAGAACCAACCCCAGGGTCATGTCCAAAACATCGACGAGCAAGGTAATCCCATCCTGCATGAAGAAGCGAATACCAAAGCGGGGAGATCGCAAAGCAACCAAGGAGAACCTCCACTCATAGATGAACCTTGACGACGCCGTCAAGGGGTTTCTTGAGAAAAATAAGGAGAGCTTCCTCCATTACCTCAGCCAAGCACAAGGTCGGCCGCATCCCGAAGAAAGGAACGCCGAAGCCTCGTCTAAACATGAGGCACCACAACGAGGTGGATTCCCCAACATCCAAGTCATGGGCGCTCATACCTCTGCACGAGTTGGGGCCCAAACTAACCGCGCAAGGGACGAACAGCGCGGGAAAGGACGTCGTGACCGCCGCGAGGTCGGTCCCGGTCATCAAAGCGAGTTCGGTCGATGAACTCCGCCCACTCTCCGTAGGCGGCTTCGACGGTATGGGAAGATCATTACCCTTTCTCCAATGAGATACTCGACACCCTCTCCCGGACAAGTACCGGTGCCAAGTATAGCCCCTATGACGGATGCGAGATCCACAAAACTTCATCTCTCGGCCCAAGACAACATGATCAATCAACGCCTCAACACCATCCACATGTGCAAGTTGTTCCCGAGCTACCGATCGACAACGCCCACCGGTGGTTCGACGATCTACCTCCCGCAAAGATTGGATCTTACCAAGATCTAATGGAAGCCTTTCATCGAAGGTTCTTCCAAAAGCCGAGTCCAAGACCACATCGGCTCATCTCTCACCGTAAGGCAAAGCGAGGGTGAGTCCATCGGCGACTTCATGACGAGGTTCAATAAGGAGAGCCTAAAAGTCGAGGTCGAGGGCGCCCTCCTCATTATCTCGGCTTTCCGTAACGACATCTTACAGGGGCCCTATACAAGGAGATCGTCAAATCACGAGCCCCGATGCGTCGGAGCTATGGCGCATAGCAGATCGGTTCGCCAAGCGAGGCAAGGCGGATAGAGAAAGCGCTGGTCGACAAGGTGGAATCCTCGGCGAAAGAAGAAGAGGATGATCGAGGAAACCGAGGCGATAATCTGAGAAATCGAAGAGAGGAGACCTCGCCTATATTAGAAGCTCGGTATAAAGTAGCTCGGTATTATAACCGGCGTGCCAACCCGACAATTCAAGTAGGCGACCTCGCACTTCGGAGTTGAGGTACTTTTGTTACGTCGTTTTCATTAATAAAATCTTTTTCTTTATGTACTTCGGAGTTGAGTCTTGCATATTTCATTTGTCACTTATGCATGCTGCATCTCCCCCAATATACAATACCCTCTACGGAGGATGAACAATACCCTCTACGGAGGATGAACTATACCCTCTGAGGACAAACTATACCTCTACGGAGATGAACTATACCCTCTTCGGAGGATCTAACTATACCCTCCAGGAGGACGAAATACCCTCGACGGAGGATGACTACCTTCGTTTAATACGAGGATCTAACTCAACGCGTGAGGGACCACCCTAGCGATAAAACTTGCCAAATAAGGAACTTATACCTCTGCTTATTTCGGGGAAAAGGGGACCACCCCGAGCGATAAAACTTGCCAAAAAAGGAACATATACCTCCGTTTATTTCGGGGAAGAGGGGACCACCCCGAGCGATAAAACTTGCCAAGAAAGGAACCTATACCTCCGTTCATTTCGGGGAAGAGGGGACCACCCCTAGCAATATTTCTTGCCAAAAAAGGAACCTATACCTTCGCTTATTTCGAGGAAGAGGACCACCCTAGCAATATTTCTTGCCAAATAAGGAACCCATACCTTCGCTTATTTCGAGGATGAATTACCTACGTTTATACGAGGACTAACTACCTTCGTTTATTTCGAGGATGAATTGCCTTCGTTTATCACGAGGTCGACCTCGCCGCCACTCGGCCTCCCGATACATGGCCGTCTCCGAGCCCGTCTCGACCCTCGCGTCTGCCTTCCGCAGCCTCGCCCGGCCTTCTCCGCCACAGCCCGCCTCCATGAGCCTCGCCTCGGCGCCGCCTCGCTCGACCTTCGCCCGCCGACCTTCGCCGCCCGACGCCGCCTCCGCCGCGCCGCCTCGCCTAGGCCTTCGCGCAGCCGACCTCAAGATTCGCCGCCCCCGGCCTCCGCAGTCGACCTCGCCTCGGCCTTCGCCATCTCGGCCCCGATACGGCCGCCGCCGCCTCCGCCTCCGCCTCCAATGGCCGACCTCGGCGCCCGCCACCTCGCCGCCGCCGAGCCCCGGCCTCCTTCTTCGCCGCATCCCAAGCCTTCGCCTCGCACGAAGTTACATATTTGACTTGCCAATTGGAGCCGAGTGACATTCGACTTGCGAGCGCCGGCGGCGAAGCCAGCGACATACAACCGCGTAACGCCCGCAAGGTGAAGCAAGTAAAATGCGACTTCGGCAAGGTGAAGCCAAGTAAAATGCGACTTTGGCAAGGTAAAGACCAAGCGACGTAAGACTTGCATAACGCCTCGGCGGTGAAAGCAACCAAAGACCTCGGCATAACGCCTCGACGGTGAAAGCTACCAAAGACCTCGGCATACCGCCCGTCGGTGAAGCCGGCCGAAGACTTGGCATAACGCCTCGTCGGTGAAGCCAGAAGACCTCAAGATAACGCCTCGTCGGTGAAGGTTACCAAAGACCTCGGATAAAGCTCGACGGTGAAAGCTACCAAAGACCTCGGCATAACGCCTCGTCGGGTGAAGTTACCAAAGACTCGCATAACGCCTCGTCGGGTGAAGCCACCCAAAGACTTGAATAACGCCGCCGGTGAAGCCGACCAAAAGACCTCGGCATAACACCTCGTCGGTGAAGTCGAGCACCAAGATTTCGCAAAGCGCCTCGACAAGATATACAAACAAGAAGACATGACTCGGCAGATGCCTCTACAGCGAAGCCGGCGATACGACCGGCGAGCGCCTCGGCAGGGCGAAGCCAAGCGACATACGACTTCGGCAGAACGCCTCGGCATGGCGAAGCCAAGCGATATTCAACTTCGGCAGACTGTACGCGCTCCACCTCGCCAGACTACGAATTCCGGCGAGGCGACGTCAACCACCGTTCCCCCCTCCATCACGACCTCACTTCTACGTCTTTTTTGGGGGATATGATAGGATACGGCCCAACTACTAGGCCCAAGCATCAGGCCCAATATAAATGGGCCCCGACATTAAGCTCGGCCCATGTGAGTTCGGCCCAAGAAGACTCCTCGACCAACTACAACTCTAATCGCAATTGGAGACGTAGAAGAT
This sequence comes from Salvia rosmarinus, assembly GCA_036937905.1. Lineage (NCBI taxonomy): Eukaryota > Viridiplantae > Streptophyta > Magnoliopsida > Lamiales > Lamiaceae > Salvia > Salvia rosmarinus. The sequence continues at coordinate 137,047 of JAODLM010000270.1, forward strand.
TCGGATGCATATCTAAAAGAATCCTTATGAGAGAAGACTTGGTATCAGAGTCAGAGTCAAACTCAACTTGGTATCAGAGTCAGAGTCAAACTCAACTTGGTATCAGAGTCAGAGTCGAACTCAACTTGATGGTTTATAAATAGAGGCTAGAATAGAAGAGAAGGGGAACATCTACACCCATCTACAATCATCTACTCTCAGATCGATCACTTGATCTAAACTCTCTGTAATCGCTTCGCATATTATCAATATACGAACACTCTCTCTCCCCGTGGACGTAGATCTTATTCATAGATCGAACCACGTAAATCCTTGGTGTTCTTGCGTGCATTTATTTCCCTAACGCAATTAAGATCGATCAGTCATATTAGCTATTTATCTTACTCACACAACTCTATTAGGTTATGTTTCAGTAAATTAAATATGTTATCATTTACTAACTGGGATAATTAATATAATTCTCAAATATATTCAGCGGCAACCAAAAGCCTAATTCTTTTTTTTTTGTCAATTAATACAGAAATTTTAAAGGCTATGTCACGGTGGACTCGAACCCGAGACCTTTGGCCTCGGACATTAACCACTCTACCACTAGGCCAACACACACACACAACCAAAAGCCTAATTCGATGTAGGCCTCATTAGGGCTGGCAATTCGTGCGTGTCGGGTCGTTATCGTGTCGACACGATAACGACACGACCTGATAAGGCCAAACACGAACACGACCCGTTAAGGATCTGTCCGACACGAACACGAACACGACACGAAATGCACTGACACGGATACTACATGAACACGAATATGACACGATTTTTTTCGTGTTGACACGACACGATAACGATACGACACGACACGAAACGATAAATTTAAATCAAAATTAGAAAATAAATAAAAATAAAAATATATAATATATAATTAAATTAATATTAAATATATTAAAATATTATCAAATTATACGAAAACGACACGATCCGACACGAACACGAATGCAACACGAAAATTATCGGGTTACACGAACACGACACGAAATTATCGTGTCCTTATCGTGTCGACACGATAAGGACACGAACACGATCACGATAAGGTTGAACACTAACCCGTTAATTTCGTGCGTGTTCGTGTCGTGTTCTCGTGTCGTGTCGAAAATTGTCAGCCCTAGGCCTCATGCATCATGCCAAAAGTCACTGTTTCACTAAGCTTTCGACTGGCCTACAAAAAAATTCCGAGGGATTCTCGCGGGTCTAATAAAGGAATTAATCATACTATATTGTTATTATATCATATACTGCAATTAACCTGTATATTATTCTTAATTTTTAACTTTTAAAGTGGGGATTGTTGAATTATGAGGAGTCTACTGTGATACGTGATGAATTTTAAAATCATGAATTTTTTTTATCTTTTATAGAATTCAAACTCAGATTTATGAATTTATTTAATAAAGTGATGAATTCATCATAGATTTTTACTTGAAAATGATTCTTAATTTATCCAATCTATTTTATTATACATGTATTTATTTACTTTTGTTGAAATTATCGCATTTACTATACGTGTGCTTTGCTAACAAATTTCAGATTTTGGTCATGATATCATCATCTATCATTATTTTTTATTAAAAGAAATGTATTTAAAATTAACATCCACATAGCAACATGGATATGTACTTCATTTGTCTTCCAATTTTTTTCCTAATTTTCCTTTTTGGTATGTTCCTCAAAACTTTTTTCTATTCAATTTATGAAAATTATTTTACAAAATACATCCTATTTATTACCTTCAACAATATCTTTTATTTACATATTTTACCACTCATGGCTCACCATTATATTTTCTTCTTACTATCAACACCACCACTTATTTATAGTTTTGATCATTCATGGTCAACCACTAATTAATTTAATATTACACTAATGTGAGACTCTTATTTCACTCACAATATACTCAACAACTTTAATTAAAACTAGCTTTGTATCGAAAATTCACAGGAAGAAAATTGGGGGATGAAGGAAATATTAATTTTCAAGGCATCCTATAACTAATTCAATAAAACTTTGCATGAGTCTTAAAGTTGGAGTAAATTTTTAAAATTTGAGCTTATTTTTAGGTAAGAAAAATTTCCACTCAACTACAAATTGATTATTCTTATAACTTACCTAGTGCAACCTGAATTCTAATTCGGTATCGATATAATCTGTAGTGAACAAGTTATTAATACATTTAGAATTCAAGAAATATATGTAAATTATGTAACAAGTTGGGGTGTTAACAAATCAAGCCACTCGTGAGCTATTCGGAGCTCGACTCGAAAAAAACTCGTTTAAAAATCGTTCGTTTTGCAAACGAGCCAAACTCGAGCCTTGAACCGAGCTCGATAGGATTTTCAAATCGAGTTCGAGCTTAGGGATGTTCGGTTCATGAGCTCACGAACATGTGAAATAATAAATTATTTTTATATATTTAAATAATTAAAGTAATAATAAATAATAAATTATATTTTTATTGATAATTAATAAATAATGTAATAATAATATAACTATATTCTAATAATAAATTACAAAATTTAATAATTCGAGCTCAAGCTCGAAAATGATCAGAGTTCGAGCTCGAGTTCGAATATGTCTCATAAACGAGTAGTTATAGAACCGAACTCGAGCTGCTCGCGAGCTTAAAAATTTTACAACGAACCGAGCTCGAGCTCAATTTAAAGCTCGAATTCTAACTCGGTCCAAATAAAATTTAAACGAGCCGAACTTGAGCTTTATAGCATCGGCTCGGTTCAGTTCGTATACAGGCCTAGTAACAAGTAAATTTATTACATTTCGATACTAAAAAAAAAGTGAATTCGCTACCTAATATAGTACTAATTGCTATAATTAAAAAAATAGGATTTTCTGGAACTATTAGGGCATCATATGAGAAAATTTTAAAATCCGACTGTTAAAAAGTTGTAGAAATGTACAGATTCGTCTGAATCATATAGGCCACATAAGCAGGATCGGCGGAAATCCGTATAAATTACTCGCTCTTAATTGATATTTTGTTTTCTTATTGTTTAAATACGTAGAGATCAACTACTTAAATGATCTATGTACCCCTCACTGTTACAGTCAACTAACCCCCCAAAAAAAAAGAAGAAAAATACTCAAAATCAAATCCTTAATTAAAACTATTAAATCTCAAAATGTTCCCCTCAAAATCACTTAACCCCTAATTATGAACATAATTGCAAAACAGTTTTAACCACTCGGGGAGTCACTGTCTTTCTTGGAATAATGATGGATAAATAAGTTTGATTCATTGAGCACTGTTAATTAATTTTCGTGCTTATATTTAATTAACGCAAATTATGTTGTTGGTTTTTGAAATTTTGTGTATTTTAAATGAAACGTGGCTTTTAATGGTCCTTGCTGTCAGAAGAGAGTTTTAGGTCTAAAAGGAAAAGGAAAACGAAAACAAACAATAATGGAGCTAATACTTGCACGAATGTTATGAGAAGAATAGTTAGTGATACTTATTGATGTTTCACTCTACCAATTTTTCAAAATTTCCATTATCACATCACACTTGTCTGCATTTTGTAAAAGCAATACTTTCAGATTAATTAGTTCGAATTTAGAAATGTAAATGGAGAAAGTTTATTCGTGAAATTATTCTAACTCTACCGATAAAAGTTCGTTCGAGTTCGTTTAATGAAGCTCGTTAGCTAAACAAACCAAGCTTGAGCATGATAATATTCGGCTCGTTAGCTCGTGAACAAGTTCGTTAACTGATTTACTTTGAAAATAATAAAATATAAAATTATTAACTATATATAATTATTTTCTTTCTATAATTAGTAATTATTGTGTTAAATCTCTAACTATTTTTATTTGTTCTAAGAAATCAATAAATATATTGTATTTTTATGGATAAAATAATTTATTTTTAAAATAAAATAATCAATATTCTAAACATATATCTAAATTTAGAAACATTGTTTGGGTTCGATTAAAGCTCGAATAAGCTCTTGAGCTCGAAATATTCGATAAATAAAACTCGAGACTCGGCTCGATACTAAATAAACCAAGCTTGAGCACGATGGTGTTCGGCTCGGCTCGATTCGATTACACCCCTAGTTCTGATAAATACTATAAATTGGTGAATAATCACTGATTTATTTCGCTACTTTACTAAAAGAATAGAATAATATTGTTATAATTGATATTATTTTTAATTCCTATTTAGGTTTGGTGTGAGTATTATCATTATACCTTTTTTTTGGACAAAACTTTAAACTGCTTGGCATTACAAGTATTAAGATATTAATCGAGCAATTTTTCTCAATATTACATGACACATTAATTAAAATTTGTTTTGAAATAGGGAATCTGCCATGAAATGTTTAGATGAAAATTTTACTTGGGATACGAAAATTTGTTGGCTCAGTCTGCACTTTAAATTTAGATCTGTAACCAAGATTATAATTTTAACAATGAATTTTCGTTTTTCGTAATTAGAGCAATCATATAGGGCAAGTTCTTACATAATCTTGGTGACCAATAAGGCGTGACACCTCAACAATATTCCTTCGCAAGATTAAGTTATAAACTCCGATCGTGAAAAAACTGAACGTTCGTAATTACAAGTTTAATTTTTGGTGATTAAATTTTAATTTCTATATCAAAATATTGTAATTCAATGATATTCCTTTATTTATAAGAGTGAGTACCAACAAATTCAAATCACCTCATCTCCCACTCATTTATTATTTATTTTCAATTTCTATGGAAGATCTTGACTTTAAACTAGAATGAAGCCAGCATTTTTCCAAGATGGTTATCTAGGAAATCTAAAAAGAAAAGATGTTTAGTAGAGTTTATTTGAGTGATTTATTTTCTTTTAGAAGTTTGAGATATGATATAAGATGTCATTGCTATAATTAGCATAGTTACTCGTTAATTAGGCATGTAATTAAAGGGATTATTGAAGCGTTTTTCAATATTATTTACAGAATTCAAAAATTAATTACTATTAGAATAGAAGGCTCAAGCTACGTACCACAACCCACATTACATAAATTAAATAAAAATAATAATTTCTGACATTTACTTAGTTTATAATCAACATAAAAATAAATAAAACCAATCGATACGAAAATGACCATTTGGAAAAACAGAAACGAAAATAAGTACTGTAACACTCGCAACCGATGTTCGAAAGAACACCAAAATCAGCTCGTCAAAAAATAATAAAAAAGGAGTAATTGGTGTCTCTGTGAGTGTCACATTTAAAAAATAATATATAATTATATTAAAAAAACTAATGAGGATAAGATACAAGTGCCTTAATATATGAATGAAATTGGATGTAAATAATTAGAAGGAGAGGGGTACAGACATAAAGCAGCGGGTTTCACGGTACAAAAGGACGAGGTTGCAAAACTTGTTTCACCGACACGTGGCAATATTCGCAGCCGTAGATCCTCATGCAGATGCATACCATCTTTAGATCACCCTAGTTGATGATCAGGACAGGATAGTGTAGAGAGAGAGTCAAAGAGTGCGTGTTGTCACTGTGTGAGAGAGAGACTCGTATACGTTTTAGAGAGAATGGTAAAAAGGTTATTTGTTTCGAAAATTATGCCGAAAAGAAAAAAGAGTGAAATAAATTCCAAGAAAATAAATAGTTAAATTGGTGGTCACAGAGAAAGGGAAAAAAAGAAGAAAAAAGAAAAAAGGAAAGAGAAGAAGGCAGTTGCTTTTGGGAAGGCCATGGCGGCGTGGCAGAGCTGTAATTCTGCGTCTTTAATGCCAACAACACACACGCAGAAGAGCCATAGAATTGAAGAAGCCGATTAATCGTCTCGTCTCATACCCCCTTACCAAAACCCTCTCTCTCTCTCTCTCTCCTAAAATCATATATACACTGATACACACACAAATACAATTCTCCTCGTTTTAAAACCTTGAGAGCTAGCTTATGTTGAAAGAAAGAAAAAATTAAAAAAAATCTCCACATGCAAATACTCGGCGGTACGGTTGTCCGTGATTCGGCCAGAAATCAGAAACTGTCTGCCCCAAAACCCACATTTGAAGAGTCCCAAAAACAGCAAGAATTAAAGCGTGCTGCTTCCCAGCTCATCATTCTCGAGCCCTTATCAAGGCTATGGATTGTCACTCACAATTAGTAACACATACAAAAGGAGCTCACCAGTCGCTACCGAGATGGCCGGCTTTTTCTCACTAGGGGGCGGAGCTGGTCGCCCCAGCGCCACCGCCACCAACAACCCCGACCAAGAGAGCATCAGCCACAACAACCACCTGCCCAATTCCGCGCTCAATCCGGAGAGCTGGTTCCTGTTCAGAAATGATGGGATTTCATACAAGAGTTTCGAGCTCTGGCAGCCGCAGCCGCAGCCGCAAGCGGAGAACTTCCTGCAGCGGACGGGGGCGGTGAACCCGCTGCAGGATCTGTACGCGTCGGCAGCGGGGCCGAGCCGCGGCAGCGGATTCAGCATCGGCGGCGACGATCAGTCGCCGAGATCGGGGTTTCTGATGATGAGGAGCAGCGGCGGAGGCGGGATCAGCTGCCAAGACTGCGGGAATCAAGCCAAGAAGGATTGCTCCCACATGAGATGCAGAACATGTTGCAAAAGCCGAGGGTTTCAGTGCCAGACCCATGTTAAGAGCACTTGGGTTCCCGCTTCCAAGAGGAGAGAGAGGCAGCAGCAACTGGCGACGCTGCAGAATCAACAGCAGCGCCGAGAAACGCAGCCGAGTGGAGAGAGGGAGAGAGAGACCTCCAAACGGCAGCGAGAGTCTTCCAATCCACTTGTGTGCACTCGCATCCCCACAACAGCGTCAGGTAAATAATATGAATGATTTTTGTATAGAATCGAATCAAATCATAAAATTTTGTAGAAATCCAAGAGAGATAGAGTGAGGGTAAAATCTGTGTGGCGTCGTGTCAGTTTTGCATCCCTTGAATACCAGTAGACAAACATCACATGTAAACGATTGCGTTTAGAGAGAATCCACCTCCGTAGAGAAAAATCTCATCATTTTCTCTTCCACTTTTTTCTTTCCAACACTGTTTTACGGTATTCCTGACAAAAGATTGACAAGACTCTCCCTCTCCGTCTACATATACGAAGCTTGTACTTGTATGTATAATCGAATTACTATACAATACATTAACAAGTAGTAAAGTGACATTTTGATGGAAATACAAATTAGGGTTGGAGCTGATGAATTTCCCTTCAGAAGTGAGCGCAGAGTCAGTTTTCCGGTGCGTCAGAGTGAGCGCGATCGACGACGCCGAGGAACAGTTTGCCTACCAAACTGCGGTAAACATTTCCGGCCACGTTTTCAAAGGAATCCTCTACGATCAAGGCGGCGAGGGCCAGTACATGCCCGGTGATGAGACTTCTTCCGGCGGCGGAAGCGTCAGCGCCGGAGCCGCTCAACATCTCAATTTGATCACTGGCACTTCGGCCACAGCCGCCGCCACCACAACCTCCGGCGCCCCGCCTTTTCTCGACCCTCGTTTATTTCAGCCTCCAATTAACAGCTTTATGGCCGGTACGCAATTCTTCCCACCTCGAGGATCTTGAGAAAATTGATAAAATTTCCTCACATTAATATTAATCTTCTCTCCTTGTGTTATGACCTAGTTTGTAGTGCTAGTGGTAATAATCGGCTTAATATCCACATAGAATGGTGTGTTACTGTTGTAAAATGGGGGTGAGAATGAGATAGAAAGAAAGGAAAATATTGTACTAGACGGACAAAAAAGAGACCAGAAAATGAGGGTATTGTCTTTGATTTTTAGTTCATATTTCGATGCAGCAGTTGATTTCCATTTGAAATTGCCATAAAAAAGGTTTCTATTTTTCGCTGTAAACAAGGGCGTGTTGTTAGTTTTCTTTTCTGTTTGTTTCTATAATATTATAGCAAACTTTTTTTCTGCTTCTCTGGGGTTGAAATTCTTAAAGTTTTTGCAGTATTTTAATTACATGGGAGTTCGTTGCCTCTTTTCCTCCCAGATTACGCGTTGTTTTGCCTGTTTGAATTTGTAAGTTGATGCGGCGAGGTTACTTCTTTCTTTGGGCAAACTCGTACTATATTCATAAATTTTCTTTCTTTCTTTCGATATATGTATGATTATCCAGCCATGCAAGAGTCTATTTTATTACTATAATAATATTACTTATTTGACAATTTGTGAAGTTCTTTCTCTCTACTCCTTTCTTTTTGTATTTATTCACAACACATGCATGTGATTTTCGGCGGTCTTAAATTTGAAATGAATGTTGTATGCAGAAAAGCTTCTTTGCGTATAGCCATGCATGTCTGCTGCAGCTTCAGGTGCATTGAAATATGAAATTGTTGAGATTAATTGTGTTGACATCACGATATATACACATAGGTGTTATATATGTATATATATATGTGTGTGTGTGTGTGTGTGTTTGCAATAGATTTTGTGCGAAACAGAAGCATTATATTCTGCAGTTTACCTTTGTTCAGATTGTGTCTGACCTAGTAATTAGTAAATGTTGCTCCTTATTTGTCTTATCTCAAATATAAATATAGTATTTCCTAAAGTAGAGTTTTCTTATATAAGTCAGAAAAATATTCTCTTTCTGGGCAACATATGTATTAGATACCCTTGCCCTTTCTTTCTGGGCATCAATCGGAATTTCAGTTTAGTGTTGTATATCACATTATTGTGAAGCTGATCAAACTATATTAGATATATCGAGCCATAGTTGTAAGACTCACAAGCTCTGCTCCAACTTATGTGTAGATAGAGAGTAGGGATGACCGTGGATCCTAGATTCGGTTCAGATTCGTAGATTCAAATCCATTTTTAGGATCCCGATCTTTAGAAAATAGGATCCAACGGATCCGGACCATTCCTTTGAAATTTGAATATGGATTTTTATTTTTGAGATCCAGGTCCGATCCACTGGCCCGTGGATCCATATAATATATATGTATATATAATTTTTATTTTTATTTGTAAGTGTATAATATTATTTTTCTTTCTAGTCGAAGTTGGACAAATTAGGTTATGGAATTGGATGGTAGATCAATAATATTAGAAAATTATACGGTGGTTTATTTGCTAAGATATGTATGCTACTTCTTTTATTCCTATTATAATATTATTTGTTGTCATGAAAGTAAAAGTAAATTTATAACTAACATCTTCTTGTATAGTGATGATTGTAGAAATTCTAAATAATTATCATAATGTTATTATATATTTGGATTATTATGATGGTGTTACTATGAATTATAGTTAATTTTTAGGAATTATTTTAGAAGAGAAAACACATGGATCCGGATCTAAACTTTGGACTCTATGGATCTTATGGATCTGAGTCTAGATCTAATTTTTTTGGATCCAATGGATCTGAATCGGATCCAGACCCAAGCAAAAAATTTTGGATCTGGACCTAGCAAGATCCGGGCCAGATCTGGTCCATTGATATTCCTAAGAGAGAGGAATTACTCAAAACTTAAATTGTAAAGAGCTGCATGAATTATTGTATTTCATTATGAGGAGTGGGTTTTGCTTCGTTTGAGGCTAATAGAATGAAGATATGACAAAATTACAATCATGCCCGTACTAGTGAGAGTTGGATGGTTTATGATTTGGAAAGAAGCCTAACATTTTTGAATGAATATGTAATTCAACAGCTCATCACAGTCTCATTAATGGTTGTTAGGCACCTCTTTCTTGGGATCCCATGTGCTCACTCTCAATTCTTGGAGAAATTAAGGTTGGAATTTAAGTTTGTCTTGTTGTGTAAAATCTAGGCAAAAACAGCCAGTCTAAAATTCAAGTCGGGAAAAATAATTGAAGGGTATTATATATGACATATATAGCTGTTGGTTTGAAGTTTGAATTGATCGATTTAAATACTATATAATGAGGCAAATAGAGAAACAGCATATGGATGCTCAAATGATTACACAATGTTTATAATAGACTTAATACCAGAAAGTTCGTTCACTTTTGAAGAATGTAGTTAATTATAAGAAGAATAATATATACACCCTCACAATTGATATTTATTCATTTAATTCTTGATATTTATTCATTTAATTCTATTTCGGTAATGTTCATAAAGTTCATTCACTTTTCTTTTATAATTATGATCATTACTCAAAAGTCAACACTTTTACTTATATTCAATCCACTTATTTACAAAAAAAAAAAAACATTCACGGTTCACCTTTTCCACTCACATAATATATTTTATTATGTGGATCTCATTCTCCACCCACTTTACAATCATTGTGTTTATTAAAATCTGTGCCGACAAAAACTAAGAATATATATGGTGGATTTAGAGAGTATCTTTTCTTTAAAAAATTGTAAATAGGTCGTGTCTTGTATCTAGAACATTGCATTAATAATACATATAATTGCGAGATGACAATTATATGAAAACTATCATGAATAGAGGAGGGTTAATGTAAAAATTATTTTATCATGAGAATTAAAAAATGATGAATTTACTGTGAAAGTTGATGAATCCGTCAGGAAAGTTACGGAATCCAAAAAAATAGAATTTTTTGCTCCTCATGGGATTCAAACCCGGTTGAAAATTTCTAAATTTTTTAATTCAATAACTTTCTCAATTGATTCATCAACTTACATAACGAATTCATTTGATTATTAGTTTTTAAGATAAAAATGGTTCTCATTTGAACCTAACTCATAATGGATATCCACAATTATTGTGGAAGTAGTTGTGAAATATATGTAGTCCCCGCTTTTAACCTTCTTGGGGTTGGTGGTGTTTACCTATAATCCATTATTTTCTGGGTGATTATTTGATTTCATACAATCAAGTTGATCTCGTATTATAGTTCAGACATTGGGTATGGCATGGCATCCTCTTATGTTAGTATTTGGTTGCATGTGTACTTATGGATTAATTTTATTTAGCTTGTTCTATATATAGCTACCCACAATGTATTGAGATATGCCACTAGTTCTTGGGAGTACGTTGGGTGTCGGTATATTACGTAACAAGCCTCGGACTTTGAAGTAAACAAAATGCAAGTGTTAATTGTCCTAGTTTGTAATTTTGGCACTATTTTTAAATTATTTTTATAAACGACTTTTTTTTTCAAATGGCGTTATTTTAATATTGCAAAAAAAAAGATGGTCTCTTGTGTGGATAATGATATTTTTTTCAGTATAAATGATATTTTTCTTCAATATAAATGATACTTTACGGTGTGTGTGTGTTGGCTTAGTGGTAGAGTGGTTAATGCCCGAGGTCAAAGGTCTCGGGTTCGAGTCCACCGTGACGCAGCCTTTAAAATTTCTGTATTAATTGATCCAAAAAAAATAAAAAAAATAAATGATACTTTACAATGTAAAAATAACTGATACTTTTCTTAATATTATATTTTGCGGAACAGGAAAAGCCATGGTTTACATAAATTCTTTCTTTTTTTGATTGGTATATCACTTCAACATTACAACCCCCTAACCTTCTATTGATGAATTCATGTATGTGCTCCAGAATGTGTTTAAACTTTGTTTCTAATAATATCTTTTCATAATAATAGTGACATATGTCAACTTTATATTTATAATATCATTGTATATAATATATATATATAGAGAGGAAGTATCAAATATAATTTTTTCCTCACATAGTATGACTGAGAACTATTGATCTTTATATGATCTACAGTTACTATTAAAGATGCATTATTTTACATGAAAAATGTAAGATTTCTACCTTACTTTTGGAAAATTAAATAAATTATATGCGATCTCATCTATATATTTAGCTTGCGCTGACTTAGAAAATGGAGATTATAGAGTTTAGGTTATAACAAAATTTAACTTTTTGTAAGAAGCTATGTACTTTATGTACAAAATTAATGTACTATTGGATTTGGGTAAAAAGCAACAGTACCGTTTATCAATATTATCGTGATCCAACTAACTTTATTTGAATCGTTGAGTTTCAATAAAAACTCATTTTAACATAAACTATGAACTGATTTCCAGTCATTAGATCATGAAAATATACGACGGATTCATCACATTACTGAATGATTGAATTTAAATCCCATGAGAAACAAAAATCTTTGTTTTTTTTTTTCAATTCATACATGTTATACAGTAATTCATACGAATTCAACCATGCGTAATTTAAAGGTTAAAAGTGGTTTATTGCGGAAGTTGTGGTGGTTCTCACATTTTTTATTTGCGTGTATGCATGTAAGGGGTTTATTACAGAAATTGTGGTGGGTCTCACATTTTTGGAATAAGCATATATCATTTCAAGGAGAAAAAAAAAATGAGATTCGACAGAAAGTATTTCAGTAAACCACTTTAAATCACCCAAACAACCTCGATAAAGTGGCTTTCATAGGTCTAATAATCCAGATCATTTAATGACAGTACAGTTTCACTGTTTTCACTAATCGTTCTCACAGGAATTTCGAGATACAGTCCTCAAAAGATGTGTGTATTTCTCGTAACTAGAAGAATTTGCGAATGAAATTGCGAATTTTTTTACTTCCGAAATGTTCAAAAGAGAAGGCGTTGATGGATATAAAGCATTATTTTAGGGAAAACAGCCATCTCATATTCGTACACGTCAAATTCTCATATAATTCAGTGTTTATCAATCAGTGTAATTTCGTAGGTTTCGGTTGGCTTAGCATATAATAGTAGGGTTACGTTGCGTCAGTAAACATGTCGACAATACTATTTACTAATTTCTTTGAAGTTTGTCTACTTTGGAAAAAGTTTTCCTAATGACTCTCTACGATCACACTTTTATATACTTTCGTTTCACGAGTAGTCTTCTAATCACACTATCATTTTATTTTTCATTTTTTCTTATTATGTTTCACTTTATGAGACATTATATTCAATTAGATAATGCTATAACATGGGTTCACTTGTCATAATAAGTACCATTCTTTTTTAAGAGAGAATTTTGAACATTTGATTTGCTTCTTTTCAAAAAAAAAAAAAAGAGTTCAAGGAGGGGTAGTTCGGGATCAGATCCTAGCCCTCACAACCTCACTCTTATAAAGATAAGAAATATTATTGTTTCTTTCGGACCACTCATTGGTAAAGTAAGTTTTATGGTAAAAAATAATAGGTTCGAACTCCACTAACTTCTCTAGGAGTCTGAACCTGTCACACATGATTTTTCAAGTGTAGTTTACACGTCCTATGCGGATTGTAGGCTATTGCACATAAACATGAGGTTTATCCAATATGCATCGAAAGTAGTACACATCGAAAGTAGTGATCGCAGATTCTATATATATATATATATATATATATATATATAGTGGTTATCATATGGACACTTCTTATAGTGTAAATATGAGGATAAATATCAACCCTTAATAAATCAATATGAACGCTTGATTCAATGCACAAATTATGACGTAGATCCACAAAATACACAATTATATGTAGAAATATGCATATAACAAATTCAGATGCATATTTAAAAATAATCATGTGATTTTAAAATCTAATGGATATAATTTTGTTCTCATTTATGTATGTTAATGATTCTATGTACATGAATCACTTTATATGTATGTGTATATATGTTATATACATAGGATGAGTTATTATAAAACCTTTGTTATCCTATAAACGTGATAATAATATATTCTCCATGAAAATTATTGCACAAAAAAATAGTTCCACATAGAATTCGAACCCGGGTGATACACAATGCACTCATCCGACAAAATGGTGAATCACCATACACAATCCAGCAAAGTGGAGTATCACAATGCACTCCACATGGGATTCGAAACCACTAGGAACATGCTTCCTATATAAAATAATATTTTTATTATAATTAATACTTATTTGCATAAAAAACATATATCATACATCCTACCCTATAAAAATATATTATATAATCCACTTTCTATATACACTAACACTACACACACATTATGCTAAGTAAACATTTACTATTTTATGATGCTTGAGTCAATACAGACCCAAAACTACCGAATAAGACCCAATAATTAATCATTGTACTAAAAGGATCAACATGCGTTCTTAATTATGATTAAGTTCAATTATTTAGAGGATTTATAATTTATAATTAAGTTGTATCAAACCCCAATCATTGAAGCACCAGCAATAGAAATCCAAATAAACAACTACATCCATTAACCTCATACATGTGGGATAGTGATGGAATAAGAAGTCATCTCGTAATTGAAAGGTAACAAATTTGAATTAAGCCAATCGACTTCTTAGATTAAGTTATCCATGATGCACATGCGAGTAATTCTAAGTAGTACAACTAATCACTAAATAACCACGCAATCAAGATCGATAAATCAGTCAATTGAAAGTAACGCTGCACCACGTAACACTTCGAGGGTGTTTGGCTGAACTTATAAGCTCTTGAAAACAACTTATAAGCTGTTTAATTGCTTATAAGTTGATACAAAGCGTTTGATAAAATAAGCTCCAACAGCTTATAAGTTCCCCTAAAAATAAGTTACTCAACCCCAACTTATTTTTTCATAAACTTATAAGTAATCATGAATTGACCAAAATATATTTATTATAGTTCGTTATTTCCTATATATACACTATCAACTTCACATCTTGTTAATTTTAACACTCTAACTATGATTTTTTTCTCTAACTCACGATTCTTTCTCTAACTTATAAGATCAATTATCCAAACATTTTAACAACTTATAATCTCTTTAGATATTACCTCTTATAAGTTATGTAAACATCTCATAAGGTCTTAGAGCTTATAAACTCTCTAAAATAAGCTTAGCCAAACACCCCCTTACTCATGCAGGTAAATACAGATAATATTGTGGAATTACTTGTCAAATCACTACAAGAATTTGCACGATTAACGACGGAATTTTTCGTCGTTATACCAAATAAGTCCGTCGATGATATTAAATAACGATGGAACAACGACGAAAACAGGTCGTCGGTACAAACATAGTCGCTATTCCGATCAACGACGGACTCGTAGTCCGTCGTTGAATCACCGACGGATCAACAACGAATATAGACGTCGTCGATCAACGACGGATCAACGACGAACATGCCGTCGTTGATCAACGATGGACTGTGATTCGTCGTCGATCAACGACGGAACAGCGACAGACAGTCCATCGTTGATCAACGACGGACTGTGATCCTTCGTCGATCAACGACGGAACAGCGACGGACAGTCCGTCGTTGATCAACCACAGATAGTATCCGTCGTTAATCAACGACGGATTGTCCGTCATTGATCCGTCGGTATTTTTTTTTTATAGATTACATATTTTATATAAATCGAAATATTCAATAAAAATAATAACAAAAAACAATGCAAGATTCAAAATAGTTCAAGATGAAAATAATGATACCAATTTTATATAAATCGAAATAACCACAACAGCTATGCTACTGTGAGTTGCAAATCCATCCGTACATTCATCAGTCCAAATGCAAGCTAAATATTTCTCATTGATCCATAATACCAAATGTAGCACTGCTACTACTAAAATTCCATCGCTGCAAAGTGATAGTTTAGCAAATAAGGTTAATCACAAAGTGCTTTGTGTGCATATCCACGTGGGAGGCTCATGTAGACAACACCCCAGGCACGGAACCACAGGATGCTCCAAGAGGAGCATCATCGGCTTGATTGCTCGTTTTGAACCGCAAGATCGCATCTAGCAACTGCTCACCAAGACCAAAATTATTTTTACCAATTAGCTATATGTATTAAACTCTCCAACACGTACACATATGATAAAATGGTTAACACAAAACTAAGATGCTTAATCATCCGCAAATACTTAATTACAAATGAGAATGGTAAGCTACTAACCCAATGAGCAGAATGGTAAGCAAGAAATTAGGGAACTCTCAAGCATACATAAAAAGCAGAATGGTAACCCAAAGGAAATCGGCAGAAAAAAACAAAATGGTAAGCAAGAAAATAGGGGAAAAAATGAAATACATGTGCCGGGAATGGGCAGAGGCCGGCGGCGTCCGGGGACGGAGGTAGGGGCGAGGTTGGGGAGAGGTCGGACGGGTGTGAGGCGAGGCGGAACGAGTCCGACGAGAGAGAAGACGGAGAAGACAATGGCGTGCAGGAGACGGGGACGAGTCCGACAAGAGCTGGCGACGCTGAGGGAAGACGACGGCGTTCAGGCGATGGTGAGGGAAGGCGGCGTTTGGCGCAGGGGAAAGGGTTCGACTTCGTTTCTGAATGAAAAATTAGAGGTGAAATCTCGTGTATATTTAAAAAATCAACGACGAACTATATCCGTCGTAATTCCGTCGTTGATCAACGACGGACATAATTCCGTCGTTGATCGGGACGAATTACGACGGATAAGCGATGAAGTGTTCCGTTGGTGATCCGTCGTTGAAATTGTCCGTCGTAATTCCATCATTGAATGTCCGTCGTTGATCAACGATGCGGCGGGGAGGGAAGCAGCGTGCGGCGTGGAGCTAATTTAGGGTTCGACTATATCCGTCGTAATTTCATCGTTGATCAACGACGGACATAATTCCGTCGTTGATCAACGACGGACATAATTCCGTCGTTGATCAACGACGGAATTACGACGGACAAACTCAACGACGGAGTGTTACGTTGTTGATCCAACGTTGAAATTATCCGTCGTTGACTAATTCCGTCGTCGTTCCATTGTTTATCAACGACGGACTTAATTCCGTCGTTGATCGACGACGGAATGACGACGGAATATTTTACATATATAGAAAGCGAGGTCCCGTCTTAAGACCGTCGTTATTCCGTCGATGATCTACGATGGAATCGTATTTCCGTTGTTGTTCGAGCGCATTTCTTGTAGTAAATAATTTACAAATATTGACCCAACTTTGATTTTAGCCATGTTTTATAAAATATTTTAATAACAACATCACACATTGATAGACATTTAAGATTTTCCAAGTGAGAAATATTGTACATGATATTTTTCTTTCAAGATTCAACAGTTTGTTTCCTTGTAATTTCTCGTCATAGTGGTAAAAGACACCATCTTTTGATATTTTTCTAACCTATAGAAAATATCGGCGTGTCTAGTCTATTACAAATCAAACTGTGATGTCAATATTGAAAAGTTATATAAAATGCGTCTAAAATTAAAATTAGGTTGAAGTTGAATATGGATTTTTTTGGTAATTAACCCTATAATACATAATGCTCACTCAACATGGAACAACCGTAATTGATTTGGTAAATGAAAGTTATGGAATTTTGTTTGAGTGAGTTTTAGGGTTTGAACTTATGAAGAAGAGGTAGTTTTCTGTAAATCCGTCCGCAGATGCGGATTTTAATTTTTTTTTTAGTTTAAATGATATTTGATGATTTTCTTCAATGTAAATGATAGTTAAACAAATTATACTTTTCTTTAATGTAAATGATACTATTTTTTTGTAACAAATAATATTTTTATCCGTACATGAGTTTTTGTTTGTGAAAAATAGCAACAAGAAATGTGAAACAATATTGTTGCTCAAAGTGAGAATTTGTTTTGGTTTGGTACGTAGAGGGAATACGGAATACCCAGTAGGCCTTGTTGGTAGTGGTAACACATTGCCGAAAGTTGGGGATGATGTGATTAAAATTACTTGCTTTACCCATGAGTCATGACTATCCCTTCTATCCGTACGTTCTACTTTATAGCCACATAATTTACTTACTTTACGCGATATTATCTGCTATATATGCACAATGTTCCTTAATAAATATTACAAAAAAGAATTCAATACAAATTATAATTATAGATCTTAAGTGTGACATTCTCATTTGAATTTACAAACTGAAATCCAAATAGAGATGGGATAATCATAAATTATTATTGGCAGCAAAAGTAGTGCCTGTGATCATCCAAATAATAATTTGTACGATTAAATATTTTCTTATATATCACTATATATTTGCATTGCATTAGTGTTTTCTTGATCGAGCGATTTCTTGGATCCAAGATTACCTCGAGCAACAAAAAAGGAGGCACCTCGTACTATTCATTCTTGGGTTCCGACAGATTGCGTAAAATATTAGTAAATCTATGAAATTAATGAATAGAATATATAAATCTACTTTCCTTTAGCTTTGTTGCTTTCTGCTTTTTGTCTTTTAGCTGTATCCTTGTTTAAAAACTATGCTCGAATAAAGTATTTTGTAGCTACTTGACGTTAGAATAATCAAATTAAAGTAGTGATCGGTCGCCCTAAATTTTATGAAGATTTATTCGAAATGGGAAATATATGATTGGTGACGAATTGGACAACATATTGGGATAAAATTCTCAAATAAATTAAATTAGGTTTTGATGATATGCTCTATTAACACGTTTATCTAAAGTTGAGATTTAGTAGAGCAATTACTTGTTTAAATTGATTCCAATCCACCTAAATTAAAGTGGTGTTTGGCTTATAACTCTAAAAAACTATTTGTAAATTGGAGTGATGAATTGAAAATTTGTCCCTCAAATCCAAAAAACAACAAATGAGAGTAATTGGGTAATGAAAAAAGAGAAACATATTAATCGACTAAAACCAATGCCTTTAAACTACATTTGACGTCAAGAATTTGTAGACTTTGGTCACAAACATTTCATGAAAATCGGCTAATCCATATATGTGGCGGTCAAATTCCAAAAATGTTGATGAACTATTTGATTAGTCCCAAAAATGTCTCGAACTTTCAATGATATCAATAAAATATTCAAACTAATCATATTATACCAAAAATATCTTTCCTAATATTTTTACTTTTGAGTTAACAAAAATTTCATTAGTCCAAAATAATAATCTCATATTTAATAAAAATTTCAAGAAAGATTATCAATTGTACTTGTAGACTTATGAGTCTCTGAATAGTTCTTCATAAAGCTTTGAATAAATAGGCAAAAATCATTCAAGTTCTACATCATCAAAATAGATATAGCTAGAAAGTAAATCTACTATTCAGTCAGATAAACTCAAACATGTTGATGTTTACTGTTTTCCCATCAATTACGTCATCTGATGGTCATCAAGTAATAACTAAAATAAAATAAACACCAAATATATTTATTTTTTACAAAAAAATGATGACTAAACTACATCAGTGAGGTGTAGAGCAATTAAAAACTTGTGACTTTTGGTTGCTTCCAACTTGTTCTGAATTTATATCATGTATAAACTGTAACCTCATTCCACTTGGTGTTGTAAAACTAACAAATTGTGACCTCATTCCATTAACGAAAAATGTTAGGAAATATATTTTTTGTACAATGTCAATCATTTAGGTATTTTATTGATATTATTGAAAGTTCAGGATATTTTTAAGACAAGTTAAATAGTTTAGGATTTAATTCAATAATTGCCCAAAATATATAATTCAGCCATGTGCATTGATACCAGTGTGTATAAAGTTGTCACTTGAAAGGCTAATTAGGGATAGCTTAGTTGCTGCTAGGTTTACTTGTTTAATACGAAACACTAATGATCAGTGTAGAAATTTCTCTTTAAAATAAAAAGAAAGAAAGAAAGAAACATTGAAATGGTCCAAGTAGACTTGCCTAAGCTATAATATGTAGACCTTTGGGACAAGAAATTCAGCTAGTTACAAGAATTAAAAAGAAATGATTATTTGAGATATTCGGTATCCTTTATAAATAAAATGCGAATTTTGATAATTTTTGACATAAGTACAAAGATGGGTGAGTGTGCCCGATATGTGGGATGCAATGATTAGCTCAATACTCTCTAGTCTCTGTCTACTCCAAATGTTGAAACGGGGAAGCCCATCTCAAGAGGGCCTCTGCGTGTGGGGTACAAATAAATCATGTCACTCACTCTATATAATTTCAAGTTATTCAGAAGAATAATTCTATCCACTCCATCTTTTCTCTTTGTTATCCCCTTATTCAATTTAAAAACGAATATGAATTATATTTTTTATAATCGTTTTGGCCTTATAACCCCTACAACTTCAAATTCTAAATTCATGATAACGGCATGCTTCACTGTAAAAACAAATGAAGTCAAACTCAACATTGTCATAATTATTCTATCGACAAATTAGAAAATTTGTCGGAGTTATGACTCCAAAAGGGAATACAGGCACCCAAGGACGGAGCCACATAGGGGTCTGGGGTCCCATGGGCTCCCAATTTTTTGAAGATAAGTAGTAGTATATAGGTAATCTGTAATACCCCGTATTTTTTATCGTAGAGATTAGCTTCTGATTAAGAGCTTATAAGAAGGGCATTGCATTCTTAAGAGAGTTGTTTAAGTTAGAAGTTTTGACGTTAAGCTCCGAGTTGAGAAGATAGAATTGAGGTGGATTTGAGATAGGAACCGAGATAAGATTCTTAGATCTTATTTAGAATAAGAAGACCTAGATTCCAAGAGTCTTGAGATGATAGATACATGCTCAATGAAGTATTGATTTCAGAAAATTGGGAATTTCAAAATCTATGCTTTTGTGACGTCGGCTTTTGCCGATTAAGCTCGAATTAAGAGCAGAATATTTAAAATGATTTTCGGACTCAAGAATATATTTTTATAATTATATTTTGATGTTTATGATATATTATTGAGTTTAAAAGAAGAGATTCAAGTAGAGATTATTTTATCAGATAATTAGTCTCGATTTCTTTCTATAGAAACGTTATGCATTATTTTATAATAATTATATTTAATTTCTAATGAAAATCTATTATTTATCTATTAAAGAAAATGAGAAAAGTAAAGAAAAAGGTTTCTAGAAAAGTGATGAATAAGCATTTAATTAAGAAAAACAAAATAAATTTAATTATTACATAATACATACTTTATACTTTAGGAATACTATTCATCTTCATTTTATCCTCCATTTTCGTCCAACACACACAATTGCACACACATAAATTTCGAAAATCTTGAGAAAAAAAATAGAAAGATCCAACCATTGAATTTTCGATTCATCTTCGAAACGAGGTATAATCTCGTCTCTAGAACACATCGACGGATTGAAAAATTTAAATTCTTGAGCATATGTATATATTAAATTTTCGGTCCTTTTGTGAAATTATGGAGAATTATGTTTTGTTGATTATTTGTTAATATTATGATAGATTTGACGTCTACGTATTGTTTAACGTTGAATTTGTGAAGCATATGTTATTGATTGAGAATTTTATGAAATTTTCGAAAAAGGGGATGCTTTGATCTTGGATTTATGATGTTGATATGCTTGAATTGCCTTCATATATGTGTTGTTGGATTGATATAAACATATTTGGAACAAGAAAAACGTTTGAAATCGAAACTATGTTGAAATTTCCAAATTGGCCGAAAACCCTAGCCATTATATTGTTGGATTTTTTATTTTATTTGATCATTTTGACTTCATATTTGGATTCTATGATATGAATAATGCTTAAAATGATTTATTCGGATTTTTCGACCGACGTATTCAAAAGTTGTAAAATTTTAGTTTGTCGGCGAAAATGAGTTTTCAATACCGAAGTGTTGATTTTTGTGTTTTGTTGATAGATTGATGATCTTTGATGATAATTGAGCATGTATAGAGGTTGTTGGAGTTGGATGATGTCTCATGTGACGTTTGACATTGAGCATAAGTATATCTTAAGGGGCTGTTAAGTTTTTGGCTAAAATTGGATAGTTGAAGCTTGTTATTAAGTCTTCTATGCTTATATATGGTGATGAATTGATGGAGTTTGTGATGAATCTAGTTGATTTGGTATTGAATGGCGATGCGTTTTATAGACGTTACTCTGCCGAAATTTCGATAGAGTTTGTTTGTTAATAAGAGATTAGAGGATGCAATGACCCAAGTATTGATAACCATGCGTCTTGGTATAGAGAAATATAGTCGTGTCGACGACTAAGATAAGTCATGTTCTTGTTTGGTTCTTGATAGGCTCTTATGTTGTTCTATGTGGATTGATGGACCAAATGGGAAGAAGAAAGAAGTGGAAGATGTAAGGTACAGTCCCGAGTGAGTGTCGCCAGATGGGTATAAATATTTTTATAATGATATGCTTATGCTTTTATATACTTTCAAATGATATGATATGCATTTATTTGCAAAGTTTCAAAGTTGATTGACTTGCCAAAGTTTTGAGCATGAGCATAAGCATAATGCACTACATATCCACGAGAAAAAAAGAAAGAAAGAAAGAAATGACCGATGTCGGGTATGACCGTAGTTGGTAACCTTCGGGACCAACTCGGGTATGTGATGTTAAGGTGTTGGAGAAGGAGGACTACTTCTCAACACGCATAAAGAATTCGTGGATATGAGAATGAAAAGAGAAAGTTGCATGCGGTCATGAAACATGCATATGCATACGTTATGATATTATGAGAACAAAAGCAAGTAAGTATTTATTTATGAAAGCATATGTTATGGCAAGTCAAGTTTATAGCCCTAAGGGCAACGTTTATTTTTAGGTTTTGGCGATTACCCACTGAGTGTATTTTTGTACTCACGCCCTGCATATATTTCTAAACGTACAGGTTGAGCTCGAGAGGATGCTGGAATCGAATGTTGTGCAAAGGAGCTTCTCTAAGTAATTTGATTCATGATGATATTGATAAATTGTTGCTGTTATTCATTTGATGTCAATATGTTTTGTTGCTCATAGAGTTATGTCATCATACATAATTCTCAGCCATCTTTCTCGTTGCCAAACTTTGGCCTTTACTTGTTATGTGTGTTCTGCTATGGTAAAGTGATCATGTTCAATGCTCTGTGAACATGGATTATTCGAATGCTCAGAATTGTTTTTATTGTATTCAATATTATGTCTTGAACTCATCGTCAAACCATACTTTGAACCTTTGAAGGATTCTTATGGTTGTTGAAACATGCTTGAACATGTACATTCTCGATATTGGTTATTCCGTATGGATTTTCTGTCCTCCACCATTGTTCTTCATTCGATTCTTTATTGTGGTGTGAAGATTTAAAATCATCATTTGTTCAATTCCATTTTATCCCTTTAGTCTATAAACATTTGAATCCTTCTTGATGAAATTTGGTACCCTATCGATCTTTTAAAATATTTTGATCATTGTTGACGTTATTAATTATCAGAAATTCATTCTTAACCCCAAGTCACGGCCTAATTACCTGATTAAGTAGTTGGACTGTGACATAATCCATCTATAATCAAAATATATAACATAGACTAGATGGTTGGGATCGTCTGTCTCAATTGAGAGGCACAAGTTCGATTCTTGGCGCTGCCCGACGAAATGTATATTTGTCACTTCATCAATTTTCTTTGTTTTGAAACAGAATATTGGTTTCATGTCCTCGTTGATTTCCCCCACAAATTTCTCGTTGATTCAGTATGCTGCTATTATTCTTTAGAGTTAATTGAGGGAGTTTGTTTCGTGACATATGTAGTTTACTAAGTAATTTATGTTCTTCTTTTTTGTTATTTCAACTCTTTTTTTCTTTAATTCTCCTTATTTTGTGCTTTTCTTTTTTTCTTTAATTGTATTATATAGATAAAATAAAATATATTTTTTTCTTTAATTTGGAATATTTTTGGCTCCGTCACTGCAGACATGCGGTGTAACTAGATAAGGAGGAATGAGGGGTCTGGGGCATTGAACCCTGAATTTTAAATACATAAATACATGGTATAATATTAATTATACGTTTAATCATTACAATGGAAAACTTTTTTTTGTTAATTAATAGAGAAATTTTAAAGGCCGCGTTATAATTACTCGAATCCAAAACTTTTAGCCTCAAACATTAATTACTCTACCACTAAATCAATACACGACACTATAATTGAAAACCTTTGTTGACAAAGTGAATAAGAGAGACAAAAAAGAGAGAGCTCAAGTCTCAACTTAACTGGTCATCATCCATTAAATTTACACAAAAACCCACGTACATCCGTCCGTACCATACAAACGGACAAAAGTATCATTTGTTATTAAAAAATATCATTACATTAAAGAAAAATATCATTTGCTTAAGTATCATTTACATTGAAGAAAGTATCAAATATCATTTACACTGAATAAAAGTATCAAAATCTGCATGTGTGGACGGATGTACATGAGACCACTTCTTAAATTTGTATTTCTCCTTTTCTTTTCTTTTTCTTTTCCTTTTTCTTTCTCTAGATCATAATTATTATAAAGTTTTAGTTCTAAATTTATTACTTGTTATTAGTCTTGTCTTGGTTGATACATCTCTCATCCTAAGTTGAATTTAGATTTAGGTTAAATTGTGAATTTATAGTGGTACATAAAAATTAAGATTTGATTTTTGTATAATATTCTTTACATTGATACTTATGATATACTTTTATATTAAATTATTTTGTTTTTGTGGCTATTATAGATTGTTTGTCTTAATTTATTTGTTTTAATTAAATTATATATATATATATTCCTTGATAATTGTATCAAAGAGCAATATATATATATATAGGAGATGGATCGTAGAAATGAATAGTTTGGTAAGAAATAGGAATGAATCGGGCCTTTGATTCATTGGATCAATGACGATATTTAATTTCGGTGTGCTACTAGGTTTTGTGTTGTGTGTGCTACGCGGATTCTTGCAAAGACTAGAACTCTTCTTATGCTATCAAGAATGAAAGATGTGCTAAACTAATATATTTAGCATATGTGCTACGAAGATGAAATATGTGCAAAACTAATATGTGCAACATAGTAATTCGATTGTGCTACACAAATATGAAAGATATGCTAGACTTACATATCTATTCCTATTTCCTACACTTATTTCCATTCTCACGGGAACCATCCACTATATATATATATATATATATATATATATATATATATATATATATATTCCTTGATAAATGTATCAAAGAGCACTTAGTTCTTGAAATATAAAATTATCTCCTACCGCATAAAAAATTTAGTTATGATCAATTACTTATATTTTTAAGTAATAAATTTTTATTCTTGTACAGTTTCTAGTTTATACTACACATTATTCATTAATTAATTTTGTATCATTGTTTCTTAGATAAATGAAACGCTTTTATGAGAAAATATCTCATATATACTGTAAAGGTAACATCTCATCAATCAATGGATCTACACTTATCTAGCTTTTAGCATCATCGACTAACGAGAAAATTGAAGTTGCTATAAATCTTCTAAGTGATCGAGGATTATGATTTGATATCATGAGCTCTCCGCCCAGCTTAATAGAGTATATTCGTAGAGCTTATTTATTGAAAGGTATATGTCAACCAACAGCATGATTTTAGTGAAATAATGGGGAGAAATATTCAAATTGTTACAATTTGGCATGATGAAGTCAATACTTGCTTCGAAGATAACATTGCAAAGAGATGCAACATTTTATTCATATTGTTATTTTTTTTTCATCGGGACATAGTGAAAAATGGCATAAATATTTTGTATCTATATTGAAAAATAGTCTTGAAAATCTCAAACTTGCAGCATAAAAATTTCCAAAAAGATATAATAAATGCAACTACAATTGATATAACAAAAGCTTTCACTATGGAAAATGAAAATGTCTTTTTCTCCATATTGGTCGATGAGTGTCGGGATGAATGAAAGTTGTGCGTTATATGAATAAAAATGGATGTGTCGTTGAACATTTTCTTGATCTTATGCATTTTAATGACATAACCGCAACCTCACTTGAGGGTCTATTGATTCTTAACTTGTTCTTACGCATGACTAGTATTTCCAATTAAGAGTTCAATATGGTGCAAGTAAGGTGAGAGGTGAATTCAATAGATTGAAAAGTTTGATAATTAAAGAGGAATTCAAATGATTCTTATGTTCATCGTTTTGCTTGCCAATTAAAACTCAAACAAGTATGTATGGAGTTTTTTTTTATATAAAAAATATACTGTTAATTATATGTTTATGTTATTTTGTTGGAAGTTCTTGTAAGCACAAAGTTATGCTCTGAGAAAAATAAATGGAGAATAACATTCGAGGGATCTTAAGTGATGAAATTTTGCATTAAGAGGAATACTCGTTCAAATTCTTATTTGTTAAGAGGCATTATGAATCGCTTTTGAGGTTGTTGTTGCATTACATTTTATGAGGTCAATCTTAGGGATCACATATGAGCTTTCTTAACTGCTACAAGGGTGGATCGTGATATTGTTAATGCAATAAATCATATTAAGGTAAGAAAAACGCATTTGCGACCAATGAGAGATGGCAATTGGGAGACTTTTTTAAGTGACGTTTCCAAAATTTGTAGTAAAATGAGATAATTACTTAGGCTTATATGTAGAAAAAATACGCATCTTTGACAAATTTCATAATTATCAAGTTGAGTTATATTATTTTGAGATTAACTTGCAAGCTTTAAAATTAAATCAACGTTTTGCTAAGGTGAATACATAATTTCTTCTATGCATGATATCTAAGATTCATTGTCTCATTTGATGCCAATAAACTATTTTGCCTTATCAAGCTTTTACCAATTTTGAATCCTATGATGTTGCTTTACATGAACTTGGGGGTCAACTTGAGAACTTTATTTTACTTGAAAAGTTAAAAAAGAAGTTATCGTTCTAATTGTCTTTTAAATTTTTTCTGTTGAGAATCCTTGTACGTTGCTATCAGATATTTGCATCATCATACACTGTAGCTCTGTAATTATGAAAAAGTCTTCTGACAAGACAAATTTCTACAAATACGCTTGCATACTTGGTAAGTTAAACACTCAAGGCTTAATATCTTTCATGTTTATTCAGTTGAGTTGACTCATTGTTTTATCAGCATTGACTCTGTGTTGAGTTGGTCGGTCGAGACTGCTCCGTCTTTTATCAGTAGGTTGGACTTTCGTCTTTTGTCAGCTTCAAACACCTGAGTCAATATGATGCATTACGCAGACGTAGATAAATAATATGTTTTAACCTTTCATCAGCCAGCATTGACTACTTGTCTAAAGCTTTAACTATCGATAGATAGCTTTGACTCCAAGATGCCAGCTTTGACTCCTGATAGCCAGTTTTGACTCCATGACGCCAGCTTTGACTCCCGATTGGAAGCTTTTGCTTCCGCGGAGACAGTCCGCTGCCTTATATGACACTTAGTCATAACCTAACTCTTTCATCTCTTCAGCGCTGAGTCTCAGTCTTCGATCTTCTGACGTTAGTCTTCAGTATTCGACTTTACTCTAGTAGCTCTGTTCATCACCATCGCCATACTTCAGTTCTTCAGACATCAGTTGGCCTTCCGTCGGTCTTCAATTCTTTGGTCTGCGATCCTTCAGTTGAGCTTCTATCAGTTGCTCTGATACTAATACTCCTATATATCAGTAAGGCTGACTTGAACTCATTTAGTCTTGGGTCTATCCAAGCTGGTAGTTCTACTGCTAAAGCCTGTAGCACAAATGCCTAACTCTAGAACAAGTCAGTAGCATTAGTTACATTAACAATGCAATCATCAGAGGTTTTGGTATCTAATCAAAACACACAGTTAATATAGATTAATTTTCAATAACTTGGGAATTTTCCCAACAAATATTTTGTATCTTGTGTGTCTTACACTCAGCATATATCAGTCGATTCAGACTCAATTTTATATGTCCGCGTTCAATATGACGCATGCGTGCATATGACTATTTTCTACCATACTTTTATGTTTTTGAGTACACGAACAAGTATGCATTTTTGTTCCATCACATTCCGCAAACACAAAGAGTTTGAATTATATCTCGCTAACTGACAGTCCTGATCAACAGACTCGATCACACTCTTGTTAATTAAAGCTGACGAAATTTGAAAAAGTTTTTCATCATATATATTCTCCCCTCCCCCTTAATATACATGACATCCTCGTTTAGGGTAACCTACAATGTAATTTCTAGTTGTTACTTCAATAAATTGGGAATATGATAAATAGAATATATATAATATCCACTATTATTTAACGGTTTTAGAATACAAAGAATAGAATAGATATATGGAATAGATACGTTATGAGGTGAGCGTGTTTGATTTTTAACTTTTTAATTAGCAACATTATTTAAATTGTATTATAATTATATTAAAATTATTATTCAATTTTTAGTTTAATTTCTAAATTTTAATGATAAGCTTTATAGAATTATGATGAGTGGGACCCGAAATTTATTTTTAGTTCCGTCATAAAAATATAACAAATGAATCCCCATATCTAAATCTAAAGTACGATAGCAAGAGATATTTTATCGATTACAATGTCCAAGTCCTGGCAGAAACTTGAATCACAACTCCTGTTTTATGAAGAATGAACTACTGCGAAATTCCATATATAAAAGTCAACTTCTCGGCAATTAGTCTGTAAAGAAAGAATAACGAATTTCCGAATTTTTAAAAGGAATTATGAACAACTACCATCTACGAGAACACAAAAGGCATGACGACTAATAATTTCGTAGGTGATAATAGCTTTACAATTTTTATTTTTATTTAAAAGGCTATGAATCTATTTACAAAATTCAAAATTGACTTGGTTGCAAGGTGACGTGGTGTCTAATATCCTCTTCTTATTAATGAAATCAAACATTCACAGATAAATAACTTGTTAATTTTATATAATGTACGGATTTCAATCAATTTTATTATTTTTAATATGACTTTTGAAATATTGTAATAATATCATAATCTTTCACTTTGTTGCATGCTAACATCTCCATATCTTTTCGAACACTAGAGAACTGAGGTGGCATGCTTCATTAATTGGGCTCGACGTTATATCCCCATGGATGGTACTCGTATGCGTCAAACATGAAAATTTGGCATGCTAAATCACCTTTCAGGTGATTGAAATAAAATGGGAATTTTAATTATGCAACAAATTGAAAGATACTACATTATTGCAACTTACTAAAGCTTATATTAAAATTGCAAAATCAATCAAAGTCATTGAAGTATTTGACAACTAACCCATAAATAGACTATAATATAAGACGAGAAGGGAAGTGCCTTCCTGTTGCAAGTTGTTTACATTAGCTCCATGAACCACATTTTCTTACAAAATAGAGGAAGAACGAAGAATTTAACAACAAACATTGCAATTAGAAATGAATGTAGAAAAGGAAAATAAATCATCAGAACCCGGTATAAAAAAGGCGTATTCACGTCAATCAAATCAGTAGGCAATAACTACACAAATTCAATAATAAAAAAAAGAAAAAAAAAAGAGGAACAAGTTCACACTAGAGACATGAAATCTCTCCATACTCAAATCACTCTAACCACTTGAAACAAGAAGCTGCAGCAGTCGTGATTCATGTTTTCCTGTTAAAAGGGGAAAAATGACCATAACTTGAGCTTCATTGATGAGGACTTGCACTTATCAAGTCCATGTATCCACAAACTATCCTATACTATCACACAGGTTCTCCTTAGGCACCTGTATAAATCAAATCTACCTAGCATTTGCACTACTGTGCCAGCCAGAATCGGGCATGAAATAGCCGCAGTTCACAAATCATAAATACTCATAAATATCTACCTTTCAAGTGGCATTTCCTCTAGTATCTCACTTCTTTTCGTCTTTCTTTGCTCGAGCTACGCTGGTTAGTTCGAAGGGTGCATATTGCTTCAACTGACAGCCTCTTTAGTACATTAGGCATGGATCTTGCCCAAAGTTACTGTTTGATATTGTCACAGTGCATCTCTGCTGCCCAATGCACTTCTGCAGATTCAAAGAAATCAATCAGATCGAGCATTGAATATATATAAGCTTGTGCAATGTAAAGGGAAACAAAGTGTACCTTCTCTATGATGGCATATGAGGTTGAAGCATGGCAAGCTCCTCGCTGGAAGTTGCCGCAGGTTCCAAGAGGAGTTCCGAAGCTTGCAAACTTGATGGAAGAAATGGACTGACCAGGAGCGCAGCGGAGGTGAACCTTGGGCTTGTGGAACTCTTCAGGTCGGCCGTAGCTTTCTATTTGCCAGTTCCTAATGTTCGGGTGATACTCAGCAACATCAGCACAAACGCTGGTTAGTGACCTCTTGACAAGAGCAATCCTCATGGGATCTCCTCCGAGTTCTTCAAAAAGCACCAGTACATTTTGGGTCGGTTTTAGCCAAGAACGTGGTAGATGGTACCTGAAAGAGTAGTTTTTCAGTCTCTACTCGTAACTTCTGATTTTCTTTCTTTTGTTATGTCGTACAAGTTCAATCGAGACCTACCATCTTTGAGTTGGTTGCCCACACCCGAGTTGGCACTTGGTCGGCCGGAAGCTTCCTGTGTAACTACACCCGTTGCAATTACCAGTGGCATAAGCAGTCCAGTATCTTCCAAGACTCTGGCCGTTTACCCACAATTGGCCTTTCCCCATGCTACTCATGTCCAAAGCCAACGGCTCATCTCCATCGGTGCTTCAAAATAGGCCTGCAGAGTTTGAATAGAACAAATTCACAATGCATGTCTCTTTACCCGACCAGGGTCTATACTTTCATTATTTTTTGGCGACAGTACCTTATGCCAAGTCAAAGGCTGCTGCTTCTGGGCTATTAGTGAACCTTGCATCCACTCGACCGAGGAGAAACTGTTTGAGAGACAAGATTCATAGTTTCTCCCTTAAGACCAACCTGCTCAGGCAATGATCATAAGCGCTCCTAAACCAAAATTGATAGTGGAAAATTATGACGTCGCATATATATACCTGGTAGGTCCATTTTGCCCAGGACAAGTCCAATTTTCCATGGTCAAGTCCTAGCAACGCAACAGGACCCGAGATCCCAGTGCTCCACGACTCATAATGTCCACCAACATTCTCCAATTTAAAAGACAAATGTCAGGAAGATCTCACAAAAATATTCAGAAAGCTTAAGGGCTCAAAAATCATATAAGCTAGTACTACAGATTAGGGATGTCAACGGGCGGATTTTACCCGGACCGATCCGGAACCGTTCAAAACCCATTAAATTTTTAACCAACGGTTCTGGTTCCGGTTCCAGACCCGCTTGGACCCGGTCCGATCAAGACCCGGCCCGTTTGTCCGGTTCCAGGTCCGACCCGGTCAGTTTTTTTTTAGAAACACAAATTTTACTTAATGGACAAGACAGTCTAACTAAAATTGACATGATTAGTTTTTTTAAGCTCAAACATCACTGACTATTCTAATATATTCATGATTCATCTTTTTATATTTGTGTTCAAATGTATATATAATTATATTTTTTGTGTTAATATTCTGATGATCGGATTCAACCATACCTGCTACTTGACACGTAAAAAATTCTACATGGATTATTATGTAAATGTATTTTTTTTAAAGATCCAGTTAAGCAAACAAATAAAAAAATGGATTGATTTGAATAAAGAAATCTATATTTTCTCTCTCCATAACCTTTGTCTCCCTCTCTCTCAGTATATTTGGATTGATTTGAATAAAGAAACAACCGTCGCCGCCATTCCAACTTGGCCGAATTGCGACGAGATGCCATCGGCGTCATCAAAAAAACGCTGTCGTCGATTGGCAGTGGCCAATTGAGGCTGCCCCTGCTCTAACCCCATCTTCTAGCTCACACGACAACCACAAAAACCCCCTCCCTCAAACCGAGCCGAGGACCCCAGCTCCTACTCGGTCAGCAGGAGCTCCCACAAATTTTTTTAACACAAATTTTACAAAATCACACGCTCATAAATAAACGTTAATGTATACAAAACCCATTGGGTAACCAGTTAGCATTGGATAATATCCGGTCCGGATCCATAACTTAATGGTCCGGATCCGGTCCGGATCTAGTGTATACTGGGCCGGTTCCAGACCTAGAATCAATACTAATTTATTG
Organism: Salvia rosmarinus; assembly: GCA_036937905.1. Classification (NCBI taxonomy): domain Eukaryota; kingdom Viridiplantae; phylum Streptophyta; class Magnoliopsida; order Lamiales; family Lamiaceae; genus Salvia; species Salvia rosmarinus. The sequence goes on from JAODLM010000270.1 coordinate 168,856, forward strand.
GTTCTGGTCCAGGTAAAGCCCGCCCGTTGACATCCCTACTACAGATACCCATATATGTGTAATCAAATCAAAATTTTAACAGTTTTAATTAACTAGTCATTCACTGTGATGATATGAAATAAGAATGCGTCTATTAAGATAAATGATCAAAAGCACTAACTGGCAAGCCGACGGCCACGCTGAGGAGACTAATCTTGTTAGATCCAGCATGAAAGTTAACTTTTCCCTTAAACGTAAATCTCCTGTTTTGCCTCGTCCCAGAAGCAGAACCTAGACAACACAATTAACATGACAAAAGAATTAGCTTTATGACAAAATAAAGAAATGTAATGTGACGTGAAAATTTAACAGAAGCAGATTATCTACCAGAGAGCTGCCCGTTCACAAAAACATGCAGAGCATGACCAGTTGACTGAACTATAAGAGTTGGGAGTTCCCCACCATGCAGAAGCGACTCTGATGAACCAATATCAACTCTGCAAACACAGAGAAGAACGCTAAATGCAGTCAACTCTATCATAATTCATAAGGGCAAAATCTTGCATAAGTATCCGAGTTTCATATTCATATAGGTATAACAAAAAATCACTAGCATGGTACAAGTATTACTTAATTTGAGCTGTATGCTGAATTTATTGCCTCCAAATGATTTTAACAACTGGCTCAGCTAGAAAAAGTTTACAAGTAATATACATATAATAAGAAGCGGTGGGCACAGATGGTTCGATTGCCACATTCGACTTACCTAGTTGTATACCAGAGATAATCTGTAGCATCTCTCGTAACATTTATCTGCTCCAAGAGACCAACAGCTGTGAATGTTGAGCTGTCATCGAGAGAAGTTAAATCTTCATTGAATGTTTCCAGGAGAACACTTCTTTATTAGTCGGTACCATTTCCATTTGTGATGTTTGAACTCCAACCTGTGATTTTGAAGAAAAGTAGATACTTAGTTGTATAAAATAATAAAGCCTCCACGAGAACATGCTTATCACTGTAATGAATATACATACTTTGGCGTATTAAAGACAACATTTCTGCAGTCAGGAAGGATGCTAATGGACCAAGGAGGCAGGTTGTAATGCATGTTATTGAACATAACTCTAGCCACAGACTTAGTATCATAGTTAGAGAGAAATGCTGCACAATCGCTCGATCCTGAAGTGTATACATGAGCCTGGAGAACAATGAATAATATCAGAGGACAGCTGTCAAAGATAGCACTGTGTATGGTGTAAGTGTAATCGATGGTACGAAGAAGAAACCTGTTGAAGGCTCCCTAGAGAAGTCACTACGGGATCTGCTGAAACTAGAGCTTTCTCACATAGTTTAACAGCTCTATGCAGTTCCTTCAGATGACCATATTTAGGTTGTCGGATCAAACCTGTCAGGTCAAAACAGCATGCATTGAGTTTGTTTGCTGGTTTCAAATTCGAATACAGCTCGGAAGGGCATGGGCATAATTATCATCACACTTTTTTTCGTGCCCAAAGCACAACTCGGAAGAAGCCTTATTAAGTGCGGATTTACACCTAAATTGTTTATTGATAAAATACTTTCAACTAGGTTCCTCTCCTGAGTTATGTACAACGTGCAAATATTGAGTGAGTGAATGCATTTTTAAGAAATAAAATACATTTTCTCAGGCACCCAAAATCAACCTCGGATCAAAAGCATTTACAAGTGCACCTCAGTTGTTTCTCCCTTATGCCTCAAAGCAAGATTATAATACTTACAATATTATAGCATTTACACTTTATGACTCGCAGAATAAAGCATGAGAGGGAATTATAATCTCTACCGTATTCGTCTAGTGGAGCGTCATAATCATAACTTGTAGTAATGAAAGGGCCTCCTGCAGAGCGCCCAAAATTTGTGCCTCCGTGGTACTGTTTACAAAGCACAATCGTGTTGCCCATGTTATTAAACTACCATCATAAAATTCTTTAAGAAGAATGAAGCGATGACAGGGATCAATTATGAAACCAACCATGTAATAGTTAAAAAATGAGCCTCCCTTCTGTATAAATCTAGCCACAGCAAATGCTAAATCCTGAACAGGCCTCTCGTGAGTTGGACCGCCAAATTCTGTAAACCTAATTGTTGATGAAAGAGAGATTATAAATGACCTATTCTGAGGTATTCCATCCATTAAATGATGAGAACTAAAAGATCTACTTACCAGCCACTCCAAGCTTCAGTCCACATTGTTGGCTTGTAAGGTTTGTTCGGGGTGAAAGCATCACAATAGAAACCATTGCATGTGTTAATCTGCCAACAACAGGAAACAGTCATAAATGGACAATAAGCATTGCTTCAGAATTCATAGATACAGTCAGATTTCCAAGCCTTCCAGACAAGCTACAATTTTCTTATTTTATAATTTTCATCTGATATTAAAAATAGATATTGAGCACTGAAGGAAAATTGCTGAGTTTTGCTCCAGTAATGTCATACCACAGGATCCGGGGCATCTTCTTCTTTGCACATCACCCATGGAACCCCAGTGTCGAGTGCAACGGCCATGTTCGCAGCCCAAGTAGCATATTGATGGCCGGGAGCACCGAGTAGTTTTGCTTGTGGCCCATACTCATTTTCAATCTGTGGTTAGAACCCATCAACTTATCTCAGAACATATAGCAAACAAGCAAAGAAGTAATACGAAAACTAACCTAGAATGGGGAAACAGAGAATTAAACAGATAAGAATAACACCTGAGACAATATAATGGGTCCACCCTGTGATTCATACAGATTCTCACACTTCATGAGATGCACTATTTTCTCAGCAAACCCCTTCATAGCCATCTGCCACCACAAAATCGTATAAATGTAATGCAGCTGGACAACAGTTCGACAAGGACCTCCCATTCACAATTCTCAAATTTCATTGTTTTGAAAGCCCAGATTCTATTTTTCAGAAGCAAAAGACGGAACATAATAACCTTAAAAGGCTCATTATCTGTCCTGAAACTAATCCCTGGCACATATTTCAGCCACACCGGAAATCCCCTGCATATACAGAGCAAGAGGATTTCAAGATACAGAACACGAAAAATAGAATAGATAACACAAGTTGTTACACTTCAAGACAAAGACCTGAAGCCAAAATGCTGGATTTTGTGACTGTGTGTGTGTGTGTTTGTTTTGAGCTTAATGGTTCGCGAGGATAGATCTTCACAAGATAAAAGGAATTGTTACCCAAAGTTCCATTCAGCGCAAACATAAGGCCCCATACGGAGATGAACATACAACCCTGCTTTCTTAACGGTCTTCACAAACCTCACTAGATCATTTCTCCCTTCAAAGTTATACTGAAGCACACACAAACATACAGCATTCCAACCAAATTACAACAAGAACAGGCAAAAGTTACAAAATAAAGAGAGAGAGTAATACATTGCCAGGAGAAGGTTCGTGAACATTCAAAACACATAAGTATCAATAACATCCAGACCTCCTTCTTTAGCCTTGTTAATCAGATCTTCCCACATCTAGAAATACAAATGCACCCCATAAATTCACCAAGAAATCTCAAAAAAAAGGGGGGAAAAGATTACAAATTTACTACCTCAGGAGTGCTTCTTGGGTAGTGTATGGAACCAGAAATGAGAATTCTTCTCTGGCCATTGATAACCATAGCCTTTCTGTCATAAGTCACACTACATTTCACCACCCCACATCCAAGGAAAACCACCATGCACGCCCAAAAACCCACTCCGGAGCTCGGTTAGCCTTCATGATTTCTCTCACTCTCTCTCTAGAATGGCTTCTCTCCTCTTACAATGTGCAAATTGCTTACATTCCACTAATTGTTGAGTTTACGAAGCCAAATCTAAAGAAGAATGTGGGAATATGACTAGTTGGAGTGTCGGAAAATAGAAAAAGAAAAAGCTACGAATTTTAAGAAGGGGGGAAGAAGCAGTTGACAAGGAAATGGTGGTGCGTGTTATATATACAATTTGTATGTATAGAAAATGGTATTAATTAGTCCTTGCTTATTAACCGTGTCTGAACTCAACAGTCAGCACTGATTTATCTTTTCTTTTTATTTTGGGGTTTTGATTGGGCCGTGGGAATTACAGATGAATGGGGCCAAGAACGAGAAGACAGCACGGTTCTTTTAAATATAGATTTATTTTATTATATTTTAATTTTTTCAAAGACAGCATTGTTAAATATATGAAAGTATACAAAACATAGTATCAATTAATAGTAAAATCCGAGTCATAAGAAAGATTTGACTATTGATTAACGTGAAGATTAAAGTATGTCAGTGAACTCACGCTCCCATTCAAGCGCTCCTGGATTTCAGGGGACACTGTCAAAGTGGTTTGTAATAAGTCAATTAAAATAAAATTAGCAACACACTCCGCAATTTGTTCCATTTGATTTTTCTCTTCGTTACTTTTAGGGAAAATGTGGTTTTCAATCCTATTATTTTCCTTTTTGAGCTTTTTTCTACTTCACTACCCCATATTACACTTAATAATAATAATACTTTTTATGCCCTTGAACAAGTGTTATTTTGAAAGGAAAAAAAAAAACAAATCTTTTGCCCAAATAAATGTCACATCTTAAAATTCTATGCATAATTGATGATAAATTATTAAACTTATCATTGTTCAGTTTTTCCGGACTGCTATATCTTCACAGAATCGTCATTCCCCACACAATAATTAAAAATAAAAAGAGTAATTTTTTTCTACTTTTTTCTACTTCTTTCATTCCCAAAATATATTTATGGGAATTTTTTGTGCTAATTTAAATAAAAATTATTGTATATTTTGTGAATGGAGTAATGGTCTCATATTATTATAGTGTTAAATTAATTAATGGTAAATCATAAGTGGTAAAATATATAAATAAGTAGTGTTGTTGGAGGCAATAAGTAGGCATCGTAGTAGGTCATGGATGGTAAAATATATAAATAAATGGTGTTGTTGAAGATAATAAATAGTAATTTTTTTTGTGAGATAGTTTCCATAAATACAAAAGGTGCAAATTAGGGAGACATACCAAAAAAGAAAATTATGAACAAAGTTTGAGGATGAAGGGAGTATATATTTTTAAACTAATATAGATACTTATTTGAATACAAAGGAGGAATTAATTGAATATTGTAGTTGCAAATATATGCTCTATCAAGTATCAAGCAGTTATTGCATATTTTTCATTGAACAACTTTTTTTTAATGAAAATAAATAAACATGTAATAAGGATGCAAGGAGGTAGATGTCTTGGATTTATTGGTGAGGGCTCACCGACGGAAATATAAGTATGATTAAATCCAGATGAAAAGAAAAAGAAGTGTGAGAAAGGATATAATAGTAAAGGAAAGAAAGAAGGTAAGATTGATGCATGTGTGGAGTTTGGGGCCAAAATGGCAAATAGGCCCACACACCACACCACTCTTCAATCTTCATCCCCTCCATTTCCATGTGAAATTGCATCTTTCTTTCTTCTATTAATTGTTCTATTTTTATTTTGCGCCCATTTTCAGTTGTCGAAGGTGGTGTCATTTTCGTCACAAATGGGACAGCGCAACTTATCTTAATGACCAGAAAAAATTACAGCTTGCTCTATCGTCTCTCTTGGTGTCAGAAACCAAAATTTATGTCACTATCCTTTTCTCCATTAGTCTTCACGGGTTGCTTATATATATTTATAATATGGATAAATATTAGTTTATTTCTTAATGTTTTATGACTTTTAGTTAATATCTTAATATAAGTGATCGATCTTAATTTCGTAAGGGAAATAAATACGCAACAACACCAAGAATTTACGTGGTTCGATCTATGAATAAGATCTACGTCCACGGAGAGAGAGTATTTGTGTATTGATAATATGAGGAGTGATTACAAGAAGTGTCGATGATCCTTTTCCGCTTAATCTAGATCTATTTATACACAATTATAATAACTTAGATCTCGAATCCGAGATCTATTCTAAGATAGGATTTGAATTCTATCTCTCTCTAATTGGATTCTCTTAGATATGACCGAATCTTCCGTTCCCTTTGGTTTAAGAGCCTTGGGTCGGACTCGTTTGGGTACGAGCTCATGTCGCTTATTTATATGGGCACGATGTTTGGGCCCGAGAGTTGGGTCAGATCCTATCATATCCCCAAAAAAAACGCAGGTTCGAGGTCGTGATGGGTTTGGGGATTGCAATTTACAGGCGTGTGTCGCGACGAAGTGGAGTATGGTCGGCCCAATAGTTATCTTTCATCTCGACTTCAGATGTCGCCTACCACCGACGAGGCGTTTGCCGAGGTCTTGGGTTGGCTTCACCGACGGTGTTACCGCCGGTCTTTTCGACCGTCACCGACGCGCATTACGCCGAGGTCGACCGGCTTCACCGACGGCGCTGTGGTCGAGGTCTTGATCGCTTCACCGACGAGGCGTTACGCCGAGGTCTTTCGATCGTCACCGATGAGGCGTTAAGTCGAGGCTGAATACGGATGCCTTATTAGCATTTAATGCGCATTTAATGTGGCGGTGGGTGGATTCCCGATAAAATGCATATTGGGGAATAACTTCCATGATACGCCTTTTCGCATATCACTTTGCACATTCCTAAATTCAAATCTTCTGAAACTCTTTGTCGTCTGAAAAGTTCCACTGTCGCCATTATCGTTTGCAAGGTTCAACGCTATCTTCTCGATTCTAAAACCAAGAAGTTATGGCTCTTCTTCTTCTTCTTCTTCTTCTTCTTCTTCTTCTTCTTCTTCTTCTTCTTCTTCTTCTTCTTCTTCTTCTTCTTCTTCTTCTTCTTCTTCTTCTTCTTCTTCTTCTTCTTCTTCTTCGCCCATCGAATCCCACGCCCGAGCCGCCAGATTGTGTCAAGATCCCCACCGGATTCTCCGTGGATTTGAAGTTTTTCTCATATTCCTCCCAACCTATCATGCGTAGATTAGGTTTCCGCAATTTTTGATTGCGGTAAAGTTTCGTCGCTTCCTTCTCTTCTAACATCTCCCGCAATATTAGAGCATTTCAAATTTTTGTCCCAACCGTTGAGTTGATTGCCCCACGTCCGGAGGATAGGGTAGAACCCCCTCAAGACGGATTTGTAACCGCGACACGAGGACGACCTCAAACGCGGTCTTCGCCTTCCTTATCCTTCCGCTTTTGTTGAGTTACAACAGTGTTTGCCATCCCTCGCCCAATTAACACCGAACTCCTTTCGGCTGACGGCCTCGGTATATATCGCATAGCATAAGCGCCCGTTGAGTCTAGGGCTTATTCTAAGAGTTTTTCCTTAAATTTAGTGCGGGTGGTATTACTTAACACCCTACAGAATTTAAAATAAAGACAGTCGAAGATACCAAACCGCGTAAGAAGTACTTTTCACGGTTTGTTCGGCCTATGAATTCGCTTGGAAGCTTGAGAAGTTGGTCGACGTGGCGTTGGGGATTGCTTCGATGATGTGGAGGCGATTGGACGTGGTTGGCCCGGTCGACTAAGTCTTCACCGAGGCCGAGCTAGCTACCGCATGGGTCGAGCCCTTATGACCTGCCGCCGCAGAGAGGGCCGGCGGTGAGGCCCCGCACTTCACTTTAGTGTTTGAATATCTTTGTCCGCTTTGTATCGACTCGAAATTTGTTTATTTTGTAGTGGAATTTGTTTCCTCAAGGAGAGAAGGGCCTGAGTCGATGCGAAGCACCCAAAAGGTGGCGAAGACACGGCCGAGGTCCTCTCGGAGGCCGAAAAGATTACGACGTCGCCTCATCAAGCATTCCAAGAGGCGATGAGGTCACCTCCGCATCTCCGCTCGGGAAAGAAGCGTCATTCTCCGCCGATGGCGATGATTATACGATCTTGAGCCCAGTTGCGCGTCCGCCTTTTCCCGTAAAGCATTGTGTTGTACTCTTACCGAGCCGTATTGGGGCTTTGCTCGACGTTGCTAACTTTATATGTGGTACCGAGGACGTGAAGGTCCACCGACAATGGCGTCCGCGTTGGTGGTGGGGCATTTAAACGATGTCGTGGCTCATTTCGAGCATTTGGCTCGCACGCCCGGAGCCGATGGAGGAGAAGACTTCTTATTACGGAGGTGATCGAGGCCGAGGAAAGGCTCGGGATGCGGCGGAGAGGAGGCCACGGCCTTGGGCGTGGTGGAGAAGGTGAGCGGGGGTTGAGCACCGCAGGCGGGCGTCGGTCGAGATTTTTTTGGTCGAGGCGGCTTCGCCGAGGTGGCAAAGACCGGACCGATGGGCGGGAGTGGGCGGCGGGCTTAGGGAAGCGAGGCGTGCCTCGCGAGGAGAGCTTCTCCGTGCACACCGAGAAGCTATTTTTATCTCGGAAGTTTTTGGTGGCTAGCGAGATGGCCGAGTTGCTCAATAAGAGGCGGTGTCGATGCTCGGACGACGTCGCGATGACTATCCCGACTTAGATAAATACAAGTATGGGTACGAGGTGGTGGAGACCGACGCTACGGTGCGGTCTTATGTGGGTCTCTCATTGGCGCCAAGAGCTTGCCGTCGCTCAGAGCTTGGCCTCGTCTTCGACTCGCTAATCGCCGAGTCAGCCCACGCTGTCTCAGATCGAGACCCCTCTCAAGCTATAATGGCTGAACTGACTAAGGAGCCGGAGGCATTGAAGTCTGCCGAGGTGTCGAAGTTCGAAGAGGCTGGTCTGCAGTGCTTGGAGATTTGAAGGCCCGAGACCGGTAAGGCCGAGGAGCAGACCGCCAAGCTAAGGGCGGGTGGACACCGGACAGGAGGTACTGATCAAGTGTTGTGGGTCGATTGATCCCTTATATATATATATATATATATATTTTGAATATATATGTACTCAAGTACGATCTCCTACCCCTGAGGCCTTAATAAAATCTTCCAGTTGACCAAGCGCCTTCTTTCTTTTTTGTCTTCGATTTGTTTCGAAAATTTGGTTTGTCTTCTTGATGGATGAAGTCAAGATTTTGAGACGAGCTCTTGAAGTTAGAGGTCAAGTCCTTCATTTGGAGGCAAGCTCGGTCATGCCATGGAGGAGGCAAGTCGAGCTTAGTGCGTCAGAAGAGAATTGATGAGCTTCACGCTCGGCTTTTGGAGCTTGAGGAGAAGCTTGAGATCGCGGAGGATAAGGCCAAATCGATCGTCGAGGAGCACGAGCACGAGGCAATTATTTGTCGAAAAGGTGGAACGACAATCTCGAGGCCGGGCTAAGGTCTTAGAGCTCAAAGCGCGGTGTTCTGAGTACAAGGAAAGGTATGGCCGAGACTCCTGGCAATTTCAGGAGCAATATGACGACTTAAAGAAGATCGGTGGCTTGTACAAGATCGTCGTGGCTCGTCATTCCTTCCTCCAACGTGTGCTTCGTTCGGCGGCCGAACCTCCTACTTCGCGTAGCGTCTTCGATGCGCTAGGACTTCGCTTTTCCCGATCTTTCTTCTACGGAGTGGCGAACTCAAGAGAGACGTTTCATCGACCAAGAGACGTGAGCCTTCAAGGATCCGAGGTCGGGCGTCGTCGGCGGTCGAGGTCGGTGCATGGGCTCTTAGCGAGATCGGGGATGAGGTGAGGTAGGGTTAGTATATATGAACTGTTGAATCGATTTTCTTGGGATTGGCTCGCCTTTTCCGTTCCCGTGGACCTCTTCATCCTCGTAATGTATAAAATATATACTTTGAAATAAGAATTATTTTCTTCGCTCGTGTTGGCTCTTTAAGAACACCGCCTTTTATTACCGTAACCAATAAGAAGGTAGGTCGTCGGTCGTCCTCGTTTTCACGAAGGTAGTTCGCCTTCGCACGAAGGTAGTCTCATCTCGAAATAACGAAGGTAGTTCGTCTTCGCACGAAGGTAGTCCGTCCTCGAAATAACGCAGTAGTTCGCTCGCACGAAGGTAGTCATCCTCGAAATAAACGGTTATTTCGTCCTCGTGACAAGGTATTCATCCTCGAATAAGCGAAGGTATTTCGTCCTCGCACTGAGTGGGGTTCTGTTTGGCAAGAAGTATTGCTGGGGTGGTCCCTCTTCCCAAGTGAACGGAGGTATAGGTTCATTTTTGGCAAATTTTATCGCTCGGGTGGTCCTCTTCCCGAAATAAACGGAGGTATCGCTCCTTATTTGGCAATTTTATCGCTAGGGTGGTCCCTCACAGCGCTTAGTTCGTCCTCGATAAACGGTAGTACGTCTCCGTCGGTAGGGTTAGTTCCTCCAAGAGGGTATAGTATAATGGAGAAGATATAGTATGCATAAGTGACAAACAAAACATGCAAGAAAAGATTTTATTGATAGAGACCGACGTAATAATAAAACAAGACTCACAGACGAATCGAATGAGCGGACTCGATAACACGAATCAACAGACTCAACTTTTGACACTTATGCAAAATATTTCTTCGATGAATGATGTGCCACGTCTTGGGTATTTGCTGTCCGGATATACGGGCGAGCTTATAAGCTTTTCCGAGGACTTCTTCAACCGGTATGGTCCTTCCCATGTGGCTTCCGACTTGCCGAGCTTTATGGCTTCATCGATATCATTGTTTCAGCACGAGGTCGCTTACTTGAAATTATCGGTATTTAACAAGCTGGTTGTAATACCGAGCTACTTGTTGCTTATACCGAGCTTCTCTGATGTAGGCGAGGTCTCTTTTTTCTTCGAGTAGATCTAGAGCAGATCGTAGATTGTCATCATTGGCTTCAGCGGAGAAGTGAATGGTACGGGGCTCGCATACCGATCTCTGCAGGGATCACTGCTTCGGTTCCATATACCAAGCTGTAAGGTGTTTCTCCGTTTGATGTCCGAGGTGTAGTACGATACGACCATAGGACTTGCGGTAAATTTTCCACCCAATTGCCTTTTACTTGGTCAAGGCGAGTCTTGAGTACTTTCACGATTGTCCGGTTGGTGACTTGGTTTGACCATTTGCTTGAGGACGAGCTACAAGTGAACTTCACCGATCCAAGCTCGACACCATTTTTGAATACTTTATCCGTGAACCGTGTCCCATTATAAAATAAGGACATGAGGGATCTTTGAATTACACGACGCTCTTCCAAACGGTTGAGGCGTTTTGCTCATGATCTTTACCAGGGTTTGCCCACCCACTTCGTAAAATAGTCGATCGCGACAATCGTGAATTGAAAGCGCCGTGGAGCTTTGCGAGAAAAGCGGCCTCGGATGTCGATCCCCATCGCATAAATGGCCAAGGACTTGATGTCGGCGAGGTCGGTTTGAGGTAGCCTCAAGACGCTTCCACGGATTTGACACTTCAACATTTCTTCACGAGATCGATTGAGTCTGGAACATTGTCGGCCAATAGTATCCCCATCGCATGACTTTCTTGATAGGGCGTGTAGGGAAAACTAGGTTTAGCCTCGCCCGAGGATCCATCTCGATATTTAATTCACCATACATTGATTATATTCCAAGACATCGTCTATTTAATTAATTGCAACACGTAGGGTTTTCGTGTTTACCTGATCTGTCGGTGGAACGGAATGAACGGATCGAGACTCGTGCTTTGACCTTACGGATCAGATCCCTGTTACCCAATCTCCAACGCCGAGTGAGGACGATCTATGGAGAATGCTTCAAAATCACCCAATACTCTCTCTCAATTTCGAAAATTTCCTTACCGCATCAAGCATTTTCCTCTCCTTCGTTTCTTCAAACCTCCGTGGCAGCCATGTTCTTGCTCCATTACTCCCACTTCTTCCCTTACCTCTACCACCTTTGGTGCCCTTTTCTTTTCCATTTTGCAACGGAAAATTTGGGCCCTTAGACGTGCAAGAGCATGTGCTCCTTTTCCATAACTCCTTCCGCAGCCTGAGATCATTAAGCAAGCGACTAAGAGTATACCGGTCTTGCTCATGATCGCATTCATGCGAAAATTCTCAAAAGACTTGGGCAGTGTATTGAGGATGATATCGGCCTTGGCTTCGCCAATACCTCCTCCCAACCGATCAAGACTATCCATGAGACGAGTCATGGGAGACATGTTCATGGACCGAACTTCATTCTTCCATCTTACACGCCAAGATTTCTCTCATTGTGTGGAAGCGGACGTCCGATCCGACTTCCCAAACTTACCTCGAGACTTGACCAAATATCGTCAGCGTCACCATCGATCGATGTTGTTGCAAGCCTTTGGACATAGTAGTCATCATATAGCATTTAGCCATATTGTTTGACTTATTCCAAAGTCCGCTGACTCTCTGCTCATTAGTCGATCGTCGATGAGGGCATCGGGTTTAGGAGTAGTGAGAACAAACATGTGTTCTTCAATGATAAGAACATATTCCAAGTTTCGTTTCCACTCGATAAAATTTTGATCGGATAGGGATTTTGTGCGAGCATATTGATAATCTGTAAGAGACATATCTAAAACGATAATGAAAACACATAAGCATACGATTGCACATAATTCGTAACAATAATATTGTAACCTTTGATAAAACAATATTAATTGAAACCTCCAATCGCCCAAGGAATCCCACATGCAAGCCACGCGTGGGCGTTTATACATGAACCCCGACTGCACTAAAATATACCTTTTAGTCGCTTAATTTCAATCCATGTCAACTCGACCTTACGACAAATGAAATTAACGATCGACCTTTCTAGACCACATCACTATCGCAAGAAGGGACTTCATGGAAGTTGTACTCAAGGTGATGTCTAAGCAATGACCACATTTTTAACAGAAATGAATTCTTAGAATCGCATACCACTAGACCATACCGCCCAATCCAAATTCTTTTGTTATCTCATTTTAAATCTATCTCTAGAGAACTTATGAAAATCGCACATGCAAGCCACGCTGTGTGGACGTTTACATGAAACTCCCACTTCTCAATAGATTTAAAATGTTTTATTTAGAAATCTCATCTAACAAACTTATGATAAGCGGTGCAAGCAAGCCACGGCGTGTGGATCGTTTACTCACGTCGCGTATCACTTTGTTTAGAGATTAAAAAGTGGAGGTTTTGACATTTTAATTTGGAAAATTAATATGTCGGGTTGCTTGCTTAGTCTTTTTGTTCAAAAGGTTTGTCCATGCAGATCACGTAATCCCAAGATGCTTGTCTATAGAACTCAACATGTAAAACATGCTCATGTAATTCTAAAATATGCTTGAAACACGATAAACCCTAGCATGTTTACTATGCGCACTTAATTACGTAAAACACTTAAAGGTTTGTCAACGTAATTTAAACATACATAGCGTCATCGCATAATTTAAACATCGACGACATGCAATGAACGATAAAAATAAAATAAACGCTCATCGTGGCCCACTCGTGGAACTCCGCCCTTTCGCCTAATCTATTACATAGAAATGCAAAATGCAATTAAACTGAAAAGGGCTCGCGTGCACGGGCACGGACCGGATTCGTCAAAACAGATTCGGGCCGAAAATCGGTTCGGCCGAAAACGGTGCGGGCCGAAAATCGGGTTCGACCGGGTTTGGGCCGGTTGGCCCAAAATGGGTTGGGCCGCGCATGGGCTGTGCACATTCACCGCCCATTTCGCACCGCCCGCAGCCCCGCCGCCCGCCGAGCGCCGCCGGCAGACGAGGCGTCGCCCGAGCGTGCCGCGAGCGATGCGGCCGGCGCCAGCGCGCTGCAAGGCTGCGCATCTTGCCGAGCCGCGCGTCAGCGCGGCCGGGCGTCCGTGAAAATCGCACGCCCGCGCCGCCCGATGCCGCCTCGCAGCCTCGCACACTTTGAGGTTCCCGCTGCTCGCTGTTGAGGCCGCCGAGCGCACCGAGGCCTCGTGGCGTGATTCGCGCACCTCGCCGCCCGCGCCGCCGAGACGCGCTGAGGTTTCCGTGCGGTATTTGCCGGCGCCGCCGAGGCTCGCGCGACATGTCGCGGGCCCGCGTCGCCCGCGCGCATGCCGCGCGCCACGCCCGCCTCGTCCGTCCGCCGCCGAGAAAACGCGCGACGCGGCGGCGACGCGATCGTTAAGCGCCAGCGCGCGCTTCGGCTGCCGTCGCCCGCCGCCGTCCGACGTGCACCTGTGTTTCCGGCGTCGCCCGTCGTCTCGTTCTTCGTACTTTCGCTCGTTTTTCTTTTACGGATAAGATTTACGAAAAATAAATCTAATCTAACCACGGATTTTCTCGTGGTGAAAAACAAAACCGACAAAATAAACGAGCCACGATGAACAGCGGATCCAACAATTAATTAAGCGCGTAATAATCAAACGTGAATTAATCCATGAGCCAAGATATCGATCCCGTGCTCGATACCAATTGTATGGAAAACTAGGTTTAGCCTCGCCCGGGATCCATCTGGATATTTAATTCACCATACATTGATTATATTCCTAGCATCGTCTATTTAATTAATTGCAACACGTAGGGGTTTTCTCATGTTTACCTTTGGATCCGCTTGGGTCGAACGGAATGAATGGATCGAGATTCGTGCTTTGACCTTCGGGATCAGTATCCGGTTACCAATCTCCAACGCCGAGCGAGGACGATCTATGGAGAATGCTTCGAAAATCACCCAATACTCTCTCAATTCTCGAAAATTTCCTCACAATAAAGCTATGTGATTCTAGAAATTTGCTAGCAAATAATGAGCATTAACCTAGACTTTATCTCTTACCTTATATTTATAACGCACTACCTTAATCCTATAAGGAAAGGATCTATGCATATCCATAAATATAATAATATCCTTATAGGATAAAGAGAATAAAATCTTGCCATAGAGAGCTTAAGGGGCGCCAATTTTCTTGGCTAAAAGGGCACGGATGGGCCACCCTGGATCAAATGCAAGGAATAAAGATGGGCCTCAAATAAATTAATTATCTTATGTTTAGCCCGAACATAAATTAATTTATAAACATTTATTCATGCCACCAGAGAATAAATCTCGACTTACCCTTTGTTGCCGAAGGTGAGTCGAGACTTGCACTTAGACATTACGAATCCCGTATTTAAGATATCGAGCGTCCATTAATTATTTATAGCATTACATCGCTTAAAATAATTAATAGCTTTAATTCCTAAGTAGTACCACTCAACCTTATTATTGTGCTTGAGCTAACTCAACTGCGGGGTTTAGCACAATAAACCTTTGAGCTCCTTAAGGGGCGTCATCATCCCTATCTGGATACGGTGACTCGTCTGAGATAACTAGCATGACATACAAACCTTTGCCACCACCCAAGATGCGGAGAATATTGGGTTAGAATATATAACCCTCACCCATAACAAGTCAAAGTGATGGTCAGAACTCATACTCACCTAATACCTTATCGAGATTTAGATCATCGTAAGTCATCGAGATCTAGGTTCTTCACTACGGTCGAGAGAAGAACTCATCTCCTTGTGATCCTTGATACGTCGAGACGCGTGCGGCATAGACAAGCAACCAAGTCAAGTCACTTCTTCTATACCGCAGTTTATACCGACAACTCGTCCTCAAGTTGTCTCAATTTGAAACTTTTATATCTCATTGCTTGACCAATCATACGAGACTTCCGTGATCTTCTACATCTTGTATGATCTAACTTATATATGAGATAACGGGACACGATATATGCAATCAAGTATTCAAATCGGATAGGAGATTGTAATAGTGGTAACAAGAAACATTGTATACAAGCTCAACCAAAGCGCGCCATTATACAACCGGCGGGGTCCGATGTGACTTCCACACGATCCTTCATGTACTTCTCGTAGTACGTAGTTAGCTCAGTTGGGACCGGGCACCTTAGGAGAGGTGGAGTACGATTTTCTATAGAGAATTCCCTGTTCAGTGTATATCGCAGATATTTGCTCAAGATCTTCCTAGCCTCGAGCTTGTCGTGGGGTAGCTCGCCTTTCGGTATTCTTGAATGGGAGTCATCCAATTAGGTTCGTAAATCGATACTATGTTGACCTCGGTTCCAAAGTGTCGTCATCGCTATGCTACGCCTTGGACTTCTTCTCTTGGCAAGTTAAATCGTCGACGAGGCTAGTTTGCTTAATAAGTCACTCGACTATTTTGCTCCTTGGGATGCGAACTAGCTCGAAGTGTGAGAAAGCTTGTTGTAGGCTTTTGGCTTTTCAAGATATTTCTTCATCCTATTGCCTTTTGCCTCGTGACTTTCCCAACATGTGACTTACTATGGCGAGAGTCCTTGTGAACTTGCACGGCTTGTACCGGAAGGCTTTGAGCTAAGCGAAGTCCCGCATTAAGGCTTCAGATTCCACGTTGTTCAGTATTTTCAACGCGAATCAAGTGCATATGTGATCTCTTGCCATCCGGTCCTAAAGTAGGATACCGCTCCACCGCTGCTTCAAGCCCGTCAACTTAGACTTGCGGCAATCCTCGGGTTTATATATAGGTTCGCCGACCGCGTCGTCACGGACTCGTTGGGCTTCGGTTTCGGCGAAGTTAGCATCGACAAGGAAGTGCTGAGCTTGACCCTTGATGGCTTGAAGAGGAAAAAAGATATGTCGTATTCGCTAATTCAATTGCTACTTCGCGATTCTCCCGAACACGGCAGTCAAGATTGCCAAGTGGGTGATCGATGAGGACTTGTATGGGATGTGCATGGAAGTATGGCGTAATCTTCTTGCGGCATTTATTAATGCCAACATGACTTCTCCAAGGTTGATACCTTGTTTACGGTCCTTTCAATGCTCGGTGATGAAATACACGGAGTCTGGCGTCCTTCCTCTCGTACAAACCGCACTTATGGTTTTGTCCGAGGCGGCGAGGTATAAGGAGAGGACCTCTCCTTCTTCGGGACGGATAGAGTGGGGAGTTTGGCGAGGTAGTTTTGAGATCCTCGGCGGACTTGTATGTCATTCCAGGAAAACCCAGACCTTTTGAGTATTTTGAAGAAGGGGCTGCTTATCTGCGGCTTTCGAAAGAAAACGGTGAGTCTTGGCGATGCGACTGTCAACTTTGTGTACGTCGTGGATTGTCTTTGGCATCTTCATCTCCACAATGGTTTGAACCTTGGACGGATTGACTTTTAAACCCTCTTGTGAAACCCAACACCCCGTAAATTTTCGGACGAGCTGCGAATGTGAATTTACGGGGTTCGACTTTAGTCGACCTTTACGAGTAGGTGGTGGGCGATCACGAGGTCGGCAACACATACGGCTTCCTCAATGCTCTCGACGACGATGTCATCTACGACACTTCCACATTCCGTCCTATATATGTATGGAATATTTTGTCTACAATCCTTTGATAGGTAGCCCCGCATTCTTGAGTCCGAATGACATCTTCTTTGTATGCGAAGACTACGAAGTACGTAATGAAAGCTGTTTTGGCCGTGTCTTCGCCGTCCATCAAGACACAGTGATATCCTTTATATAGGTCCGTAAGTCAAGTCTTCGTGCCCGACCAAAGCGTCAACCTTTTTGTCGATGTTGGGAGGGTAACAATCTTTAGGGCAATGTTTGTTGAGATCGGTATAATCGATGCACATTCGCCATCCTCCTCCGCCTTTCTTCACCATTCTTTGGGTTGGCTATCCGGTCGGATACTGACTTGAGCAAGTGTCGTGCCTTTAATAATTGCTTCACCGTGGATGACTTGATTCCGCTCGCCGCAAAAATCCGTTGCTTTTGCCGAACTGGTTTCTTCGTTGTCAATGTTGAGGCGACGTGTGTAATGATAGATGGTGAGACCCCGGTCATATCGAGGGGCCCAGCGAATCGTCTCGAATTCAATTAGGAGTTGGATGATCCGTTTCCTTAGTTGGTACACGGTGAGAGCCAACTTTACGACCTTGAATGGTTCGTCTTCATACAATGTGACCTCTCAACCGAAGTTCTCGGGGCGGCGTTGTCCTCTCGGGTTCCAACTTCGGGTTTCTTTGATTGCTATGCTTTGCGGTTCTTTGGACCGAAGTCCCAGCACCTCAGGCGACACGCATGCATTCTTTAGCTTGCTACAGTCTCCCGGATCACGGCTATCCCTCATTTGTGGGATTTTCATTATCGTGGTAGGTTGAGCACACCGCCCATCTGCGTTAGCGCCTCGCCAAGTATAACGTTGTATGGCGAATGGGCGCGACCCTAAGAACCTGTACCACTTTGGTAGAGCTCGTCGGTGCCCTTCCTACTATGACGGGCAAGTCGATCACCCCGTCTGGGCGTTTCTCTTCTGTCATGGCTGCGGGTGGTAGCGGGGCCTGCGCGAGGCGCGCTTCCTCTACTTATAACTTGTCAAAGCATTCTTTGAAGAGGATGCTCACTGACGCACCACTGTCGATATATACGCGTCTTACCAACTTGTTGGCGATTCTTGCTGGATCACCTTGGCGTCTGGTGCGGGCACCACCGCGAGTGCAGGGGTCGTCCTCGGAGAAGGTAATTGCCTCGTCCCTCCTGAACCTCTTGTTGATAGGTTCGCTAGTATGGGGACTTCGGGCCTCGGCCTTCAGGTAGGACTTCGTAACTCCGCCTGGGAGACCCGTGATGGTGGAGATAACCCCGTCATACTAGGGTTCGTCATTTTCGTCCTCGTCTTCGCTGTGCTTCGTCTTCTTGTGAGGGGTACAATTCCCTTCTACTGCTTCTTTTTTTCGACCTCGATGAGGGCCTCGATTAGCCAGCCCGTCGGTCCCGCCTTTGTATTTTTCGGGACTCCGTCTTGTACTAGCATCTCGATATCTCCCATGAGGTCTCGGCCTCCTCGTGTCATGCCCATAATCCTCATGGAAAGAACATGATTTGTCCTTAGTTCGGCGTTTGACCCTGTCATTGGTCGAGGCTTCGAACTTGTCCATGAGGAGTTTCAGATTTACGCCTCGCTTCGTCAAAGAGTGTATTGAGGTCGTTCCGGGTGCCGCGTGGTCCGAGCCCGGACTCTATGGGCAGTATCCTCTCAAGGCACTTGTCCGCCTTGGCCCGGTCTCGCCGTCTTCATCTATTCTTCCTTTCGGAGGCTCTCGTTTTTACGCCTCACGCTTCTTTCTATCGGCCTCGTCCGCCATGGCGAACCGATCGGCTATCGCTATAGCTCTTTAGCGATCTGGGGTTCAGACTTGACGATTTCTTTATGCAGGGCCCGGCGTGATGCCGTTTTGAAGGCCGAGATGATGAGGAGGTCATTTCATCTTCACTTTCGGCACTCCTTGTTGAACCTGGTCATAAAGTCGCCACGCACTCGTCTCGGCTTTGCCTCACGGTGAGAGGTGTGCCGGCGACGTCTTAAACTGCGCCACGGAAGAACCTTGATGGAAGGTGCCATCGTCGTGATATGATCCAATGCTCCGGGAGGTAGTTGTCGAACCACCGCCAGGCGTTGTCGACCAAGCAACTCGGGAAGAGTTTGCACATATGAAGTATCTTGGCGTTGGTTGATCATATTGTATTGGGCTGCGAGAGGAAGTTCTACTGGTCCCTTAGTCCATCGTAGGGCGATGCTCGCACACCGGTTTTGTCGAGGGCGGGGTGTCAAGTATTTCGTTTGAGCGGGGTGTTGGATTTGTATAACGAAAGCGGTTTGGTTGACCTTGTATACAATGTTTCTGTTACTACTATTACAATCTCTATCTCGATTTGAATACTTGATTGCATATATCGTGTCCCTTATCTCATATATAAGTTAGATCATACGATTGTGTGAAGATCACGTAAGTCTATATGATTGGTCGAGCTTAATGAGATATAAAAGTTTCTGGTGAGACAACTTAAGGACGAGTTGTCGGTTTAGGCTGCGATATAGATAAGAAGTGACTTGACTTAGTTGCTTGTCTATCTTTGATGCGTCTCGACGTATTGAAGGATCACGAGTGAGATGTGTTCTTCTTTCGACCGTCGTGAAGAACCAAGATCTCGGTGACTTCACGATGATCTAAACCTCGATAAGGTATTAGGTGAGTATGAGTTCTTCACCATCACTTTGACTTGTTATGGGTGAGGTTATATGTTCTAACCAGATTCTCCGCATCTTGGGTGGTGGCGATCTTGTATGTCACGCTAGTTATCATGTCGAGTCACCGTATCCGTTTAGGATGATGGCGTCCTTAAGGAGCTCAAAGGTTTATTGTACTAAACCCTGCGAGGTTGAGTTAGCTCAAGTACAATAATAAGGTTGAGTGGTACTACTTAGGAAATGAAGTTATTAATCATTTAGCGATCATTGCTATAAATGATTAATGGACGTTCGATATCTTAAATACGGGATTCGTAATGTCTAAGTGCAAGCCGACTCAACTTGGTTATAAAGGGGTAAGTCAACATTCTTTCTCTAGTGGCATGATCGAATGTTTATAAATTAATTTATGTTACAATTTGAACATAAGATAATTAATTTATTTGAGGCCCATCTTTATTCCTTGCATTTGATCCTGGGTGGCCCATCCAGACCCATTACTCTTTGGAAGAAATCGGCGCCCCCTCGCTCTCAAAGGAAAGATTTTATTCTCTTTATCCCACAAGGATATTATTATATTTATAATATATGCATAGATCCTTTCCATATAAGATTATGGTAATAATCCAGAGAGTATGGAAATAATCCTTAGAGTATGGAAATAATCCTAAGATTATGGTATCTTTCCATATAGGATTATGGTAATGTCCATATAGGATTATGGTAATTTCCATATGGGATTAAGGTAGTGCATTATAAATATAAGGTATGAGATAAAGTCTAGGTTAATGCTTAAGTATTGAGAAGCACAATTTTCGTCCACTCCATAAGAGAGGCTCTCGAAAATTTGCCTAGGGTTTAGGGTGATTTCTTGTAGTATTCTCCATAGATCGTCCACACTCGACGTTGGAGATTGGGCATCCGGGATACAGTCCAGAAGGTCAAAGCACGAGTCTCGACCGTTCGATCCGTTCATCCCATTCGATCCACCTCGACAGATCCAAAGGTAAACACGAGAAAACCTCACGTGTTGCAATTAATTATATAGACGCATGCTAGGTTTATAATCAATGTATGGTGAATTAAACACCCAAGATGGATCCTCGGGCGAGGGGTTAACATATGTTTCCTACAATTGGTATCGAGCACGGGATCGAATCTTGGCTCTGTTGGATTAATTCACGTTTGATTATTACGTGCGTTTAATTAATTATGGGTACATCGTTCATCGTGGCTCGTTTATTGTTTTGTTGGTTTTGTTTTACACCACGAGAAAATCCGTGGTTAGATTAGATTTTATTACGTAAATCTTATCGTAAAAAAGAACGAAACGAAAAACGAAGAAGCTAAAGCGACGGAAAAGCAGGTCTCGGCGATCATACGGGTGGTTTCATGGCGAGCCTCGCGATCGCGAGGGCGATCGCGAGGGCGGGCGGCGACGGCAGCGTTCTCGCGAGATCCTGGCGCCTAGCGGCGCGAGCTTCATGATCGCGAGATTACCGCGAGGCTGCGGCGGTCGTGCGAGCTAGCGGGCGGCGGGCGCGCGTTCGCGTCGAAACCCGCGCTTCACGGCGGACTCGCGGTCGCGGTATGGCGGCTGGGCGGCGGCGTCTATCGGCGAGCGTTCGGCGCTTGGGGCGTGGCAGCGCGCAGCGTGCTTTCGGCGGGTCGTGATCGCATTAGCGACCGCGAGGTAGCCCGCGAGGAACAGCGGGCGGGCGCTGTACAGGTGGGCTTGGTGGGCTTTGCCCTGCGGCGGCCAAGCCGCAGATGAGCCGACCCGGCCCGGACCGTTTTCAGATTTTCCGGTCCGTGCCGTGCACGCGAGGCCCATTGTTGAATCGGTCCGTGCGGTGCAACGCGAGGCCCGTTTGAAGTTTATTTCGTGCTTTGTAAATCTATGTAATAGATTAGATTTAAATGTGCGGGTTTCACGATTGGGCGCGATGAGCGTTTTATTTTATTTTATCGTTCATATGCATGTCGTGGATGTTTAAATAATGCGGTAGCATGCTATGTATGTTTATATTACGTTGACATACCTTTAAGTGTTTTACGTAATTGGATGCGCATAGTAAGCATGCTAGGTTTATCGCGTTTATCAAGCATATTTTAGAATTACTGCGAGCATGTTTTACATGTTTAGTTCTATAGAAAAGCATGCTAGGATTACGTGATCCGCATGGACAAACCTTTTGAATAAAAAGACTAAGCAAGCAACCCGACAAATTAATTTTCAAATTAAAATGTCGAGACCTCCACTTTTGATCTCTAAACAAAGTGAGGCATACTGTGAGTGGCGTCCACGCGCGTGGCTTGCTTGCCTTGTTTATCATAAGTTTGTTAGATGAGATTTCTAAATAAAACATTTTAAATCTATTGAGAAGTGGGAGCTTCATGTATGGCGATCCACGCGTGGCTTGCATGTGCGATTTTCATAAGTTCTCTAGAGATAGATATAAAATGAGATAACAAAAGAATTTGAATTGGGCGCTATGGTCCGGTGGTATACCAATTCTAAGAATTCATTTTCTTTGTTAAAATTGTGGTCAATGCTTAGACATCACCTCAAGTACAACTTCCATGAAGTCCCTTCTTGCGATAGTGATGTGGTCTAGTAAGGTCAATCGTTAATTTCATTTGTCATAAGGATAAGTTGACATGGATTGAAATTAAGCGACTAAAATGTATATTTTAGTGCAGTGGGGGTTCATGTGTAGCGATCCACAGCGTGGCTTGCATGTGGGATTCCTTGGGCGATTGGAGGTTTCGATTAATATTGTTTTATCAAAGGTTACAATATTATTATTACGAATTATTTGCGATCGTATGCTTATGTGTTTTACATTATCGTTTCGAGATATGTCTCTTACGCGATTATCAATATGCTCGCACAAAATCCGTTATCGGTCCAAATTTTATCGAGTGGAAAGCGAAACATGGAATATGTTCTTATCATTTGAAGAACACATGTTTGTTCTCACTCTCCTAAACCCGATGCCTCATCGACGCATCGACTAATGAGCGACGAGTCGGCGGACTTTGGAATAAGTCAAACAATATGGCTAAATGCTATATGATGACTACTATGTCCAAAGGCTTGCACTGCGACATCGATCGATGGTAGCGCGACGATATTTGGTCGAGTCTCGAGAGTAAGTTTGGGCGGTCGGATCGGACGATCGCTTCCACACAATGAGAGAAATCTTGGCGTGTAAGATGGAAGAAGGAAGTTCGGTCCATGAACATGTCTCCCACATGACTCGTCTCATGGATAGTCTTGATCGGTTGGGAGGAGGTATGACGGCGGTGACGAGGTCGATATCATCCTCAATACCTTTGCCAGTCTTTTGAGAACTTTCGGCGTGAATGCGATCATGAGCAAGACCGAGTTTACACTTAGTCGGTTGCTTAATGATCTCGTTCTTTGCGGAAGGAGTTATGGGAAAAGGAGCACATGCTCTTGCTAGCACGTCTAAGGGCCCAAAATTTTCATCGCAAAATGGAAATAGAAAAGGGTACCAAAGGTGGTAGAAGCAAGGAAATAGTGGGAGTAATGGGAGCGAGAACATGGTTGCCACGGAGGCTTGAAGAAGCGAAGGAGAAGGCGAGTGCTTAGTCTTGTGGGCGGGCATTGGAGGCCAGTGCCCTATGCTCAAGGCTCAAGTGCGCCGTTTGCTTTAATGTGAAACATGTTTAGCGACTTGTTCTACCCGTTCTTGGGTAGTAGATCTGGTATGTTGATCATGTTTGTTACCTTGCGGGGGTTCTGCGGACAAGAGGCTGTTTGATGGCGAGATAACGATCTCCATGGGCAGCGATGGCGAAAGTCGAGGCTGTTGCGAGTTGGAGATGTTCTTTATGTTTGGGACAACAGTTTTAGTTTTGAAAGGCGTTTTATATGTGCGATTTTCGGTGGAACCTTGTTTACATTTGAAATTATTTACTCATGGATACATTATTTTTGATAGTGGTGTTTCTATCATAAGAAATGACGAAGTTATACGTGTTGGCACCTTATATAATTAAGCTTTATACTATTTACGCAAAACATAATACCTATAATTATGTTGCATCTTCGTCAAACCTAAAGAGAAAGTTTTCTTGTGAAGATGACTCTACTTTTCTCGGCGTCTTAGATTAGGTCACATCAATCTAAATAGGATCAGGCGGCTAAGAATGGGCGTTGGGTGATCTCACGGTTACTCCGTTCGATCTACGAATCTGTATAGAAGGTAAGATGTCGACCGGACCCTTCAAAGCGAAGGGTTATAGAGCCAAAGAAATGTTGGAGTTAGTCCATTCGGACTGTGTGGACCGATGTCCACACAAGCTCGTGGAGAATGCAGTATTTTGTCACTTTCATTGGCGATTACTCGAGTGCGGATACATATACCGCTTCGCGCATAAGTCTGAATGCTTTGAGAAATTCAAAGAGTTTAAGGCGGAAGTGGAGGCGAAGCTAGGTAAAAGTGTCAAGTCGCTGTGATGCGATCGCGGTGGCGAATACCTCGATAACGAGTTTATGGACTATCTAGTGAAGTGTGGGATTACGTCCAGGCGACTTCACCGGACACACCTGACAGAAATGTGTGTCGAGCGAAAAATAAGATTCTTTAGAAATGGTTAGATCTATGATGAGTTATGCTACATTGCCTATTTAGATTACGGGGGTATGCCTTAGAGGCAGTGACATACTTGCTAAATCTAGTGCAAGTCAAGTCGGTCGAAAAGACCCGCTTCGAGTTGTGGTTTGGGCGCGACTGGTTTAAGCCACATAAGGATATGGGGCGATCCGGCACTGCGTCTTTGAACAAGAAGGCGACAAGTTGGAGGCTAGATCCGGCCTTAAGGCGTTTATTGGCTATCTAGAGGAGCGAAGGTGGTTTATTCTATAGTCTAAGGATCGAGAATGTCATTATTAGCACTAATGCTCGATTCTTAGAAGAGGACTACATGAAAATCATAAGTCCAAAGTTGAAATCATTCTTCAAGAATTGAAGATGATCGTATTCCACCACCGATTAGGCGAAAGTGCGAGATGTCGAGTCAGTGGGAGGATCGACACGGATACTTGAGAAATTGAAGTGGGTCGAGTTCACTAGAGATACCGACCGTACAAGTGGTACCTACGACAAGTTGTGCGAGTTAGAGAACCACAAGTGTCTGCACCCACCGTTGCCATAGTGCACTGTAGAACCTCGTCGTAGTGGGAGGTTGTTCGTCGACCCGGCGATTTATGTTCGTGGGTGAATCTTGGTTTAGTCAGTGACGAACATGCGATAATCGACCCATGGACATCTGAGGGCGATCTGAGATATTGATGCAAGATCATGGCACCGCTATGGACTTAGAAATGGAGTCCATAGCGGCTATGGATGTATATGAAAGACACATCTACCGGATGGCGAGGAAGCCGTAGGTAGTAAGTGGATATCTGAGAGGAAGAGATTAGATGGAGGGTTTGACTTTCAAAGCCGGGCTTGTGGCGAAAGGGTACACTTTCAGTTGAGGGCATCGATTTCGATGAGACCTTTTACTTTGTAGCAATGCTCAAGTCCATGAATTCTTCTAGCCATAGTGACCCACTTGAACAGAGGTTTGGCAAATGGATGTTAAAACCGCTTTTCTAAGCGGTTACCTTGAGGAAGGTAGAGACATCTATATGCGACAACACGAAGGTTATGTGGTAAAGGGTGAAGAGCATCTAGTATGGAAGCTTAAGAAGTCCATTTATGGACTTAAGCGAACCTCGATCATGGAACTTTCGCTTTGCGGTGGTAAAGTCTATGGATTTACCAGTTGCCTAGCGAAAGTTGTGTGTATCGGTTAGATGTCAGCAGTGATGTGGTATTTCTTGCACTTTATGTAGATGACATCCTTCTAGTTGGCAACAACGTGAAGCTATTATCGGGCGTAAAGAGTTGGCTATCCGATCGGTTTCAAATGAAAGACTTAGGAGATGCGGCGTACATTCTTGGGATCGAGGTTTCTGAGAGATCGCGAGAAGAAAATATTG
This sequence comes from Salvia rosmarinus, assembly GCA_036937905.1. NCBI lineage: Eukaryota > Viridiplantae > Streptophyta > Magnoliopsida > Lamiales > Lamiaceae > Salvia > Salvia rosmarinus. The sequence continues at coordinate 194,669 of JAODLM010000270.1, forward strand.
AGCTTATCTCGGGCGTCTTACATTGATCTTGTGATTACTCGTTTAGTATGCGGACCGCCCGAAAGGATTGCTACCTTTCGGACATGGCGTTCCTTTATCTAAAAGCAGATCACCTATATTTGCAAAGGAGATAGAGAAATGAGACAAGTTCGCTACGCTTCCGCCGTAGGAAGTCTCATATGCGCAATGCTATGCTGCGAGGCCGATATACGCTATCACGGTGAGCATAGTAGCTGAATATCGATCTAACCTGGACAAGCTCATTGAATTGCGATAAAGCATATACTCAGTACGAAAATGACTCGAGATTATAGGCTGGTTTACCATGCGGATAGTCTAATGCCTTTGGGTTATCTGGATTCGGTTTCAAGTGACCGTGATGAGAAAAAGTCGACCTCGGGCTATGTGTTTACCTTGGGAGGTGGGCCGTATCTGGCGGAGTGCAAGCGGCGATGCATTGCGGACTACCATGGAAGCGAATATGTAGCGCCGCGGAGGCTTCTAAGGAGGCTGTATGGTTGAGAACTACCTCGTGGATCTAGATGTGGTACTGGTTTGCCCAGTATCATAGTTTCTTGTGATAACTTCGGTGCGTGTGCAAACTCGAAGGAACCACGGACCCTGGCGACCAAACACATAGAGAAAGTACCATGTCATACGAAATCGTTAGGCGGTGGCGTCTTGATTGAAAAGATTGATCGACGGAAAATCTAGCGGATCCATTCACGAAGAGCTGCGCAAAAAGTCTACGATGGACACGTTAGAGGACTTGGATTGCGCGATGGCACCCGCAAAGAAAACTTTTGTCTAAGTGGGAGAAGCAAAGTGATGGTTGTTTGTAATAGCTAGTAGAAAGACACATTGTATACTAAAGTTTGCTTTAGTATAAGTGGGAGATTGTTGGTTGTATCTTGGCGGTTTGGTTGAGCTTGTATACAATGTTTCTGTTACCACTATTACAATCTCCTATCGATTTGAATACTTGATTGCATATATCGTGTCCCTTATCTCATATATAAGTTAGATCATACGATGTGTAGAAGATCACGAAGTGCTGTATGATTGGTCGAAACAATGAGATATAAAAGTTTCCTGGTGAGACAACTTAAGGATGAGTTGTCGGTTTAGGTGCGATATAGATAAGTGACTTGACTTGGTTGCTTGTCTATCTTTGATGCGTCTACGGCGTATTGAAGGATCACGGTGAGATGTGTTCTTCTTCGACCGTCGTGAAGAACCGAGATCTCGGTGACTTACGATGATCTAAACCTCGATAAGGTATTAGGTGAATATGAGTTCTTTGTCCATCACTTTGACTTGTTATGGGTGAGGTTATATGTTCTAACCAATTCTCCGCATCTTGGGTGGTGGCGATCTTGTATGTCACGCTAGTTATGCATGTCAGTCACCGTATCCGTTTAGGATGATGGCGTCCCTTAAGGAGCTCAAAGGTTTATTGTACTAAACCTGCAGGTTGAGTTAGCTCAGTACAATAATAAGGTTGAGTGGTACTACTTAAGAAATGAAGTTATTGTCGTTTTAGCGATCAGTTGCTATAAATGATTAATGGACGTTCGATATCTTAAATCTGAGGATTCGTAATGTCTAAGTGCAAGCCGAGCTCAACTTGGTTATAAAGGGTAAGTCGACATTCTTTCTCTAGTGGCATGATCGAATGTTTATAAATTAATTTATGTTACAATTTGAACATAAGATAATTAATTTATTTGAGGCCCATCTTTATTCCTTGCATTTGATCCACTGGTGGCCCGTCAGGCCCATTTCTCTTGGAAGAAATCGGCGCCCTCTTGCTCTCAAAGGAAAGATTTTATTCTCTTTATCCTACAAGGATATTATTATATTTATGATATATGCATAGATCCTTTCCATATAAGATTATGGTAATAATCCAGAGAGTATGGAAATAATCCTGAGAGTATGGAAATAATCCTAAGATTATGGTATCTTTCCATATAGGATTATGGTAATGTCCATATAAGATTATGGTAATTTCCATATGGGATTAAGGTAGTGCATTATAAATATAAGGTATGAGATAAAGTCTAGGTTAATGCTTAAGTATTGAGAAGCACAATTTTCGTCCACTCCATAAGAGGCTCTCGAAAATTTGCCTAGGGTTTAAGGTGATTTCTTGTAGTATTCTCCATAGATCGTCCTCGCTCGGCGTTGGAGATTGGGCATCAGGATACAGTCCGGAAGGTCAAAGCACGAGTCTCGATCGTTCGATCCGTTCATCCGTTCGATCCACCTCGGCGGATCGAGGTAAACACGAGAAAACCTCGTGTTGCGATTAATTATATAGGCGCATGCTAGGTTTGTAATCAATGTATGGTGAATTAAACACCCAGATGGATCCTCGGCGAGGGTTAACATATGTTTCCCTACGGGGTGACTATATTCCGTGCCGTCAAAGCCGCCCTACGGAGAGTGGGGTGGGTTCGTCGACCGAACTCATTTGGTAACGAGGACCGGCCTCGCGGAGGTCACGGCGTCCTTTCCATGTTGTTAGTCCTTGCGCGATTGGTTTGAGCCCCAGCGCGTGCGAGGCATGGCGCCCATGACTTAGATCTTTGGGGATCCACCTCGCTGCGGTGCCTCGTGTTTAAGCGAGGCTTGATTCCTTTCTTCGGGATGCGGTCGACCTTGTGCTTGAGGTATTGGAGAAAACTCTCCTTATTCTTCTCGAGAAACCCGCTGGCGGCGTCGAGGTTCGACTTCGAGCTTGAGGTTCTCCTTGGTTCTTGTTGCGATCTCCATCGCTTTGGTATCTGCTTCTTCATGCAGATGGGATTGCCTCGCTCGTCGAGGCTCTGGATATGCCCTTGGTCGATTCTCGACAGGGTCTTTCTCGGTGAGCTCGGTGTCTCGTCGCCCGTTATTCTTTGTTGTTGCGGCGTGACCACGGATCTGAACTTCTTGTTCTCATTGTCGTGATTGATTCCACGTAAATAAATTTTGATCGAAAACACGAATTTCGGTTCCCGTAGGCGGCGCGGTGATCGATCTTAATTTCGTGAGGAAATAAATACTGTGAGAACACTAAGATTTCGTGGTTCGATCTATGAATAAGATCTCGTCCACGAGAGAGAGAGAGAGAGAGAGTATTTGTGTATTGATAATATGAGGGTGATTACAAAAGTTTCGATGATCCTTTTACGTTTAATCTAGCCTCTGTTTATACACAATTATAATAACAGATCTCGAATCAAGGATCTATTCTAAAATAAGTTTGAATCATATCTCTTCTACAATTAGGATTCTCTTAGATATGACCAGATCTTCTGCGTTCCCTTTGGTTTAAGAGCCTTCTTGGGCCGGACTCGTTTGGTAGAGCTTCGTATCGAGCTTATTTATATTGGGCACGATGTTTGGGCACGAGAGTTGGGCGTATCTATCAATAAGTATATTGTTATTTTAGTTTCTAATATTTTTAAAAAAAAATCTATTAATATTTTGTAGATCAATTTCCAGTGAATAAACGTTTACATAGATGTCGAATAGTCATTTTAGACGTCACGTCAATTAAAAGAAAAAAAAAATCATGTAAAGGCTCACTAAAATGATAAAAAAATCAATCTCGATGTGGGTTTTTTTTCTATCATTTTAATTAGTGTTTACACACTTTTCTTTTCTTTTTTCTTAATTGACGTGACGTCCAACATGGCTCTCCGGTAGTTACGTAAGCATTTGTTCGCTGGAAATCAATCACGAGACATTAATAGATTTTTTGTAAAACATTAGGGATCAAAACAACAATATGCCTACATAGATATATACTAAAAAATCACAAGATATTGGTACATAAATTGGTATTTACCCTTATAATGTTTTTAAAAGTTACAAACATGTGATCAAATTTACATTCTTGTTATCTCAACCGATTCTTTTGGAATCTTACACGGGTTTCATGAATTAATAATTCTTTATATGAACTTGAGAATGTTAAGATGAAAACCAGATCGATGTATATATACTATATATTTTCAAAAGAATTCACGATCTTTAGTAGTGGAGTAATATTTTGGGGCTTAAACTTAACATTTAGAAATACCAGTGGCGAAATTTCAATTTATTTGAATTCGAACCACAACTCTTAATTTGAGAAATCAAACTAATTCGAATAAGTTTTTGTCACCTTGCAGCTCGCACTAGTCTAACTGATGAAAAAACGAATTTGCCGTTCAAAATATCTTTCTAGGTTTAGTGTATCACACTACTCTTGTTCATTATAGTTCTTTTTTTGCCTTTACATAAAACAAGGTCTACTGAACTTACAAAATTCTCTCTCTTTAATCTTCGGCTTTTGTAATATAAAAATGGTGGTATCTCAATTAACACAAAATTTTATATATATATATATATATATATATATATATATAAGTGGTTATCATGTGGATACTTTGTATAATATAAATATGAGGCTATTGATAAATCAATATTGATTGTTTTAGATTGATCACAAATTATGATGTAGATGCACAAATGCACAATTATATATAAAAATATATATAAAATTAATTCAGATGCACATTTAAAAATAACTTTTAGATTTTCAAATCTAATGAACATGATTTGTTCTCATTTATGTATATTAAAGCTGATTGTATATACATGAACCAATTATTATATATATATATAGGGTTGAGTTATAATAAAACCTATTTTTTCTTAAGAACCTAAAAACCAATGCATTTTACATATAAAGTTAATGCACCATTGAGTTATGGTAAAAGCCAACACTATTCATCAATATTTTGTAGTGCAGTAACTTTATATTTAAAGTGCATTGGTTATTAGGTTTTTACGGAAAAATTGGTTTTTATTTGAACTCTTCCATATATATATATATGTGTGTGTGTGATGTAAATTTAATTTTTCTAGATTTACGACAGCAAGTCAATTTACCTAAAATTAAAATAATAAAATTAATAAGAAATATTAAATTTCATTAGCTTTTTGAATAGTCGTACCAGTCAAAAACGGCAAAGTTGATGGAAAGAAAAAGATCCTTACGAGCTTAGCCGATTAATTGATTAAGAGCTAATAAATTTAGAACAAGATTACAGAAAATATTGAAAATGACCAGTTTAGTTGGCAATCATTTAGTTAATGATTAGATTGCAACTAATGGCGATTTAGTGAGTTAAAATAGGCGTGGGAGTGATGATGAGTGAGAGTGACATAGTCAACCAATTAAAGAATCCTTAACAAGAAAGTTTATGGTTCTATAACCCTTCCGTGGACTCAAGAGGGGACCCTCTTTCGCCGCTCCTTTTGTGATTTGCACTCAAGGTTTCTCTTCTCTTATTAAATCTTTCGAGAGATATGGTAGAGTGGAAGGAATCCAATCCTTCCTCGGGAGCTCGATGTTACTCATCTCTAACCCTTGAGATGATGACCTCGCTTTTCTTTAAAGCTACCCACGGAGTGCGTCGACTATCAAAGAAATCCTCCGGGCGTATGGCGGGCGTCGGGTCGACTTATCGATAAATCCGAATCGTCCATTTGTTTCAGCCCAAATACACAAGGAAACATTGGGGATAGGGTAAAACATATTTTGGGTGTCGATGCGGGCAGTGCTGCGGATGTATCTTGGGATCTTAGGCGTTCTCATTGCGTCGAAGCGTGTTCGATTTGGTTATATTGAGGATAGAATCAGCGAAGTTGTTTGAGTGGAACGAAGAGATTTTGCCTTGAGGAAGAGGTTCTCTGGCGGTCATTGAGCTATTGGGACTTATGCGATGCAATGCTTGGTGCTAACGCTATTTGTAATGACATTAACCGTATGTGCTGTTGCGTTACGGTGGGGTGAGAAAGGCGAGAAAAAACACATTCCTTTGGACGAAATGGAAAGAGTGCATAAAGCCGAAAATGTGGGGTGGTCTTGGCTTAGGATTTAGCTCATTTAACCGAGCCACTTTTGGCTAAACAAGTTTGGAGAATGCTTTCTAATCCAGATTCTCTTGTTGCCCGAGTGTTTAAAGCGAAGTATTTTAGAAGCGGAGAGATCCTCCTGCTTATAAAACAAATTGCTCGCTTTGTTTGGAGATCTCTTATGTGGAGTAGAGATCGGTGGATCGTGGTATGAGATGGAGAGTGGGAGATGGCGATACTATCTCTATTTTCGAGGGGCCAGATGGGTGAGCGGTTTGAATGAGGAAGGGTGTTTTGCAAAAGAGTTGGCGAGCAATTTGATTAAGGTTTGGTTGATCGATTATAGGGTAAGTGGGATGAAGTTGAAATCGAAGGGTGTTTGCTAAGCACGAGTGAGGGTATTCTTATTACTCGATTGGGGAGAAAGGTAGTGTTGATGCTCGTTTACGGAAGTTTGAACAAAATAGTGCATTCTCGGTTAAATCGACTTACCTCACTCTCCAAAGGGTATTATGAGAGTCGTCATGACTAGCACCACAGACCATAATTTATGGAATAAAGCTGATTTGGTCGCTTTCTATCCACGGCAAATTTTCTTGTGGAGAGTCTTTTGGACCTCGTCCCTGTTTGGAAATCTTAAGCATCACCATGTTCGATTGAAGGCACGTGTGAGAGTTGTTTTGACAATTGGTGACGGCGGAACACTCCCTTTTTTCGTCCTCGGGCAAATATATTTGGAAACAAAGCGTTCTGGATTCTTCTTCGTCGAGCAAAGGAGGCGAGGTTGATGGATATTGCGTTTGCTACATGGAAAGAGTTTGAGAGAGGATTATGAGCTTTGGTGTATCGTCTTTGTGGCAAATGTGGAGGCTATTTGCAGGATGCACATAATGAGAAGAGATTCGAGGAGTTTGAATCATGCATCTTGCTTTACTCGAGAACTATAAAGTGCTCGTCCCAATTTGAATGACTCTGAGCTTGGTGTTTCTTCGGTGCCGGGGTGGATCGTCCCAAAAGGTTGCTTAGGGTTGATGTGGATCGCTTCATAATCACGGACAAAAGGCTTGGTGTTGGTATTATCATCGGGACCACGAAGGTACAATCATCCTTGCTAAATCTCGACAAAGCGGCTCCATCGACTAGTATCATGATGGCTGAGATTAAGGCTATCATCTTTGGTATTGTGTGTTGTGTTGAAAATGGCTTTTCGCTTTATTGAGGTTTTTCTTGACTCTATATTGGTTTGCGGCTCATGGCTAATCCCAAAGAGGATAAAGACCTACTTCTGGCGAGGTTTGTGACATCCTTTTGGATGCTCGATCGAACTTTTGGTAGGTGTTTCTCATATGTATGGGTCGGCTAATAGGCGGCACACTCTGGCGCAATTTGCTCTTATTTGTAATCGTCCGATCTGTTAGTGCGATAGTTTTCCTAGTTGGCTAGTTGATCTTGTAAAAGATGACCTGGTAATCTAATTTAAGTTGCGGTTTTTTCAAAAAAAAAAATTAAAGAATCCTAAATAGGGTTCATTAATTAATAAACTTTGGATGCTAGTTTCTGCTGCACTTTAATTTCTTTTTTGGTGGGAATGCTTTTCCCATATTCGATTAAGCTTTCTAGTCTTTCAATGGGCGCCATCCACGGAAATTATTGGGTGGGTGGGTATGACTAAAATAGCTTGAATCATTTTTTCCCCCCAACCGTTGAATATTTATCTCTCTAATTTTCCGATAATTAATTAATTACATTTATTTACTAAGTGCAAGTTGTACGTTTATTGTTTGACTGTTAACTTTTAAGTTTCAATGAGGACAAGCATCCTATAGCGTAAAAAGAGAGAAGCTTCCCAATAGAGATTTCATCCCCAAAAAAAAACGATACAATTAATATAACTCAATTGGTTAGACGTTTTTCTTCAAACCAGTAAATTCGGGATTATACCAGTGTGTAGTTCTTGTTATCTCTCGAAAATAAAAAGAAAGAGGATTAGAGATTTTATCAACTTTCAGAAATTATAACCTCAACAACAAAATCAATGATACAAATATGTTTATTGCGCAGTAGTTATGTGCATTCAATTTCAATTTGTAGCTATTATATTATATAACCTACCGATCGAAATAAAAGTGGGGCTACATATATAATATTAAGAGTCGGCAGGAAAACTTCTGAAATGAATTCAATTTCTCAACAATGTTACCAAATTCACAGAGATTAAATTGCTCTTAAATTCGTGTATTAAGTCCGAGAATCAAATTGAAGTTGGGATACATTCTAATCTCCAAGCCGGGATATAATTATAAACAAATAGAGAAGTTTATAATTTTACTACCATACATATATGAAGAATTTATTAACATGTGGTTAAGGTGGGTTCCTGTGATCGAATGGTCATAAATTTGAATCTCACCAAACGCTTTTATGGGTTTGAGCACTTATTCAACTTGATTTTCTTAGATATGTATATTCTCCATATATAGATTGATTGTATATATGGTAGGGAGATTTGATTCTCTGATTTATCTCCTAGATTAGTGGTTGATTTTGTATATATAGGCTATCTGATTAATATCTGAGATATGATTATTGATCTTATATGGTATCGAGCACTAGGATTTTCTTTCTTCCTTTCACTGTGCTTTAGCGGATCTGTTCATTCTCCTTCATCTACCTTCCTCTCCTCTTTCCATCATCCATGGTCTGCTGCTCCTCCCAAGCATCGTTTCACCAGCCACTTACTATTTCCAACATAAAGAATCATATTTCAATTATTCTTGAGATGGAGACCGATCAATCGCCACTTGGGCGAGTTATTCAAAATTCACGCTTGGTTCGATCGGGTCCTACATCATATCACCGCCCAATGAGAACTCCACGTCCCACTGCTCGACAAGCGGCGATGAGCAAAAGTATGGCGGACCTTTAGATCTGCGGTTCTGCGGTGGATTTATGCCACCATATCCATCGATCTTCTTCGCACAATCTTGGGCAGTTCTTCTGCTGCAGGCGCTTGGTCTCGATTAGAATTTTTCAAGATAATAAAAATTCACGGTGTGATTCTTGAACAAGATTTCTCACACACTACTATGGATGTTTTTCCGTCGACCTCCGCTTGTGCGGGATCGAAAGTTCTCGTGACCGATTGAAAAATGTAGGCGCTCGGTGTCGAATGAGCGATTGGTTCTTGGATGGTTCTTGGCTTATCGGACACCTCAACAGCGGTTGGGACCCTTCTCCGCGAGCGATCCAGCTTCTTTCTATCAAACACGCTCGATGATCATTCTCGAAGCGTGGCGCACGCGAAGGTCGCCGGGGACCGCTTGCTGTCATCTACACCGATTCATTGCGGGATCTTACGCGCACCGCACGTGCGTCACGGTGATCGCGATCGCCGACAGCGGCGTCGCGAGGAGGTCGTGGCCGGCCGTGGTTGAGCCCGCCCGACCACGGTATATCCAGCGACGCTTAGCGATCTGATGGCTGGCGGGTTCCATCATAGCCCGTGCGATGGGCTATGCCACCTGCCGTGCAGGCAATGTCTGCCCTCTTACGCTCCATTGCGGTCCCGGCACCAAGTCGGTCGGTATTCTCGCCCGCCCGCAATCTCCGGCCCGAGCATACTCGGTCGATCCTCTCCAGCCAAATCGATATTGAGGCAGACTATACACCTGATGGGCATTTCGAAGCGGATCCCAATTGGTACATGGACACGGGCGACGTCTCACATGACATCGGCGCGGTGCACGCTCTCGTCTTATTCTAAAGTGAGCACACCGTCGGTATTATTGTCGGTAATGGCCATTCTATTCAATTTGTGGTCTTGGACATGCTACATTGCCTCCCGAATTCATCCTCCCTCACGGCTTAAGAATGTCTTCGCATGCCTCGCTATTGTTAAGAATCTTGTATCGTCAGTAAATTCACGTCGATAATTACATTCTTGTGGAATTTGATCCGTGTGGGTTTTATCAAGGATCTGCGGACGGGAATTGCCTTATGCGATGTGACGGTCGGTGCTCTTTATCCTATCCTACTTCTCGGACCTCACGCTTTGCCTTGGCGGTGTTGCTCGTCTTTATGGCATAGTCGTCTTGGTCATCACAGTGTTTCAGTTCTTTCTTTACTTGACGAATAAATTTATCAATTGTTCTAGTCTTTTGAAAAATTGGTGTGTCCTCTTGTATTGTTGGTAAACAAACTAGATTGCCTTTTGTGGATCTCTACTTGCGCTCAATTGCCTTTTGATATAGTGCATAGTGATGTTTGGACATCTCCGGTTTAAGTAGTAGTGGTCATCGATATTATGTGTTATTCTTGGATGATTATACTAACTTTACGTGGACATTTCCTTATCACACAAATCCAAGTCTTTGAACCTTATCAATTTTCGTACATATGTTCGCACACAATTTGGACGGGATATCAAAACTTTCGATGTGACAATGGAGCAATTTGATAATCTTTCTTTTCGATTGGCCACAAACAACGGCATGACTTTCGGTGCTCGTGCCCATACACATCCTCTCAAGCGGAAAAGCTGAACGACAAATTCGTACGATAAATAATTCTATTCGTACTCTTCTTGCTCATGCTTTGGTTCCACTTGCCTTTTGGCATCATGCTCTACATATGGTCACGTACCTCCTCAATATTCTTAGAAGAAACATCACGTCATATCAAAGTCCTCTTGATTGTCTCTATCACAAAGACCCTTCATATGCACATATCCAGTGTATTTGGATGTCTTTGCTATCCTCTTCTTCCTTCCCTCGTATCAACAAACTACAACCACGGTCCTTTGTGTTTTCTTAGGATTTCCACCGAACACCGCGGTTATAAGTGTTATGATATGATCGCCAAAAAGATCATCGTTTGTCGTCATGTGATCTTCGATGAAACTAGGTTTCCATTCATCGAACAAAAATTACCCCTCCCGTCATATTCTTCTTTTGGCGACTCCATCTCCTTATATTACTCACGCGTCTCACTCACGACACTCGTGACTCTCGACAACGAACCTCGCCCGGACCCTCGGTTGTGGCTCCACACTAGCTTGACCCATTCTGCGGCAGCCCATTACCCCATTCTGGCGGGCCCATTACCCCATTCTGGCGGCCCGTTAACCCCATTACGGCGGCCCCATTACCAACAGCCCATTACCCCATTACAGACAAAACCTCTTTACCAGCGGCCCCACCTCTCGATTCACGTCCAATCACTCGTAGTCAGCGTGGAATCTTTAAACCCAAACACATTCTCAACCTTCATACATCTATCCAAAAATCCCGATTCCATGCTTCACTCTTGAGCATTACATGATCAGGTGGAAATTGGCCGTGGACGATGAATATAAGGCTATACTTAAGAATATACGTGGGTGTTGGTACCTCGTCCTCTTCGTGTAAATGTTATTAGTTCCATGTGGATTTTCACCCACAAGGAGCGTCTTGATCAGTTCTTTTGAGCGCATAAAGCCCGTCTTGTAGGTAATGGCAAGACTCGGTGGTGGGCGTGGATTGTGGTGAGACTTTCGGTCCGGTGGTCAAAGCTACCACCATACGGACTGTTCTTAGTCTTCACTATTTCAAAGCGATGGCCTATCCACCAACTTGATGTCAAAAATGCTTTTTACATGGCGAGCTCGGTGATAAAGTATACATGCATCGCCATTCGGGTTTCGTGATCCTAACTTTCACGATCATGTGTGTTTGTTGCGTAAATCTTTATGCGGTTTAAAGCAGGCACCTCGGGCATGGAATAAGCGATTCACGGACTTTGTTGCAACTATGGGGTTCTCTCGAACTCAGTCGACCATTCGTTGTTCGTATACCACGATGGGGATCATATGGCGTATCTACTCTTGTATGTTGATGATATCATACTCACAGACTTTGATTCTCTTGCAGTCTATTATCTCGCCTCGATTACGAGTTTGCAATGAAAGATTTGGGGCCTCTGCATTATTTCTTGGGATTCTTTGTCCGTTCACATGCGAATGGCATGTTCTTGTCCCAAGAAAATATGCATATGAAATTATTGCCGTCTTTGGTCTATCCTCCCGCAAGCCTTCTCTTACTACTGGTCGACCACGAAACTAGCTCGGTTCAAGAAAGCCTCTTCTTGAGAATTCTACTCTATATCGAAGTCTCATGGGTGCTCTTGATATCTCACTTTCTGCATACGACATAGCATCTGTTATTCGTGAGTTTGTCTGTTCATACACTCACCTCGGGAGATTCATTTTGCGCCAAAGCGCATCTTACGGTACATTGTGGCACTCTCGGTCATGGACTACATCTGTATGCTTGGCTCCCACTTCATTGGTCTCGTATCACGGATCTTGATTGGGGTGGTTGTCCGGATACGTCGTTCCACCTCCAGGTTCTTGTGTCTTTCGGGTGACAACTGATTTCTGATGCATGGCGTCGAACCACCACCGTCGCGCTCCGGGCTGAGGTCGAGTACCGTGGCGTCAACGCGTCGTCTCACGAATCATCTTTGGATTCGCAATCTTCTTACGGAACTTCATTGTCCTCTTTTATCGGCTACTTTGGTTTCTTTGTGACAATGTCGGTACTATCTACTTGTTGTGATCGATTCGACATCAACGCACAAAACACATTGAAATGGACATTCATTTTATGCGTGACCAAGTGGCTCGTGGACGGTTCGTGTTCTTCATGTTCCTCTCGGTATCGGTGGTGACATCTTCACCAAAGGTCTACCTCAGTCTTTGTTCGAAGGTTTAGGACCAATCTCGTCGTTCTCCTCCGCTTTGATTGCGGGGTGTCTTAGATATGTATATTCTCCATATATAGATTGATTGTATATATGGTAGGAGATTTGATTCCCGATTTATCTCCTAGATTAGTGGTTCAGTTTTTGTATATATAGGCTATCTGATTAATAATCTGAGATATGATTATTCGATCTTATAGATTTTCCAGTTATAGTTTACATGTCATGTATGGTTGGTAGACTATTTATTGTACATGAACGTGAGATTTACCCTTTGTAGGCTATTACACAGGAATATTGGATTTACCAATGGGTTGATACCACCAAAAAAAAATCAGTAACCAAGTTTATTTGTTATTTATTTCTCCAAACAGTAGGCTACGGATTTGGTTAAAGATGATGAGAGGGGAGCATGCCCGGGTGGATAAGGAAGAGTTTCTCGATTATTATTATCATTATCATCATTATTGAGGTTAATAGTTAGATTTAACACAATACTTACTCAATAATTAGTTTTCCACATTTTTAAATATTTTAATAATAATATTAATTTTAATTTCATACAATTATAAAAGTTTCAATTTTTCAGTGATAAAATTATGTCATTTCATTGGTCAAACGATGTCGTTATAAGGTATACCTAAGACAAATTTTGCTGAAAATTTTGGAAATGTTCTAGTTGCAAAAAAAAAATCAAGAGGCGGTTGTTGTTGTTGTTATTATTATTATTATTATTATTATTATTATTATTTGTCTGTAAATTACTGAACTTTCACAAAATTTTGATTTTGTATACCAATTTTTTATATTCCAACTTTAAATGTAAATTACTGAACTTTCACAAAATTTTGATTTTGTATACCAATTTTTTATATTCCAACTTTAAAATATGCTCTATAATAATTGGATTTATGATTTGTTCTAATTTTGCTAACAAGTGTGATTCGGTGAAGACTGCGCTGACATGGAACGATTAATAATCTGAGTTAGCATAATTTCTCTTGCGTGGCACTCCTAATCTACCCTCTCAGTCGAGGAATCACTCGACCCTCTCTTCGAGGAATCCCCAGACCCAACCAAGAATCTCCGACAAGAACCGAAGGTATAATCGAAGGCTTCAGACGGTGCTTCTCAAAAATTAGGGATTGCGTGAAATAAGGATTTCAAAATAAAAATAGAAATTGGTTTATTAAACCTATGTCGCGCGAGAATAAGAAGTAAGATGTTTAAATAATTAAGTAATGTGTATTTTTTAATCACCTAAATCCAAGTCAGGATTATTATTTTAATTTGGGCAGGGTAGTTGTGCTACACGAGAAATTATGTCAATGCAGATTTTTAATCGTTACATGTCAGTGTAATCTTCGTCGGAATCACACTTGTTAGCAAAATTAAAACAAATTAATAGTTCAGTAATTATAGCGCAGAATTTTGTGAAAGTTCAATAATTTACAGACAAATAACCTTATTATTATTATTATTATTATTATTATTATTATTATTATTATTATTATTATTATTATTATTATTATTATTATTATTATTATTATTATTATTATTATTATACCCGATAACCGAATGGCTTTATCGATAAGTATAACCTATGATATAGTTCAATCCTTATGATATTAAAAAACTGATTATTCGATTAATCGAATAACCGATTGGTTAAATCATCGGTAGGGATGGCAATGGACCGGATCTGGATCAGATCTGGCTAGGTCCAGATCCAGATCCGTAATTTTTTGCTTGGATCCGGATCCGATCCAGATCCGTTGGGTCCAAAAAAATTAGATCCAGACTCAGATCCATAAGATCCACAGGATCCAGGATCTAGACCCGGATCCATATATTTTCTCTTCTAAAATAAATCCTAAATCAAATATAATTCACAGTAACACCATAATAATAATAATAATCTAAATACATAAAGCGATATAATAATTATTTCAAAATTCTACAATCATCACTATCAAGAAGATGTTGAATTCTGAATTTCTTTTGCTTTCATGACAAAGAAATAATATTGCGATAGTAATAGAAGAAGTACACATATTTTAGCAAATAGACCACTCATATACAAAATTTCCTCAATTACAAGATATAAATTTATAATATTATTAACATACTATCCATTTTCGTAACATAGTTTATCCAACTTCGACTAGAAAGAGAAATAATATAATACACTTATAAATATAAATAAAAATTATATATACATACATATTATATGGATCCATGGACCGGATCTGGATCGGATATGGATCTCAGAAATAGAGATCCAGATCCAGATCCGGATTTTAAAAGAATGGTCCGGATCCGGTCCAGATCCGTCGGATCCTATTTTTTGAAGATCCAGATCCTAAAAAAATGGATCTAAATTTGTGGATCTGGATCGGGTCCGAGATCCACTGCCATCCCTAATCATCGGTAAGTACCCATAATTATTTTTCGATTTTGATTCACCAAATTTTTTATTCGACTAACCAAAATCGAATTGATTCCCATCTCTACTCAATCCACACGTATGCCACACTATCTAACCAACCTCTTAAATTGGTTGGTATAGTTTCATATTAGCTAAATTACTAAATTAAAGAGTTGATCAAATTGCGTAAAGAAAAATAATAATAATACTTAGATTTTTTTTTCCCACTAGGCCAATTATTAAATATTGTGTTAATTGGGCTTGGCATGTGATCGATCTAATTTTCGTAGGGGAATTAAATACGCAAAAACACTAAGGATTTACGTGGTTCGATCTATGAATAAGATCTCGTCACGGGGAGTAGAGTATTAGTGTATTGATAATGAGAGGAGTGATTACAAAGGTGTAGATGATCCTTTTCCGTCTAATCTAGCCTCTATTTATACGATTATAATGACCTAGATCTCGAAACCGAGATCTATTCTAAGATAAGTTTGAATCTATCTCTCTCTGATAGGATTCTCACAGATATGACCGAATCTCGCAATTCCACTGGTTCAGGGGCTTCTTGGGTAGGACTCGTTTGGGCCGAGCTTCGTGTCGAGCTTATTTATATTGGGCACGATGCTTGGGCACAGGAGTTGGGCGTATCTATCATATCCTCACCAAAAAAGACTTGAGGCGAGTCGTGATGGGTTTGGGGATCGTAATTACCGAGACGTGTATGCATGACGGAGTGGAGTATGGTCGATCTTAGTAGCTATCCTTATCTTGACTTCGTATGTCGCACGGCTTTGTTGAGGCGTTTTGTCGAGGTCTTGGGTTGGCTTCACCTCTCGGCGCTATCGAGGAGTCTCTTGTTGGCTTCACTGTCGAGGCGTTATGCGAGGTCTGGATTAGCTTCACCTCGGGAGGCGTTATGGCGAGGTCTTTGATCGGCTTCGCTTTGACGGGCGTTATGCGAAGCTTCGGCCCGGCCACGCTTGGCGAGGTGTTTGCCGAGGTCTTCCGACCGGTCTACCGATGAGGCATTACACCGAGCTCTTTGGTGGCTTCATCGGCGGGCGTTAAATCGAGGCTGAACACGGGATGCCTTTTAGCATTTAATGCGCATTTAATGTGGCGGCGGTTGGATTCCGATAAAGTGCATATTGGAGAATAACTTCCATGATCGCCTTTTCGCCTATCACTTTTGCCATTTCGATTTCAAAAATTTCAAAGCTTTCTACGTGGCGAAAGCGCTCGGTTTGTCGCCATTGTTGTCTTTGTCGAAGTTCATCGTATCTTATCGATCTCAATTCCAAAACCGAGAAGTTTTTATAACCTTCATCTCCTTCATTTTCCGAGGATTACTGCGGTCGGGAAGGCAGACAGGTCTCGTGTTCCATCGAATTATTAGGTGGATGTGAAGTATATACCTTTGATGCCCTCACTCCTTTGCGTAGAGTTTGTTTTCAGTCTTTTTTGGATTTTGGTTGGGTTTCTTCTATTCCTTCGATTTTAGGAGCATCTGCTAGGTTAGAGCTTGCTTCTAATTTTATATCTCGAAATCTTTTGGGTACATTGCCCGTCAGGAGGACAGATAACTAACCTCCTCCGGATGGTTTCGTCGCGGTTCTGAGGATAGCTGAAAAATGACCTTCGTCTTCCCTATCCTTCCACATACGTTGAACTACAGCAGTTGTTTGCCATTCCATTAAGCCCAATTCGACGCCCGAACTCCTTCCGGCATTTGGCGAACCTAGCATCTTTGCTCGCGCCATAATTTCCCTCGACCTTAGGACTCGTCCTTAGGTTCTTCGATTCAATCCGGTAGGGGTGGTATTACTGACACCTCGTCGCAATTTTAAATTAAAGCTTAAGTCAAAATTTCCAAGCGGCACCGAAATTTTTCTTTGTCATTTCTAGGGCACTTGATTCTTTGGGCAGTGAAAAGTGGCGGACATGGCCACGAGTTACGACTTGCGGCTTGGGCAATCCTTAGACAGGATCGGCACGGTGGGCGAAGTCTTTTCCGAGGCCGAGCTTGCACCGCGGTCCGAGCCTTGTGATCCTGCCACCATGGTGGAGTCGGTGAAGGTGAGGACCACCCTGCCCCTGTTTCTATTGTTTTCTTTGTCTTTAACGAGCTCGTTCCTTTGCGATGGATTTCGTTAGAGGCGAAAAAGAGAAAAGCGGTCGAGCTCGGCGCCGACTGCTGCGTTATCTTTGAAAGGGTACTGAGGCCTCGCCCTGCGGCGGATGAAGATATCCCCAAGTCTCATTCGCCTCGGCCTCTTCTGCGCTTAAAAAGGCTCAGCGTGCTATTTCGACGCGCGGTTGCCGGCGACCGAGTGCGTTATCGTCGGTTCTCGGGTTGCTCGTCGGTCTTTCACGAGGTAACCTATTGCCGTGCGTCGTATAGTTGGATATGTATGCATCTATTTGACATGGTTTGTGCCGTCACGGGGTTGAGGACTTTCGTCCGACTTAGCTAAGGTGTCACCCAACGGCGGCTACATCCGCCCACAGCGGATTACTTGAAAAGCGCCGTCGCTCGGTTTGAAGAGGTGGCTCGCCGCCCGGAGTTGGAGGAGGAGAAAATCTCACGGTTTGTGATGTCGCCGAGGGAGAAAAGCTTCGGGCCGATCGGGAGGAGATCGCGGTTGTGGCGGGCCGCCAAAGCAGCGGCCGAGGCGGCGGGCGAGGCGGCGGGCGAAGTGTGCGGCGGCGACGGCGGAGGCTCGGCTGCGGCCTTGCGGGAGAGATGCTCCTTGTCTTCTGAGAAGTTATTCTGTCGAGGATTCTCGGATTGGCGGTGACATGGCGAGGTCTTGAATAAGCGTTATCACGGAAACCCTTGATGAAGTCGCTGATGATTACCATGATTAGAAGTCCAAATCTGGTATGAGGTGGTGAAGATGGAAGACTGCTGAGACGCTTGAGTTTTTGTCGCGGTTGAGGAGCTTGCCGTCTAGGGATCTATCGTCGTCCCGCTTTTGCATGTTTTTATTCATTTTTCCTTGTTTGTTTCGGCGTCTTGATTGATTGTTGGTTATATTTGAATATCTTTTATTGGAATCATGTTCGTTTGTGTTTTGTGTAGGGTAGGATTGCGTTGAGCTTTTGTTGCCAGCGCGCAGCTTGGGACTTCGGCGTGGTCGGCGTTGGGTCTGTGTGCCGCCCGCTCGAAAGAAAGCAGCAGCGTCGGTGCTTTGTTGCGTCCGTGGGCGCGCCTCGAGCGCTTCGCGTCCGGCGCCTCGACTCCGTCCGGTGCTGGGCGTCCTTTGCGTGTCGTCGAAAAGCGCCGCGTCCGGCGTTCGTTCGTCCGTATTACCGTGGCCGAAGACCCGCGTCAAGCCGACGCCGCTGCGTCCGTATTGGGTTACATGCACAAGATTGATCAGGGCTTTGCGTGCGGCACTCGCCTCGAGTCCGTGTTGGGTTCCCAGTTATAAGCGCCTTGGCGTCCGTATTCTTGTTATTTTGGGCGATATATATATACGTTTTTGAGAAGCCTACCTTTCATTATTCCTTTTTCCTTCTTTTGTTTTTGGTGAGAGCGGAGAGATCTTCATCGCTTATTTTATTTCCATTACTTTTCCTTCTCCTTTCTTTGATCGATTCGAGAATATTATACGGATATTGGATTCGTGCGTAAGTTTGCTTATCAATTTCATCGTTCGTTTTGTTAGTAAGTTTCTTGTCGCTTTGCTCTATCTTCCGGTTTGATTGTTTTAATTCCTATGTTGGTTATGATTAGTATTGATATTCATCTAAGTAATTTTGTCTTCCGATTTATCTTTTCCATTCATATCAGGGTTTATAATTTCGATTACATGTTCTTGATTTAGGGTTTAATTCTTGCTTAGTCGATTTATACGCTTTGTCGATTTTCGCCTAGTTAATTCGTTTTCATTCTTTAATATTTTCTTGCCTAGGTAATCTATCAACCCCTTTTGAGATTAGAGTGTTTAGGAATTTAATTGTTTTTGTGTGCAACTTAGTAGCATACAGTTAAGTTTTCCTTGAGAGGCGACTAGGGTTAGCTTTCCTATTACAACACCTCGTTCGATTGAAACAAATTTTGTGTTTCCTTGTTTTACGTTGTTTCTTCTCTACATTTCTGTTTTTGTAGGTCTTGTCTTTTGTTGCTTCCATAGTTCCGTTCGTCGCCTTGAAGTCTCCTCCGCCTTTTCTCTAATATTTTATCCGCAATGAGGTCCTCGCACATTTTTTAAGTGTTGGGGGGGTTGTCTGTTTGGTTTGTTTTGTTTGTTTCTGTCGTTTACATCTTTGTTTTGTTTTGTCGTTTCTTAACTTTTGTTTGGATTAGAGGCGATTTTATCTTCTTGAAATCAATGGTGTATGAAGAATTATGCCTTAAGTTGAATTAATTGCGTTTTGATCGAATTTCTTTGCATCTTGGTATATGGTTTTAGTTTAATGAAACTTAGGTGTCAATTTGAGCGTGGGACATAATTAGAAAGGCGTGTTTAGACAAGGTGTGTGATCGGATGTCATATGCTTCGTAAATGGAACCCGTCTCTTGTATGATATTTCAGAAAAAGTGGACAATATAAAAAAAAAAGAAAAGAAAAGAAAAGAAAATATGTCGTTATTGTGAAATAAGTGGGCTTAAAATTGAATAAGGGGCTCTACCCTCTTGCTTGTGTTGTCTCTCGAATGGAGACTCTTTTCTATGGGTATAGATATCTCGTTAGGATACTCGAGTGTACAACTTGAAGGTTCCACCTAACGATTCTTGTCTATAATCGGTTTTAAGTTCCACAAGTTCTTATTTGTTGTTGTCGTTTGAGATATCTTACATGAAAGGGAACCATATAAGTTGTATATTGATATGCGAAATCATGTTGAGTCGGCTACGCCTATTCTATGATAAGTCACATGTTTGGATTGATAAATGTGGATCATTGTATTGAGAACTATATTATTGAGATGCATTGAAGGGATGTGAATATGTGATTGATTCTAGTTGAAGTATTGATTCTATGTACCATTCCTTTCAAGAAACTAAAATTTGCTAGGACAAGCAAAGAGTTAAGTGTGGGGGTGTTGTTTTGCATGTTTTGATCTGTTTTTCCTTGTTTGTTTTACGGACTTGATTCAATTGTTGGTTATATTTGAATATATTTTATTGAAATCATGTTCGTTTTGTTTTGTGTAGGGTAGGATTGCGTTGAGCTTTTGTTCAAGCGCGCTGGCGCCGGACTCGGCGTAGCCGGCGGCTGCGCGCCAGTGCCGCCCGCCGAAGAAAGACGCGTCCGGCGCTTCGTTCGTCCGTGGCTGGCACGCCTCGAGAGCGCTTCGCGTCCGGACCTCGACTCCGATCCGGCGCTGGACGTCCTTTGCGTGTCGTCCCGCGCGCCGCGTCCGGCGTTTCGTTCGCCCGTGTGAAATGGCGAAGACCCCGCGTCGGTGCTCGCCCGCGTTGGCGTTGGGTTGCATGCACAAGATTGATCCGAGCCATGGTCCGTGCTACTTTGAGTCCGCGCTGGGTTCCGCTTGTTGTAGCGCCGCGTCCGTATTGGGCTCGCGTCCGTCGTCGTTATTTTGGGCGATATATATCGTTTTTGAGCGGCGAAAACCTACCTTTCATTATTTCCTTTTTCCTCTTTTGTTTTTGGCGAGCGGAGAGATCTTCATCGGTTATTTTATTTCCATTGCTTTTCTTCTCTTTCTTTTGATCGATTCAAGAATATTATGCGGATATTAGATTCGTGCGAAGTTTGCTTATCAATTTCATCGTTCGTTTTGTTCGTAAGTTTCTTCTATCGCTTTGCTCTATCTTCTCGGATTTGATTGTTTTAATTCCTATGTTGGTTATGATTAGTATTGATATTCGTCTAAGTAATTTTGTCTTAGGTTATCTTTTCCATTCATGTCAGGGTTTATAATTTCGATTACATGTTCTTGATTTAGGGTTTAATTCTTGCTTAGTCAATTTATCTACTTTGTCAATTTTGCCTAGTTAATTAGTTTTCATTCTTTAATATTTTCTTGCCTAGGTAATCTATCGACCCCTTTTGAGATTAGGTGTTTAGGAATTTAATTGTTTTTGTGTGGCAACTTAGTAATGCCTGTTAAGTTTTCCTTGAGAGGCGACTAGGGTTAGCTTTCCTATTACAACACCTCGTTCGATTGTGAGTCGATTAAGAGTATACTTTTAGTTGAAAGCGATCGCGTATTGATCGCGGGTCGATTCATTACTACTCGGTGGACGGGACCACGTGTTTGAGGCTGTAATGGCGATCCGGGTAGCTGGACGAGGCCGACGATGGCTGCCGAGGTCGCGAGGAACAGGTGAGGCGGAGCATTCGATCGGCTTGGCAGGCCGGAGCTTAGGAATTCGGAGGAGGAAACCGCCTCTCGAGTCAGGAGGAGAGCGATCCTGCCAGCCGAGGATGAAGGCAGGGGAGGGTGATTGATCCCTTTTTTTGTGGACCAACTTGTAAATCGTCGTCATTAGGACGTCGCTTTTGATTTGCTTTAAAGGCTTTAATAAAATACGTCGTTCATCTGAAGGAACTTGTCTTTTGTGTTCAGTCTTCTCCTGATATGCCTGATGCTTCCGCTTGGTTGGGTCAAATCGAAGCTTTGATGTGGGCTCTCAAAGTTAAAGAGGTGAAGTCCTTGGCTTGGAAGTTAAGCTCGGTCGTGTGCGGGAGGAGGCCGAGTTAAGCTTTAGGGCTGCCAGGAGGATGTGACAAGCTTCAAGCTCGCCTTTTAGAATCGGAGGATAAGCTCGAGATCGCCGAGGCGACGGCTAAGCGGAGTTCTTGAGGAACATGTAAGTCTGAAGAAATTGCACGCCGGTGGAAGGATGACCATCTCCGAGGATGATGCAAAGTTGAAGAGCTCGCAACCACTTTGTTGGAGATATAGGAATGAGTCGGCTCAAATTCTTGGCAATATCACGAGCGGTATGCTTAACTTAAGAAAGTCGGTGACTTGTACAAGATCGTCGTAGCTCGTCATTCCTTTCTTGAGCAGGTGCTTGGATTCGCGGCCGAGGCTTCTACTGCTGCGGCTTCTTCGTCGCTGGGACTTTGCCATTGCCGGCGCTTTTTCTCTGCGGGGTGGATAGCTCGAGGCGTTTCATTGCGGAGAGAGGCGAAAGCCCTCGGCGAGGCAGGTCAAGGGCGTCGAGCCACCGAGATCAATCTAGCGGTGGCTGTGGGTCGGTGGCCGAGGTCGATCTGGCGGGGCTCTTAGCATAGATCGAGGACGAGGTAGAGGTAGGATTAGTATAGATGCTCTGTTGAATCCGATTTTTCTAGGGATTGGCTCGACTTTTCGGCCTCCCCGGGCCTCTTCGTCCTCGTAATGTATAAAGCGTATACTTTGAAATAAAATTATTTTGTTTGCTTCATGTTAACTCCTCGAGAACACCGCTCTTTCTTCCGTAACCAATAAGAAGATAGGTCATCCTCGTTTGAGCGAAGGTAGCTCGTCCTCGTGCAAAGGTAGTTCGTCCTCAAATGAGCGAGGTAGTTCGGCCTTGTCAGAAGGTAGTTAGTCCTCGAAATAAGCGAAGGTATTCATCCTCGAAATAAATGAAGGTATTCCGTCCTAAATGAAGGTATTCATCCTCTAAATATCTGAAGGTATTTCATCCTAAATGCGAAGGTATGGGTTCTGTTTTTGCAAGAAGTATTGCTCGGGGTGGTCCTCTTCTTGAAGTGAGCGGAGGTATGGGTTCTGTTTTGTAAGTTTTGTCGCTCGGGGTGGTCCATCTTCCGAAATAAGCGGAGGTATTGGTTCCTTATTTGCAAGTTTTATCGCTAGGGGTGGTCCCCCGCAGCGTTTAGTTAAATCTTCGTATTAAGCGAAGGTAGCCTGTCTCCTTCGAGGGTATAGTAAAATGGAGAAGATATAGTATGCATAAGTGACAAACAAAACATGCGAAAAAGATTTTATTGATAGAGACCGACGTAATAATAAACAAGACTCACGGATGTAACTGAGCAGACTCGATAACACGATAGAACATGACTCGACTTTTGACACTTATGCAAAATATTTCTTGAGATGAGTGATGTGCCACGTCTAGGTATTTCTGTCCGGATATGGGCGAGCTTATACGAGCCTTTTCAGAGGACTTCTTCAACCCGTATGGTCCTTCCCATGTGGCTTCCATCTTGCCGAGCTTCTGACTTTACGGATATCATTGTTTGAGCACGAGGTCGCCTACTTGAAATAGTCGGTTGTTGACACACCGGGTTGTAATACCGAGGTACTTGTTGCTTATACCGAGCCTGCGATGAAGGCGAGGTCTCTTTTCTTTAGTAGATCTAGGCGGATCGTGATTGTCGTCATTGGCCCGGAGAAGTAGAATAGTGCGGGGCTCGGCGTACCGATCTGGCAGGATCACCGCTTCGGTTCCATATACCAAGGTGTAGGGTGTTTCTCCGTTTGATGTCCGGGTGTGGTGCGATCGACCATAGGACTTGCGGTAAATTTTCCACCAATTGCCTTTTACTTGGTGGCGAGTCTTGAGTCCTTTCACGATTGTCCGGTTGGTGACTTGGTTTGACCATTTGCTTGAGGATGAGCTACAAGTGAACTTCTTTGGATCAAAGCTCTTGACACCATTCTTTGAATGCTTTATCCGTGAAGCTGTCCCATTATACGAAATAAGGACATGAGGGATGCGAGGCGACACGATGTTCTTCCGCACGAAGTTGAGGCGTTTTGCTTGTGATCTTTACCAAGGGTTCGGCTTCCACCCACCGTAAAATAGTCGATCGCGATAATTAGGAATTGGCGGCACGGAGCTTTGCGAGAAAGGGTCACGATGTCGATCCCATTGCATAAATGGCGAGGGCTTTGCGTCTTTGGCGAGTCGGTTTGAGGTAGCCTCGCACGCGTTCCATGGATTTGCCACCGGACATTTCTTCACGAGGTCGATTGAGTCACGGAACATTGTCGGCTAATAGTATCCCCATCGCATGACTTTCTTGATAGAGGCGCGGGGTCCGATGTGACTTCACACGATCATCCTTCATGTCTTCTTGTGATGCGTAGTTAGCTCGGTTCGGACCGGGCACCTTAGGAGAGGTTGGAGGTATGATTTTCTATAGAATTCCTGTTCGCGTATATCGCAGATTTGCTCAAGATCTTCCTAGCCTCGAGCTTGTCATGGGGTAGCTCGCCTTTTCGGTATTCTTAAATAGGAGTCATCGATTAGGTTCGTAAATCGGATACTATGTTGACCTCGGTTCGATGTCGTCATCGCTTATGCTTACGCTTGGGACTTCTTCTCTTGGCGAGTTAGTCATCGGCGAGCTAGTTTATATCGTCACCTCATTATTTTGCTCCTCGGGATCGAACTAGCTGTAAGTGTGAGAAAGCTGTTGTAGGCTTTTAGCTTTTTCAAGGTATTTCTTTATCTGTTGCATTTAGCCTCGTACTTTCCCAACATGTGACTTACTATGACTTGAGAGTCGCTTTGTGAACTTGCGGCTCGTGCACGAAGGCTTTGAGCCAGGCGAAGTCCCGCATTAAGGCCGTATTCCACTTCGTTGTTCGTATTTTTGAGCGAACCGAAGTGCATATGTGATCTCTTGCCATCTCGGTCCTAAAAGTAGGATACCGCTCCATTACACCTTTCCCGAGCTCCGTCAGCGTAGACTTGCTAGCGGTCCTCCGAGTTTTATCTATAGGTTGGCGGCATCGTCGGACTCGTTGGACTTGGTTTCTCGTGGTTAGCCTCAACAAGGAAGTGCTGAAGGAACGACCTTTAATGGCAGACGGGCAAAAGTTATGTCGTGTTCGCTAATTGATTGCCCACCCATAATTCTCCCTAAAGCTTACGGCCGTCAATACTTGCGAAGTGGGTGATCGATGAGGACTTGTATGGGATGTGCATGGAAGTATGGCGTAATCTTCTTGCGGCATTTATTAACGCCGATGAGCTTCCCAAAGGTTGATATCGGGTCCTTTCAATGCTCGGTGATGAAATACACGGAGTTAGCGTCCCCTCCACCGTACAAAACCGCACTTATGGTTTCGTCCAGAGGCAATGAGGTATAAGGAGATGACCTCCTTTTTCGGAGACGGATAGAGTGGGGAGTTTGGCGAGGTAGTTTTGAGATCCTCGGCGAACTTGTGTATGTCATTCCGGAGAACTCCGAGCCTTTTGAGTATTTTGAAGAAGGGCTGCTTATCCATGACTTCGAAAGAAAGCGGCCGAGTCGCGCGATGCGACTGTCAATTTGTGTATGTCGTGGATTGTCTTTGGCATCCTCATCTCCACAATGGTTTGAACCTTGGACGGGTTGACTTTTAAACCCTCTTGTGAAACCCAACACCCGAGAAATTTTCCCGACGAACTACGAATGTGCATTTAAGGGGTTTAGCTTTAGGTTGACCTTTACGAGTAGGTCGGGGCGATCACAGGTCGGCAACACATACGGCTTCCTCGATGCTCTTGACGACGATGTCATCTACGACACTTCCACATTCCGTCCTATGTAGGGTGGAATATTTTATCTACCATCCTTTGATAGGTAGCCCTGCATTCTTGAGCCGAATGGCATCTTCTTGTATGCGAAGACTCAAAGTCTGTAATGAAGGCTGTTTTGGCTGCGTCTTCGTTGTCCATCAAGACACTGGTGATATCGCTTTATATAGGTCCGAAAGCGAAGACTTCACACCCGACCAGGCGTCGACCTTTTGTCGATGTTGGGAGCGGGTAATAGTCTTTAGAGCGATGTTTGTTGAGATCGGTATAATCGATGCACATTCGCCATCCTCCTCGCCTTTCTTCACCATTACGGGTTGGCTATCCGGTCGGATACTTGACTTGAGCGATGTCGTGCGCTTTAATAATTGCTTCACCGTCGTGGATGACTTGATTCCGTTAATTGCAAAATCCGTTGCTTTTGCCGGCGGTTTTATCTTGTTGTCGATGTTGAGGCGGTGTGTAATGATAGATGGCGAGACCGGTCATATCGAGGGAGACCAGCGAACACGTCTCGAATTCCTTAGGAGTTGGATGATCATTTCCTCGGTTGAGGTACACGGTGAAGCGAACTTTTATGACCTTGGATGGTTTATTTTCATCTGATCGACCTCCTCCACCGAGTTCTCTAGGGCGGTGGCGTCCTCTCTGGTTCCAACTCCTCGGCTTTCTTTGATTTCTATGCTTGCGGTTCTTTGGACGAAGTCCTCGCCTCTCGAGGCGACTGCGTACGTTCTTTTACTGCTTACGTCTGGGATCTCGGCTATCCCTCCTCTTGTGGGGATTTTCATTGTCGGTGGTAGGTTGAGCACCGCTCTTTCTGCGTTGCTTAGGTCTCGCCCAGTATAATGTTGTATGGCGAATGGGCCACGACCACGATGGTATACCATTTGGTAGAGCTTGTCGGTGCCCTTCCTACTACGACGGCGGTCGATCGCCCGTCCGGGCGTGTCTCTTCTGTCTGGTGTGGGTGGTAGCGGGCGAGGCGCCGCCTCTACTCCTAACTTGTCAAAGCATTCTTTGAAGAGGATGCTTCTGACGCACCACTATCGATATAAGCGTCTTACCAACTTGTTGGCGATTCACGCTGGATCGCGGTAGCGTCTGGTGGGGCACCACCGCAGTCTGTGGTCGTCCTCGCATAAGGTAATTGCCTCGTCCTCACGAACCTCTTGTTGGCAGGCTCATTTGGTATGGGGACTTGAGACCTCGGACGCTTGAGGAGGATTCGTAACTCCGGAGACCCGTGATGGTAGAGATGACCCGTCGTATTGGGGTTCGTCATCTCTCCTCGTCTTCGTTAAGGCCATCTTCTTGTGAGGGTCTGATTCCCTTCTTCTCGCTTCTCTCTTTTACGGCCTCGATGAGGGTCGTATTAGCCACTCGTCGGTCCCGCCTTTGTATTTTTAGGGACTCCGTCTTGTACTAGCATCTCGATATCTTCCATGAGGTCTCGGCACCTCCTACGTCGTGTCCATAATCCTCATGGAAAAACGATGCTTGTCCTTAGTTCGACGTTTTAACCCCCTGTCATTGGTCGAGGCTTCCGAACTTATCCGTGTGGAGTTCAGAGATTTACGCGCTTGGCCGTCAAAAAAGTGTATTGAGGTCTTTCAGAGGTGCCCTTGCCCGAGCACTGGACTCTATGGGGTGGCGTATCCTCTCGAGGCACATCGTCGGCCTTGCTTCGGTCTCCTCGTCCTTCGTCTCTTCTCCACTTTTCGGAGGGCTCGCTTTCTCCGCCTCGCTATTCCTTCTATCGCCTCATCCGCTTTGGCGAACGATTCGACTATCGCCTATAGTTCTATAATGACGGGGTTCGTGATTGACGATCTCTTTATATAAGGCCCGGTAGGATGCCGTTCTAGATGGTCGAGATGATGAGGAGATCGTTCACATCTCTGCCTTGAGCTCTCCTTATGAACACAGTCATAAAGTCGTTGATGGACTCGTTCCGATCTTGCCTCAAGGTGAGGAGATGTGCGAAGTCATTTTGACTCGGCTTACGGAAGAACCCGATGGATGGCCTTCGTCGGATCGCGGTAGGAACCAATGCTCCGGGAGGTAGATTGAACCACCGGGCGTTGTCGACTAGTAACTCCGGAAGAGCTTGCACATATGAATTGTGTCGAGGCGTTGGTTGATCATATTGTCTTTGGAATTGAGAGGAAGTTCTGGGTCCTTAGTCCGTTATAGGGGGTGATGCTCGGCCGATATTTGTCGGGAGTGGGGTGTCGGTATTTCGTTTGAGAAGGGTGTTATCCTCACATGTACCCGTCGAAACCGCCCTCGGAGAGTGGGGCGAGTTCGCCGACCGAACTCATTTTGTAACGGGACCGGCCTCGCGGCGATCGCGACGTCTCTTCTCGCTGTTCGTCCCTTGCGCGATTGGTTTGTACCCAACGCGGCGTGCGGTATGGCGCCCGTGACTTGAATCTTGGGGATCCACTCGTTGCGAGCCTCGTGTTTAGGCGAGGCTTCGCGCCCTCTTCTGAAGCGGCCGACCTTGTGCGTGGTGGTATTGGAAAACCTCCTTGTTTTCTCGAGGAACCCTCGACGGCGTCGTCGAGGTTTATCGCGTGGCCGGAGGTGCTCCGATTACTATTGCGATCTCATTCGCTTTGATATCCTAACTTCATGCGGCAGATGGATTGCCAGTTAAATCATTGTTTGGACATGACCTTGAGGGTTGATTCTCGACCGGTTTTCATTGAGCTCGGCGTGCCCGACCATCGTTGTTGCCGCGACGACTACGGATCGTGACTTACGGTATGCATTGTCGTGATTGATTCCCAGAAGCGATGGTTGATCGAAAACCAAAATTCGCCCCCACAGACGGCGCCGATGATCGATCTAATTTTCGTAGGGGAATTAAATACGCAAGAACACCAAGGATTTACATGGTTGATCTATGAATAAGATCTACGTCCACGGGGAGAGTATTAGTGTATTGATAATGAGAGGAGTGATTACAAAGAGTGTAGATGATCATTTTCAATCTAATCTACCCTCTATTTATACTGCGATTATAATGAGCTAGATCTCGAAACCGAGATCTATTCTAAGATAAGTTTGAATCCTATCTCTCTCTAATTGTGATTCTCCACAGATATGATAGAATCTTACCGCTCCCACCTGGTTGGGGAGCCTTGGGACAGGACTCGTTTGGTAGAAAGCTTATCGGGACTTATTTATATTGGGCGCGATCTTGGAGTGCGGGAGTTGGGTAGTATCCTATCGGCGTGAATAAAATAATTATTTACTTAATTAGCATAAGAAAACACGTTAACTGGAGTAATATATAAGAATATGGGATTCTCTATTCAACTTTAGGTGTCCCGCTTTCAATTATTTTTTTAGTTTATTGAATTTTTTTTGTTCAAGTTTAACTTTTTATGTTTTAGTATAATTTTAAGATTATTAATTAGGATTCACTAATCCATGATAGAATTTATAATTACTTTTTCATATTAAATTTGTATTGTTTTAGTTAAGAAATAATTATTTGAATTTATTATTTCAGAATTATGGTACATAAATTTTATATGGTATATTAGTTATATATTAATTATATATGGTACATGTTAGTAATGGACCATCACATAATAATAAATTTTATTTTATAATAAATATTATTAAAATAATAAAAATTAATAGGGAAACATCACCGTGGGATAAAAAATAGTGGGAAAAGGATACCACTATTATTAAGATACCTCAGACTACCTCATCAATGACTTTTCTCCAACCTAATCCACACATGATAAAAAATCAACTATTTTTTTATTAAAAAAGTCATGCTTTTCAATGACTTAGGTCGGTCAATACACATGTAAGTCATCTCATTTCTATATCTTGTAGGAAAACTGTGTCTTGACAAATGTCATTTCTCTATTGGTTCATTGAGATTTTATAGATAAAATGATATTGGTAGTTAATTATCCATTAAAAACAAATATTCCCTCCGTCCTCCAATTACCTTCTTGGAAATTTTAGACATGAGTTTTAATAAATATTATTGAATATATTGTCAGTGGAGTAAGGATCTCATATTAATATAGTATTACATTAATTAATGGTAGATCATGAGTGATAATATATATAAATAATTGGTGTTGTTGAAGATAAGAAAAAGAGATTGTGGTGGATCATGGGTTGTAAAAAATGTATATAATGGATGTTATTGGAGGTAATAAGTAGATAGCATTTTATGTGATAGTTTTCATAAATGGAATATAAAGAAGTTTGAGGGACGTACCAAAAATGAGAACTATGAAGAAAATTGAGAGACAGATGAAGGAAAAATTATATCAAAATTAATATTTATTTTTCACTATAAATAGAGTATAATATTGTTATATTTCCACCAACAAATCAAAACTCTCTTTTCTTGTAGCTTGATTTATGTATTTTTCAATTTTATATTCTAATTAATTGGTATTTTGTTATTAAGTTAACTAATAATATTTTTAGTGTATGATAATATTTTAATTAATTATAAATCTAAAATATAAAATAAATTTATATTTTTGTTAGAATTTTTAAATTAAATAAAAATTATTATAGTATTACTTAGTTAAAAGTAAAATAAAAATATATAATTCATATTGGGTTGATGTCATTGGTAAGAGTAAAAATTAAATTATGGATTATAATATGAAAGATAGAAAATATATATATTTTATTAAAAGATTGGATTATGGTCCTATGGTTGAGGGTTGGGTCAGTTAATTTTTCAACGACATTATCAATTACACTTTTTAAGGATGACGTTCGATTTATCCATAGACATAGTTTCACTGAGTTATATCAATGGCGCCATACAAAAACGTGGGGACCCTAATGAAGGGAATCATGCCCAAAATTGTGATTGCATTAAGGATGAGCTCCATCATAATGATTGCTTTAAGAAAGAGAGAGAGAGAGCACATTACGTTATTTTTAGTCGCTTCATAATTTGGTCCCTCGACATTCCAGACAAAAACATATTTGATTATAAATTCTCAAGTTGTTAATGAGTAGTAATTGTGTATGTGAGCTGATGGTGCCTGCCACTGCAACATCTGCCTGAAATTATGCAGTTAAACAAGTATTACAAAAACAGTTACAACTAATTAAGATAAAATTTCTATATGTCACCTCGAAAAAAGGTAATGAAGCGGTCTAAGAAAAATGGAACAATAACTAACTGCTTTATTACAAGATGCATGGGAAGAGGGCAATGAGCAGTAGTGTCAGTTACACAGCATCATGCATGTTTTTTGTCTGATTTGGGATTATTGTCATCGCACGTTATGTAGACATGTCATCAAACAATCACCCCTTACTTATATATGTGCGTAAAATGAGTTTTGTATGAATTAAAAAAAAATCAATACATTCATGGATATGTATTATAATGAATTGAATCTCAATAAGTGAATCTTTTATTTATTAGTTAGTGGTATGAATGATAAATTTATGGCATGCCATAAGATTTCTAATTAAAGCGTCGGTATATGTTTGGGCTATTTACCATTTCTATAACATAGGTATAACAATATGATGCATCCATTTGTCAGTATTATTACTTAATTCTTTTGTTGGTGACACTAAAATTCCCTAACTTGTGATTGATGCTTCCAGTTCCAAATCATCCATTTTTTTTTATTTGACCAACAAAGTGAAGAATAATAAATTATAATATGAAGGAGAGCTAATATATTGTGCCAAAATCCACACATTGCTTTTGCTTCTTTTTCCTTTTTCTTTTTTGGTAACCAAATTTAATAAAATGAATTAGAGACCCTTGTGAGAGTTGCTAAGGCCCAAATTATACAAAATGGTATTAAGATTTGGAGCATAAAATGTATGTAGTTTTAAAATGGCATATTATGACTCCTTTTTTAAATTGTGATTATGTGAAAATATAGTTACGACTTACGAGTACTACTTAAAATTATTCATAATTCTCAATTAAAAAATTACTAGAATTAATAAATTTTGAAAATACACCTGAAACAACAATTCAGAATTGGAATGATAAATATCGCTATTTTTTCCGGAAAACAAAAAGAAATTAAGTATATAAAAAAATACATGAACTCGTTAATTTGGATTGAAATGAATAGTGAAACAGAATATATAGGTGATCTGCATCATGGCCCCATAATTTATTGTAGGAGAAGTGTCAGTACCCCTAACATAAGGTTTTCATGTAAACATTCATTGCCCTTTCTTTTTGCTTTTATGGGGGGAACTTTTCTTATCAAATCTTCTAAGTTTGTATTTAATGGCAGGCATATTTGAGATTCTAAATACAAATCAAATTATAAAGATGCCACTGAAATTTATGTGATAAATTCGAATCATCATGACTCATTTAATCGTGGGATAGACTTTTATGTTTCTATTTTTTTATTTGGAATACATAAATAATTAAGAACTAATACGTCAAAACATAAAATACACTGGTAACTAAGAACTTCATTTAGTGAATTCTTTTCATCAAACATACAATTCTTACTTAGCATTCTCGATTATCCAATTTCTAATTTTTACGTATGGAAACAAATGAGTCATCTATATATAAGGATGTAAATGAAGTAAATTGGTCGTAAGTTCTTCATTCAGATTCCTTTTATAATATTTTGTTTAGATTCACATTAAGTTTGGTAACATAAATGAACATGCTTAAGTTTCATAATACTGAATTCACGAGCAAGATCGTAAAACATAAATTATAAGTTATTTATTTTTGAGTTATAGTATTCATACATTTAACTATGATTTATATAATTAAATAATTAAACTTATTTTATGTGAAAATTATATATTTTATAAGTATAATCTACATGTTTTAGAATATTTAATGTTCTTCTTATGAGCGGGTAATTTAGTGTATATATATAGAAATATATATATGTTAGTAAATCTCATTTAAATGAATTCTCCTTAAAACACTTCGATTTTGCAACCCATACTCCATCACTCTTAAACAAATGCCCCTAAATTAAGTTCAACACGGCAACAACCAAGCCAATAAAAACTATTAAAAAAAGGAAATTAAAGGTAACAACCAAAACAAAAGTCTCAAAGCTTTGAATGCTCGCTTGGGTTAGATTCAACTTATATCCCAAGTTATATGGGTTCCATTGTCTTTTTGTCTTGTGTGTTATATATATGTATAACATGTGTACTCTCGACCTAATATATATATGTTATTTTCGTTAATTAACATTCAAATGTTCCTCTAAATAATTATAAATATATTATCGTCAAATATTCTTTAGGGGCGTTTTACAATAAGTAAAGATTAAATTGACAGAACGTAAGATTAAATTTTTGAAGAACGTAGCTACATGATCAAATAATTAATTCAAATTATTCAATCTATTATTTTATATATCTAAGATATCACCCGAATAAACACCTACTTATAAGATAATTTTATATAGTTGGACAAAATGAAAGAAAGACGAACATAGTCGTAGTTGGTAGATGCGTAGTGTAAGATCATATAAAATCTAGGTATCTATTATAAATAATTCTATTGTACTTGCAGCTAGACGTAAGCTTAAGTTTATTGTGTTAGCTAGAATAAAATGATGGCAAAATTTTTATCGACCTATCTCATAGACTCAAATTTGTTTATTTTAATTAAGTTTTTCCATTTCCTTTTTAAGCTTTATTTTGCAGGTATTTTTCAATATTTATCATTCATATTTTCAGTTTCTCAGTTATCCTCGTCCATCTCCCAGTTCTTGATATTCATGTTTCATTTTTTAGTTAATGATAATTCATTAGAGCTAACAATTCAATAATAATATTTTAATTTTCTCATATTGCAATGAAATTTTAAGATTATACAAATAATTATTTGTAAGGATATATCTTCTCATATAATGGGTTGATTAAGGTCTATAACTGAGCCGAGACGAGCTGAGTAGTGTCTAAATTCAAGTTGGACTCGAGCTTATAAATTATCAAACACTTCAATACTCAGGAGTGTATTCGAGTTTGAACAAGCCTTTTACATTTGGATTTGAATTTGAATATTAGTTATTGCTTAACTAATTACTCATTCTAAAAAAATATAATATTTTACTTAAGGTAATCATTTTATTATAACAAATAAAATTAATTAAATACTAAATATACTTAATACTAATCAAACTATATAAACATAAATTATTAAAAAATAATAATTCTATATTTTGATACTAATTTATTTAACAAACTTATTTATAAACTAATAAATCGCGTTCGAAAGTATTTTTACCAAAAGATCTAAATAGCCAAGGAATAATTTGAATAATTCCCCACTTGAAAAAATGATCATTTAATGAGATTCTATTTGAAGAATAAATAATGGAACTGAAGATTGCATGGCGACGATGGCGCAGGAAAGGCGTGATTGGCTGATTAACAAAAGGCGGAGAGATCACTGCACGTGAATTTCCACTTCAAACACGCAACACATTAATCGTCGGTAGTTGGTTATTGAAGGGGGGCCCACCAACACATGCCTCCTTAATTGCTAATTCCAACCCCAATTATTAACGCCGTCATCCCCACCGTTTTCACATTTATGTCCACTCCATTTTCACATTAATGCATTGTTTCTTTGTATGGGATGGATTCTGATTCTTACATTTCATTCTCGGAAAGTAAGGGCTCGTTTGGTACATAGGATAAGCTATAGATAGGGATGATATCGACTTTATCTACTCGTTTGATATCAAAGACAAGTTAATTCGGAGCCTGTTTTAAAACCCAAGCCGTCTTTATTACACTATTCCTCTTGGCTTAGCTAACCGGACACACACACTGGATTATTATTTTCTTGACTCCAGAGTAATTGGGTTGAGACAAATCTACCCTCCCCAAAAATCTCGTAACCTCAATTCGATTTCTCCCCCAAATCCTACCTTTCCCGAAACCATTGTGAAGGCTTGTGGAGAAGGTGCATCCTTCTTTTTCGATTCAACTCGCCGCATAAGAGAGCCTCAGAGCCAAGCCATATTCAGATCCAATACTTTGCTTCGAAGATTTTATTCTGCACCACAAGTTCGTACAAAGTTAAAACAAGTTATAATTTTTGAGTTCTTCCAATCCTTGAACAAAGCGGTTCTAAAATATTGTTTTGATTCATCGCGTGCTAGAAACACATATGTGTACCATGAATGTGCTTGTCTCTTTGTGGTGTGCGGATAATTCCATAATCATGCCCGAAGGTTTCCTTGGGGAAAAAAACATAAAACCATTCTCCAGTTCGGTTTTTTGTATCGTGAAAACACTTGAACAAAGATCCTTGGTATAAATCGTGATCAAGTCTATTTTAAATTTCAACAACAACATCTCAAGATCAATTCATTCGGATGACAATTTCATAAAAGCGTGATCAAGTCTATTTTAAATTTCAACAACAACATCTCGAGATCAATTCATTCGGATGATAATTTCATAAAAGCGTGATCAGTATATTATGATATCACGAGAATAATATCGTAATTTCGAAAAAAGGCGTTCATATCTTCTGCGCATAAATGGCGGCGGGTAAAGAGAACATCCCAAATGGAGGATAGGACCGGCCCGTCTTTTCCTACCTTTGTCATAAGGCTATTTTGGTCATTTCAATTCTTAATCTATGTTTTAACTAAGATAACAAACAAACAATGTTTGTTATCATATTTATATCTTATCTACCAAACAATGACATACGATACCAATCTTACTTTATCTGCGATCATATCATGTCTTGCTCTGTCTCGATATATCTAAACTAACTCACCAAACGAGTTCTAAGTATTGTTTAGCACTGCTACTAAAATGTAATTCTCGAAAAAGCCATAACCCAATAGCGACTGGTACTTGGATTAATTTACTTCATTTTATTAAGTGCTTTGGATAGTCAAATTATACATATCTAAAAAATAAAAATATTTACTTTTCTAACTGTATTAATTATCATTATTAATACATACATAGAATTAATTACCGAATTATGAAAAATATTAAATAGGTAAAATGAGAAGGATGTCATAATTTACTCTTAAATTTAATTTGAAATGGAACATTTATTGGGAACAATAAAGAAAAAGGGACATAAATAAAGACGGAAATAGAATATTATAATTATTAGTGCCCTTAATTATCTTAAAAGTCATATAGTATTTAGGTTATTTTGTGATTATAACATGACTTAATTTGTAATATTTCCAATCACAATACCCAATTTAATAGTTTTGCAATTACAACACGTAATTTTTTTATTTTTATTTTTTGGTATCGTGGGGAGGCTAGTAGTATTCTTGATTCTTACAATTTGGGTAAACCTCAAACTCACGTGCTGATAGCGCTAAACCACAGCGCAGCAGTGAATCACGGCTTGAAAACCAAAGTGTGTGTTCAACCGTTCTAATATTTTGTTGGGTATTTCCACATATATGTTTGACATTAACCCTCGCATTGCATATGGAGGACTGAGTTCAGTCAAAAATTTGGAGTTTTGTAATAAATGTCATCTAATCTTATAAAATGATAAACCGTGTCTTCGAAGTATGTACACGTGACGGTTTGATAGAATAGAATTTATCAGTATATGGGTATTGTAATTGTAAGATCATAAAATGTGATCTTGTAATTGAGACAATTGCAAAGTCACGTTGCAAACCGCAAAGTGATCATTTGGATTGTCGATCGATATTAAGTAATTTGATTTGTTATGTAAAATAGAAAAAAATATGTATATTGTTAAACAAAATCATGTATTCGATTGAACATAAACATGCATATTAGTTTCGATTTTAAAGTATCTTTGGAAACACGTGTCGTGAATTTTCGCAACACGCGCTCACGCAATTCCCATTCTCCGTTGGCTAATATGCAAGTTTCTGTTGTTTTACGTATATGACTCTGTTATTTTATATGCATGTTTGTGTTTAGTAACATGCTTAGCGCATAAACCGCATCCAAATACCCATTGGTTAATATATATGTATTTTTATGTTATTATACATGCATGACTCTATTATTTTATATGCATGGTTTGTGTTTCATTGTGGTGCTTCGTGGCCGCGGACACCCTGTGCCTAGGGACATCCTTCCTATTTTGCCTCCGCGCACAGGGTCAATCTTGACAAATAATGGGCTCAGAGCGAAATAACAAAAAAATGGACCCTCTATCCACTATAAAAACAGAAGTTAACATATCTTTAAAAAATGAACAATATACCACAATATAAAATAAAATAAATATATCCAAATTCCGGTATAGCTCCAAATCTGAAAACCAATTAATATACATGCAACACTAGAATTTAAAAGGTCAACATACAAATCACTTTATACATACCTCATAAGATGATTCGAACTAACTGTACCTCGAACTTGTAAGGACAAAATTATGAAGATTCAGTAGCATAAGAAGTGATTTGATTCAATACAATAGGATTATAGGATTAACCAAATTGCATTTATACTTTAACTTTGATAATCGGTATTGAAGATGAGAACAAGAAAATTCTAATTTCTTCTATTTATATTTGTAATTCATAATGATAAATTATTTTTTGGATTGTAGGGTTGGACGGTTGCCTCAACTGTTTGAAGTTAAAGACGAAGCAGAGAAGAAAAATCAGAATTCAGAAGATGAAATCAAAACTCAGAAGACAAAATGCTAAATTGATGCACAATTCTAATTTTATTTTATTTTTTATATATGTATAATGGATCAAAAGTTTGGGCCCCTAGAAGCCTGTAACAAAAAAAACATTTGTTGTAGGCTAGCTGATACATAATTTTTATTTTTTTATAATGGATTTTTTTTTCTAAAATTCTAGACCCCAAAAGTTTGTAAAAAATGTAATTGACTTGATGCATAATTGTATTTTTTTTATTTTTTATTTTATGTTTAATGGAACTTTTTTTTAAAGAATTATAGGCCCCCAGAATTTTGTAAAAAATATTTGGGTCATTGAATAAATTATTTTTTGAGGATAAAATATTCATGTTAATATAAGGGAATATAAAAAAAATTGGGCCCCCTGAAATAATGGACCATGGGCGATCGCCCGGACGACCTGTTTGCGCAAAATATTAGCTTTCATGTGTCAAATTCTAATGCTTCCACATGTTTAATGTATGGTTTAAATTGCTTTCATGTGTCAAATTCTAGTGCGTCCACGTGTCAATGTATGGTTTAAATTGCATGAGTATTATATACTCCTAAGGACATAGTACTATCAGAATCCAACTCTCTCTCTCCCTCTCTCTCTCTCTCTATATATATAAATGGAAAATCATAATACCGAGAAATCATTATCTTATGTGTAAGAAAGCACATCTTTTTTGAAAAATCAATTTGGACCATTCATCAATCAAGATTTACAGACAAGATTGGTTTTTTAGTTATTAGTTTAAGGTTGATTTGAGGTTCAAATAAAATTATTTTAACATGAGAACAAAAAGACGAAAATTCACTATGAACAAAAGAATTAGTTATAAAGTTAATGTATTTGTTGATAAAGTTATATATATATATATATATATATATATATATATATATGAGATGGATCGAGATAGGAAAGGATAATTTGGTAGGAAATATGAATGAATCGGGCCTTTGATTTGCTATATCAATGGTTGAGATTTAATTTTGGTGTCTTTCTGATTTTGTGTTTTGTGTGCTACACGGATTATTGCACCACTATAACTCTTCTTGTGCTACGTTGCGATGAAGATGTGCTAAACTAATATATTTAGCATATGTGCTACGAATGGATGACATATGTGCTAAACTAACATGTGATATAGTAATTGATTGTCTACACAAATATGAAAGATGTGCTACTATTCGTATTTTCGTACATTAAGAAACTTCTCACCATAACCAACCCCATATGGGGATGATTAATGTGAGAATGGAAATAAGTATAGAAATAGGAATAGATATATAAGTCAGCATATCTTTCATATTTGTGAAGACATAATCAATTACTATGTTGCATGCTATATTAGTTTAGCATATATTTCATCTTTCGTAACACATATGCTAAATATATTAGTTTAGCACATCTTTCATGCAAACGAAAGACTGAAGTGGTTCTAGTGTTGCACAATAATCCTCGTGGCACACACACACAAAAAGCGTAACAACCTAAAATTAAATCTCAAGCATTGATCAACGAGTCAAAGGCGGGATTCATTCCTGTCCTATCAAATTATCATTCATCATATCCATCTCTATATATATATATATATATATATATATATATATATATATATATATATATATATATATATACGCGCCTTTAATTTCTTTCCATTCCTTGACTCCTAAAGCGGGCTTACACGATTATAATGTAGATTTCTAGTCTTTCCTTATACACTCAAAGCGCCCAAATTAATTTAGTGGGCCGAAATGTTTGCCTTTCCTTTCGAATGATGAACAATATAAATAATTTAGGTGGAAGTCTTTTCGCATAGTGTATTGATAAATCTAGTGTATGTTAATATACGAGATTTGTGTAAGCGATAATGAACACTAGAGTTTTACGTGGTTCGATCCGAATGAGATCTCGTCCACGAGGTGATGACCTCAATACTTTCACTATAATTGGATTACAATGAGTGTATCTAAAAGCTCTAGTATTGACAAGTTGCTAACCATTCTTCCTTCGATCTAACTCCTATTTATACATGTCGAGGACCCCTAAGGCGGGATCGATCCGCCCGTGTAGGGACTCTTCCTCCCGCATGTAGGGACTCTTCACTCGCTGTAGGGACTCTTAGCCTTCAGTGTGGGGTGGGGGCGATTAGGGTTTGGAGGTGGGCCTTTGGCTTAACCGCGTGGGCGTTATTAATGTCGAGCCCAGCTCGTTTGGGCTGTCGGTGGGCTGGCGGTTGGGCCATATCCCATCATAGCCACACGAATAGTCGGGAACAACCATGCCGAGGTGAAGTGAAGAATGCGCTTTGTCGGGTGGGATGTTCTCGGTGAGGTGTGTCGAAGGTTCTTGATCTCTTTGATGTCGAGGTTTGATCGGTTCGCTGGATCCAAAGGGTGAGCGGTTTGCCGTTCGGACGAATCGGACTATTTGCCCGTTCGAACCGGGTGGCTCGAGTTGGATGGCGATGTCTGTCGGAGAATCTGGAGGTGGCGACGCCATGCGTCTGGGAGAGATGGGGTCGGCCGGGTTTGTGATGCAATGGATTGCGGGCGTGCGCCTCTTGTCGAGGGCCGAGGCGAGTAAATCATCTGGGATAGAGATATCTGCGGTGGGATGTTGAGTCCGACACGGAAAGCGGCGTCGGCCCAGTAATCTGAGATCCGATCTGGATGGAAATTATTCGGATGATTCCGGGACCAGGGTGGTTAGCGATATCTATTACGGAAGATACCGAGGCCTAGCTGGATAGAGATATCCATCCGAATGATGTCGGTCCGAGGTCGAGGCGATGAGATCGACTCGAGATATCGGCGTCGGGTGATGACGTCGTATGTAAAATCGATGCCGAGGTCCGGGTCGAGTGATGATTGCACGATTGGACCGGTTGTCGGTAGCGTTGATCACGTCACTTGTGCGACGGTTGGTGGGGGCTCGAAAGCGGCGTCTTGGCGTCTCTCGCTATCAAATTGCAATCGACCCACGTGGGAAGTTGAAGCGACAATTTGGGTGACCATTCGTACTATAAATAGGCCCTAATAAGGAAGCTGCTCACTTTCTTCTCCCCATCGTTCGAGATTAAGTAAACACACGGACTTTCGAGTTCTCGTGAAATCCATCCCGACTCATGAAGGCGATAACCCGTCGTTTAAAAGTATGACTTATCTTACGCGCTCTTCTTCTTCTCCCGATGGTGAGGTGAGATTAGGGACTATATGTGCTATGATTTTACGGGTGGCGCTAAGGTTCCACCGTTTTCTTCTGCGTGGGATGAGTATAAGGTCGGGGACGTCGGATCGTCTCGACCATGCCAAATACTCAAAGTAGGGAGGAGTGCCATCTGCGGAGGATGCACAGTGGTGCCTACAGGGACCCGTGTGGGGCTTTGGCTCCGGGAGGTTTTTTGACGGTGTATGTAGATGCCTCTGTATGGCCTAAGATTCCCCTAGCCCGTTTTTTGCATATCCGGGAATATTTCCAAATTCTGTTGCCAATTTACCCCAAACTCTATTAGATCGAGAGTGGGGATGGGGATTTCCTGCTACTGGCATAAGCAGGAATTTTCTTTTGAGGTTTTGATCTTGCTTTTTCGATTGTCGAGACCACGGGGGTGTGTATTATTTTCACCTCGGCCGTTTAGGATAGTTGCCTTCTAAAATGTCGCGATGGCGCAGTAAGTCTTCTTGCTTGGTGACGGTACCCAGTGCAGTGGGGTTGGGTAGGATGAGGGATGAAAGTGAAACCCTCGGTTCATAGAAGACCAGCTCAACACGGTCGGTGAAGTCTCCGTAGGATTCACAGGGGCGACTGAATAAGGCCGACCGCCGGCGTTCCTGGTCAAAGGCCCGGTCGAGGTCAGAGGTGGGTGAGGCGCGTTCCTCTTCTTACCCTCATAAATCTGATTTTCTTTGTGCTAACGCAATTTTCTTTTGTCATGCGGAAACCGACGCAGTGAAGAGGCGGCTCGCGATCACCAGCGGTAGCGCCCAAAGAAAAAGGCGAGGTGGCTGAACATGCTAAGCCCGAAGAAGGTTGACGATATTAGTCGGTGATGGCGGACCTCTGCCGAGTCGAGTCAGACTTTGGAGCCTTGAGACCAGGCCCGCCTCGGTCACAGTCTTGGGCTCCAGCTCGGTCGTACCCTCCCCAGTACAAATTTCTTCCACATCGGCTTTATCCGCTCTGCGATCTGTATTAACTTGTGTTGCTTTTTAGGATGCGAACTCGGTGATCGGGGTCACAACGTCTTCTTGAGGACCTGCAACTTGCCACAGGTTCATTCTTGAGAGCTCGGCCCGGTATAGTAGTTGAGGCGGGAGCTTCTTCTTCTTGTGAGACCGATCACC
Source organism: Salvia rosmarinus (assembly GCA_036937905.1). Lineage (NCBI taxonomy): Eukaryota > Viridiplantae > Streptophyta > Magnoliopsida > Lamiales > Lamiaceae > Salvia > Salvia rosmarinus. The sequence goes on from JAODLM010000270.1 coordinate 236,189, forward strand.
GCCGTGTGTGGTGGCGGCGGTGGACGCCGCGAGTTCTTCTTGAGGCCGCCACAAGAAGAGGGCTTGGGCTTTGGAGGTCGCCGGGAAACTCGAGGAGGCAGGCGAGGCGGAGGCGAAGAAGGAGCTCGCGGACGAGGAGGGGCTGGGTCGGCGATCGGGGCCAATGTTGAGGGCCTTCGCCCGGAAGCTCGTCAGTCGGAGGCTTCTCGGCCTTCATTGCCGACACTGGCCGCCGTACTCAAGACCAAGGTGGTGTCGGACCATCTGGAAGGTTGGCGGCCGCCATGCCTGACTTTGACAGGTCGAGCATGGTTGGGTCAGTCGCCACGGGGCTGAATAAGGCATACGGGTGATCTCGGGGTCGGGTCCTTCCCGTCTTTGGAGGCTTTGGCGTCCAGCTCGCCACTTATGGCGGAGGCCGTTGCTCGATCGAAAGACGAAGATCACGAACTCCGGGGCTGCTTGCCGAGTCTGAGCGAGCCCAGGAAGAGGCCAGCTCAGGAGCTTCCTCAGGGTGGTCAGCCGCAGCACAAAGCAGGCGGCAGGGAGGCGGCGAGGCAGGCAAAGCCCTGGTCGGTGGACTGTTGTAATAAGTTGAATTGCCGGGATCGATGGGATCACGAGCACTGTAAAAATTTTCCTTTTTGAATAATAAAATTTACAAGCACGAAGCGTGTGTTGTCCGCTATTTATAACACTCCATATCTCGATACCTTGGACTTGATCATGAATTCTTGACCAAGCTAAAGAGGTCCGGTTGCCTTGGCGAGAAGGACGAAGGGTGTCGTTTGGAGGGCCGGTCATCGAGCTGACCGGGCTTTGGCGACATGGATGTCGGCTCGGCATCGTCTCACCGATCTGAAGAAGAAGTTACTGAGAGGCCGATCGAGTGGCTCGCCTCTGGTGAGCAGGCTCTAAAGCTAGGATCATACAACTCGAAGTCTGAGGGGCGGACTTATCGCGATGTGATCGAGGGCGCTGATCTGATGTGAGGCGGCTCGGCGGCGGAGAAGCTAGCTCGGATCTCGGAGGAACCTGGCTTTGAGTATGAAGGGTGATCCGCGATCTGGGTGGAGTTACCATATCGAGCCGATGATCGAGTCGAGCTTGCTCGTAGGGGCATGGTCTTGAGGGGACGAGTGGGCACAATAGCAAAGTTTTAAAGGCGCCTTGAGTCTGTTGAAGTACATCCACTATCTGAGCTTGTTCAGTAGGCGACGCATGCTTGACCGTCGGTGAATCCACACCGGCCCCGATGATGTGATAATCGAAGAATCCGAAGAGGCGGCTATGCTGATCATCTTGAAGTACTCGGTTCTTTGGGTCCGGTAGAAAGGGGAGCGTAGGGGTGGTCGTCGGCGGTCGGGCGCCGAGGGGCTGGTCGGCGAAGAAGGACGGCAGTCGAAGGAGAAGTCGCGATCCGGCGGGCGTCGAGTTCACGGGGCGAGTGCGACCGGGTGCAACAGTTCGAGAATGCCACTTCGGTCGGGACCCATCTGCACCGGTTGAAGTGCACTGAGGTGGGCCGTGGTGGCGTCGACCTCGTTGGTGGGTGGAAACAGCGAGTTCATCCCGGTGTTTATCGCCGACCAGGGATTTTGTCTCGAGGCGGTGTAACCGGCCCGGACTTGGCGGTGGGCTCAGCCGAATGAGTTGTATATAGCTTAGGACTTTGTATTTAGTCGTAAATGTATTTAGGCGTAATCAGAAGTGTATATTTTCCCCGAGAGGTACAAATATAGCTATGACTTAGTTTTTAGTCATAAATGTATTTAGGCTGTATCTGATGTATATCTTCCCAAATAAAGGGTGTAATTTGACGAGATCCGATGTGGGCGTCGTTTGCATGTAGATGTTTCAACTTAATTAGTAATCTGTGCGTGCATGTAGCGTTCAATTTAATGAGTAGTTTGTATGCCTTGCACCAAGACATTCAATTCAATGAGTAATCTGCGAGTCGCGGTATACGCGTAGTTGAGTACCTACTTAGTGGGTTTGTCGTCTTCGTAGGGTTTCTCTTGAAGGTTAATTATGTGTTATCCGAGCTTGGGAGCGGATGTGCACATAAGCATAAGATGAGGCAGTGAAATACTTATTCAGAAAAAAAATGTTTTATTGAAGTAAATAACATCACACTTGACAAGCGATAAGAGGACTAACATGATGTTGATACGAAATCAAAGCTATGTAAAGTACCTCCTCAAATGAGTGATGTGCGGTTAGGGGATAAGTGCCGGATAAGTGAGCAAGCTTATAGTTCCCTTTGCCGAGGTCCTTGTGAGCGGTATGGACCTTCCATGTCGGATCTAGCTTGTTAAGGCGCTCGGCTCTCTGGGCTTCGTTATTTCAGTAGGGCAGTCGCCTACTTGGGTGTGGCGGCTTTTACCCTTTTGTTGTAGCACCCGTGCGACTGGCCTTTGTGTTGGCTTCGTTTATGAAGGCGAGCTCGCGTTCTTCTCGAGAGCATCAAGGTTGACACGCAGGTCTTCCTCGTTCCGTTACGGTCGAAGTGAAAGTGCACGGGCTCGGCGCCGATCTCGATCGGTATGGCGACCTCGGTCCGTAGACCAAGGCGAAGGGGTTTCTCCGTCGCGTCGAGGTGTTGTCTATATGACGAGAGAACTTGGGAGAGATTTTCATTGATCACCCTTAGCTCGGTCTAACCTCTTTTCAATCCTTATGCGATCGTGCGGTTCGTCGCTTCGATCGACCATTTGCTGCGGGTGTGCGAGGGTGAAGCGTTCTTTCGATCGGAGCTCTTCACACCATTCCTTGAAAGATTTGTCGACGAGCCGGTGCGGTTGTCGAGACCAAAATATGCGGTATGCGAAGCGGCAAACTATATTTTCCACACGAAGGTGCGAATCCTCCCGCTTGTGAGGCTCAAAAGTGGCTCGGCTTGACCCGTTTTGTGAAGTAGTCTCACTACGACTAAGTATCGAGGCGACTTGGTGCTTTCGGTCAAGCGGACCAGCGATGTCGATCCCCATTGCATGAAAGGCCACGGACTACGTAGGTCGCTTAGATCGGTGCAGGGTACGCGGCGTGAATGGGCGCGCCGGACACTTTTTGAGCTCGGCGAGATCTTGGATGAGGTGGGCGATAATATCCGACCTCGGCGTCTTCTTTGAAAGCTCGCGACCGATGTGACTTCCACAAGACCTCTGTGAATCTCATTGAGTGCGTGGTCGAACGGTACGGCCGGCGCCTCGGGAGGGTTGAAGATAAGACTTCTGTAGAGTGCACCCTCGTGTGAAGGTACTTTTGGGATTTCACCATCATCTTTTGGCCGAGCCGATCTTGAGGCAATCGCCATCTTCCGGATGAGCGCTTTATGGGAGCATCGGTTCGGCTCTATCTCGGTGATGATGCCGATGTGGGACTCATAATATACGGAATGAACCGCTCGCTGGTGGTTGTTGATGACACGGCTAACTACTGAGGATATCGGCTACATTGTTTTCCTAAGTGGGATCGATGAATCTTGAAAGTGCAATGAGATGAATCGACATCTTTTGCTTCTCAAGGTATTGCTTCATTCGATCTTCCTTGGCCTCGTGTTGCTGGGACACGGTTTACCGACTAAGAATCTCAGAAGATCAGGATGTTGTCACCTTCAATTCCTGCGGTAGTCACGAGATTAGCGCTTATTACTCCGCCTCGTTGTTTGTGGTCGGGAAGGTGGCAGGAGTGCATAGGTCCTTCTTGTTTATGCGGGCGAGGAGGAGGATGCTGCTCCATTGCCGTTTGCATGAAACTCAGTCCCGTACGTTACGCGGCAACCATCGGTGGGTTGGGGCGGATTCCTCTGCGGTGGGAGGGGTTGGGTGACCTCGTTGGTGGGATCGACCTCGGTGGTTTGGCCTCACCCGGGAAGTCGGCGAGCTTGCCGCTTTTATGCCCGCTTGGGGAGTATGAAATGTCGTGCTCAGCCAGAGCTCAGGTGCCAGCAGCTATCGTCCAGGATGACTACGGCCGACAAGACTTGTCTCGAGGTAAGTCGGTGAGCACTGGGCGGAATGGGCTTGGAAGTAAGGTCGGGCGTCGCTTGGCGTTCACTAGAGCAGTCTACCTTTTAGGTACGGTGTACCTTGTCTCCGGTCCTTTGAGGCCGGCTAATAAAGTAGATGGGGAGTTGGCGTCCACCTCGTCTCGTACCAATACCGCGCTGATTGCCTCGTCAAGGCGGCGGATATAAAGAAAGGGCTCGCCTTCTTCCGGGACGGACAAAGGTCGGCGGTCGTGAGATACTCTTTCGATTCTGTGAAGGCGACTGGTGTTCCTCACGGCGAAAGTCAGGAGCTCTCACCAAGATCTTGAAGAGGAAGCTCTTCTCGGCAGCCGAGATAAGAATCTGCTTGAGGCGGCTAGGCACCGGTGAGTTTGTGGATCTCACGGATGGTCTTTGCTTTTTGCGTATCGAACCTTTGTTTTCACCTTAGTGGGATTGCCTTGAGGCGCTTCTTGAAAACCAGACGTCGAGGAATTTACCGTCTTCGCCATGAATGTGCCTTACGGGGTTGAGCTTGAGGTTGGCCGACTTGAGGAGGCTGGAGGATAGTTAGGGGTGCGTCGGTGTGACTCTCGGTTTTTGACTTTTGACTACGATGTCATCGGCGTGAACCTCAACAATCTTCCTATGTGGTCTTTGAATATTCGTCCACCGTCCTACGGTAGGTAGCTCACGTTCTTGATGAAAGGCGTATTCGATGCCTTGAAGACAAAGTCGGTGATGAACGTTGTCTTTGGGCGTCCTCCAAGACTCATCGAGGTTGGTGGTACCGCTTTATCTGAGATCTAGGAAGCCCCGAAGACTTAAGTGGCCTACCGGTGCCTCCAGCTTCTTGTCGATGTCGGGAGGGGTAACAATCTTTTAGGCGGTGTTTGTTGAGGTCGGTGTGAGTCGACACACATGTGCCAGCACTCACGGCTTTCCGGACCACGGTTGGATTAGCCATCGGTCGGTGTAACCTCGAACAAGATCTTGGCCTTACGGGTTGAGTCACTTACGTCTCTTATGACTGGCTGCGCTACGCCATAACACTCTTTTCTTACGCGAGGCGGCAAGTGGCGGGTCGATGTTGAAGCGATGAGTTATGAGCTCGGGTGAACTTTCGGTCATGTCGGCGGGGACCATCTGAACACATCCTGTATTCCCTCGGAAAGGCTGCATGACATCTTTGCCGAATATCGGTTGGGCCACGGGCCCGACCTTGGCGACTTTGGAGGGTCGTAAATCGTATAGTGGAGGTTCTCGGTCGGTCGTCCAGGTGGCGGCCAGGGATTCTGTAATTGCTATGCACGAAAAGGCTACATCACAGGTTGAGACTCATAGGCATTCTTTGGTTTGCCGTTTGGTCGTACTGGATGTAACCTTAGGGATGGATATCTTATTTGTGAGGTGGTGCAGCGAGGCGAGCGGCCTAGTGGCGTATAACGATCTCGCGAGATGATGTTATGCGGAGAGGAGCTCGTGCAGGAAAAATTGAATGGACTTTGTGGCCAGGCACAGGAGCCGTCTGCGATAGCAGGAAGGGTAATGACACGCCGGGTTGAACCGCTCTGAGTGAAGCTCATGGCCCGGGATGGTGCGGGGCGTATTTGAATTCCAGGCCTCGAGTTTATCGAACAGCTACGGAAGATAATCTTGACGGAGCACCGATGTCGATGTGGGCCGGTGGGCGTTCTTGTTGCCCGCACGGCTTGTATCGTGATGGCGTCTTGGTGGGGCATGATTTTGGGCAAGGGTCGTCTTTGCGAGAACGATGTTCTCGCCATCCGGGTCGCTTGTTTTCGGCTCTCGGGGCCGACCTCGAGCTTCATTCTTTGACGACCTAAATCGTTCCTATAAACGATCCGGTAATGGCATGAACCGGCTCCATAGCGTTGGGACCGCCGTCTTCGCCATCTTGAGGTTGGGTCACCGTCGAGGTCGGCCGCGGTTATTCTGCAACCATTATTCTTTCCTCTTCTTGTTCACTGGCCCGGCTCGGTAGAGGTATTTCTTGAGGCTCCTCGCTTTGTGAGCTCGTCATCTGCGACCAGTTTACGCAATCTTGGTATCGTCGTAGTGGGAGGTTGTTCGTCGACCCGGCGATTTATGTTCGTGGGTGAATCTTGGTTTAGTCGGTGAGCGAACATCGATAATCGACCCATGGACATCTGGGAGGCGTACAAGATATTGATGCAAGATCATGGCACACATATGGACTTAGAAATGGAGTCCATAACGGCTATGGATGTATGAAAGAACACCTACCGGATGGCGAGGAAGCCGTGGGTAGTAAGTGGATATCTGAGAGGAAGAGATTAGATGGAGAGGTTTCGACTTTTAAAGCCGGGCTTGTGGCGGTACACTCAGTTGAGGGCATCGATTTCGATGAGACCTTTTCGCGCATGCAATGCTCGAGTCCATCGAATTCTTCTAGCCACCAGACCAGCGAACTAGAGGTTTGGCAAATGGATGTTAAAACGCTTTTCTAAGCGGTTACCTTGAGGAAGGTGAGACATCTATGTCGACAACTTTGAAGGTTATGTGGTAAAGGGTGAAGAGCATCTAGTATGGAAGCTTAAGAAGTCCATTTATGGACTTAAGCGAACCTCCGATCATGGAACTTCACGCTTTGGCGGTAGTAAGTCTATGGATTTACCAGTTGCCTAGCGAGTTGTGTGTATCGGTTAGATGTCAACAGTGATGTGGTATTTCTTGCACTTTATGTAGATGACATCCTTCTAGTTGGCAACAACGTGAAGCATTATCGGGCGTAAAGAGTTGGCTATCGATCGGTTTCAAATGAAAGACTTAGGAGATGCGTACGTTCTTGGGATCAAGGTTTACTGAGATCGCAAGAAGAAAAATTGAGCTTATCTCGGGCGTCTTACATTGATCTTGTGATTACTCGTGTTAGTATCTGAGACCGCAGAGAAAAGTTGCTACCTTCCGGACATGGCGTTCCTTTATCTAAGGCAGCGATCACCTATATTTGCAAAGGGATAGAGGAAATGAGACAAGTTCACTGCAACTTGGCGTAGGAAGTCTCGTATCTGTAATCTATATGCAGGCCCGATATACGCTATCGGTGGCATAGTAGCTGAATGTCGATCTAACCACAGACAAGCTCATTGGTTTATGATAAAGCATATACTCAAGTACACGAAAGGACTCGAGATTATAGGCTGGTTACCATGCGAGATAGTCTAATGCCTTTGGATTATCTGAGACTTCGGTTTTCAGGTGGAAGTGATGAGAAAAAGTCGACCTCGGGCTATGTGTTTACCTTGGGAGGTGGGCCGTATCTGGCGGAGTGCAAGCGGCGATGCATTGCGGACTCTACCATGGAAGCCGAATATGTAGCAGCGGAGGCTTCAGGAGGCTGTATGGTTCGAAGAACTCCTCATGGATCTAGGTATGGTACTGGTTTGCCCAAGAGTATCATAGTTCTTGTGATAACTCGAGTGCGATGGCAAACTTCGAAGGAACCACCGGACCCACAAAGGCGACCAAACACATAGAGAAAGTACCATGTCATACGAAATCGTTGGGCGAGTGGCGTCTTGATTGAAAAAGATTGATCTGACGGAAAATCTAGCGGATCCATTCACGAAGAGCTGCTTGTATTAAAAGTCTACGATGGACACGTTAGAGGACTTGGATTGCGCTTGATGGCACCATGAGAGAAACTTTTGTATAAGTGGGAGAAGCAAAGTGATGGTTGTTTGTAATAGCTAGTATAAAGACACATTGTATACTAAAGTTTGCTTTAGTATAAGTGGGAGATTGTTGGATTTGTATCTTGAAAGCGGTTTGGTTGAGCTTGTATACCATGTTTCATGTTACCACTATTACAATCTCTATCGATTTGAATACTTGATTGCATATATCGTGTCCCTATCTACGTATATAAGTTAGACCATACGGTGTGTAGAAGATCACGAAGTGCATGTATGATTGGTCGAGCAATGAGATATAAAAAGTTCACGGTGAGACGACTTAAGGACGAGTTGTCGGTTTGGTGCGGTATAGATAAGAAGTGACTTGACTTAGTTGCTTGTCTGTCTGATGCGTCTCGGCGTATTGAAGGATCACGGTGAGATGTGTTCTTGCTTCGACCGTCGTGAAGAACCCGAGATCTCGGTGACTCGCGATGATCTAAACCTCGATAAGGTATTAGGTGAGTATGAGTTGCGACCATCACTTTGACTTGTTATGAGTGAGGGTTATATGTTTCTAACCAAGATTCTCCGCGTCTTGGGTGGTGGCGATCTTGTATGTCACTAGTTATACATGTCAGTCGCCGTATCCGTTTAGGATGATGGCGTCCCAAGGAGCTCAAAGGTTTATTGTACTAAACCACTGCGGTTGAGTTAGCTCGAGTACAATAATAAGGTTGAGTGGTACTACTTAAGGAAATGAAGTTAATGTCGTTTTAGCGATCAGTTGCTATAAATGATTAATGGACGTTCGATATCTTAAATCTGAGGATTCGTAATGTCTAAGTGCAAGCTTCGACTCAACCGGTAATAAAGGGTAAGTCGACATTCTTTCTCTGGTGGCATGATCGAATGTTTATAAATTAATTTATGTTACAGGTGAACATAAGATAATTAATTTATTTGAGGCCCATCTTTATTCCTTGCATTTGATCCTGGTGGCCCGTCGAGGCCCGTGTGAAGAGGAAAATCGGCCCGTGATGCTCAATTGGCAGATTTTATTCTCTTTATCCACAAGGATATTATTATATTTATGGTATATGCATAGATCCTTTCCATATAAGATTATGGTAATAATCGCGAGTATGAAATAATCACGAGTATGGAAATAATCACGAGATTATGGTAATATTCCATATAGGATTATGGTAATTTCCATATAGGATTATGGTAATTTCCATATAGGATTAAGGTAGTGCATTATAAATATAAGGTATGAGATAAAGTACAGGTTAATGCTCGCATAACAACCACAAGATTTTCGGCCCTACACTCATAGTCCGTTTGAGAGAGTTTCAAAAATTGTGCGAAAGAGCAAAGGGTGATTTTCGAAGCATTCTCCATAGATCGTCCTCACTCGGCGTTGGAGATTGGAAATCGAGATACAGTCGAGAAGGTCAAAGCGCGAGTCCGATCCGTTCGATTCGTTCATCTCGTTCCATCGATATAACGGATCGAGGTAAACACGAAAAAACCCTACGTGTTGCGATTAATTATATAGGCGCATGCTGGGTTTATAATCAATGTATGATGAATTAAATATCCAAGATGGATCCTCGGGCGAGGTTAACATATTTTCCTACAATTGGTATCGAGCACAGGATGGAATCTTGGCTCTGTTGGATTAATTCCGTTTGATTATTACGTGCGTTTTATTAATTGTGGATCATCGTTCATCGTGGCTCGTTTATTGTTTTTGTTGGGTTTGTTTTACACCGAGAAAATCCGTGGTTAGATTAGATTTTATTACGTAAATCTTATACGTAAAGAAGAGCGAGCGAAAGAGCGAAGAGCGAAGCGCGGAAAAACAGGTCTCGGCGGTCCTGCGGGTGGTTTCTCGCGGCGAGCCTCGCGATCGCGAGGAGATCCACGAGGGCCACGAGGCGGCGGGGGGCGCGTTCTCGCGAGATCCACAGCGCCTGGCGCGCGCGGCTTCAGCGATCGCGAGATGACCAGCGGCAGCGGCCGTGCGAGCTAGCGGGCGGCAGGCGCGCGTTCGTAGCGCGAAACCAGCGCTTGGCGGCGGACTTCATGATCGCGGTTTCGACCGGCTGGCGGCGGCGTCTCGGCGGGCGTTGGCGCTCGAGGCGGTAACCCGCATATACGCTTTCGTCGGGTCGCGATGCGCCTGGCGACCGCGAAGGCGGATCATCTCCATTTTCCACGAAATCTGGATACCCCACGCGCGGCGATATCGAGGCACCCAACATCGCGACCTATGGCGGTCTAGGAGATCCCTCGGTTTCCTTTTATCTATACTACTAACATGGCCGTCGGAGGATGGAAGATTTTCACATATGCGAGATCTTCCAGGGTCTTGGTCTCCGGCGCCATTGTTGGTTCATTTTCCGCCGTCAAGCGGCATACATAGCCGGAGATCTCATGGATCAATTCAAGTGGCGCTTCATCAAAGATGCCACCTCGGCAACCTTCATCCGACCTACTCACCATCCGTCCGAGGCGAGGCGAGATGATGTCGAACCGTCTCGAGGTTCGTTAAAGAATCCCCGAGATCGATGAGAGCAATGACCTCTGCGTTATCAGCGCATTCAAAAATGGGATCCGACACGGCGCATTAAACAAAGAAATCACCGGGAGAAACCAAAGGCGAGTAGCCTTTGGACCTTGGTAGATAACTATGTCGAAAGGGGCGAGTCGGATCGTAAAGAGAGACATGGGACGAGCGGAAAATCGAGAAGAAGAAGCCGGATGATGGGAAGAGGCACCGATCGTCGAAGTGCCTTGACGAGAATCAAGGCCCAATGGGTCTAGGCGGGACCTCGGCCAAATCACAGCAACAACCACCATAATGCTCAAGTCGAGGCGGAGATATTCGAACTCCGCGCAGGCTCTTCCGAAACCACCTCCCGTGAAAGGAGGATCGAAGAAATCAAGGACAAGTATTGTGACTACCACCGGTATGGTCACAATACCGGCGAATCTTGAGAACTACGAGCTCGGAGATAGGCGAGGCTCGTTTAAAAATAGACGCTTAAGAAATACCTCGACCGCGCCTGGCGGGTCGGGAAGGAAGAAGCGCGAGGAAAGAATGGAGGTGGTAACAATTGTGGGCGGACCTCGAAGATGATGCACCCGGCGATGGCGAGACGACGGCTGCTTCCAACATAATGGAATAAGTCTCGCCATCATGGAGCTTCACATGGGTGCAGCGGGTCGTCCTTGAGAAGCGGCTCGGAGACCGATCCCAGGAGCAAAAACAAGCGACTTCGGGACGATGAGGCGTCGTGTTTTCAGCGATGACCGGTACCCAGATCATGCCCGTCAAGATGCTATTACCATACAAGCGTGGTGGGTAACAAAAAGCGTCCTGAGGTCTACATCGACATCGGTGCCTCTGTCGGCATCATCTTCCAAAATTGCTTGGACAAACTCGAGGTGGAGGATTCACATTCTTCAACACCATCTAAACTACGAACTTCACTCGGGAGGTCTGACTAGAAAGAGCATCATCACCCTTCCGGTCAGCATGGGGCGTGCTCCGGTCGGTCATAAAGCCGTTCGGTTTTCCTTGTCGAGGCTCCTCTAGTATAACATCATCCTCGGAAGAGGCGGCTCTATGCCACCAAGGCCGTCTGCTCGGTCTACCTTACTGCAAGATACCTACTCAGGCAGGGAGTATTAAGTATCAAGGTGATCAGCGGCAGTGAAAGAATGTGCGAGGATCTCGACCCAGATGGGGCCTTACCTCGAGGCTAGCAATTCTGAGAACCCTCGAGAAGTTGTCACCGGGATGATCGGTGACGACTTCCAATTATATGGACGATCCCTCAAGGTCGTCAAGGTCGACACCAGCGTCCCAGTGACATTCGACAACATGTTGTGCAACCACGAGGGGAATAGGGGCGTGTTTGCATGGTCACCACTAGACGCATGGCGGAGTATCACGAGCTCACCACTCGTCGACTCGACATCGTCCGAGCTACCAAACCGATTCGATAAAGAAAAGTGTGTTTGTAGCGAGGCACAAGGTGATAAGGGGCGAGTGACCCAACTCAGGAAGCAGATCTGTTAGGGTCAAGTACCCAACACGGATGGCTAATCCGTCATGGTTAACCGGGAGGGGTGGCGCGTGTGTGTCGACTATCCGACTGAATAAATCTTGAAGGGCATTATCCTCCACGATATTGATAAGAAGGTGGAAGCATTGGTGGGTCATGAGATCTTCAATTTCACGGATCTATATAAAGGATATCACCAAGTCTTGATGAGCAAGGAAGATGCTCCAAAAGCGGCATTCATCACCGACTTGATGTCTTTGCATCTGAAAAATGCCTTTTGGATGGGCGCGGAGCTACCTACCAGCGAATGGTGGGCGTAATATTCAAAGACCACATAGGAAAGATCGTCGAGGTCTCGCCCGGCGACATCGTGGTCAGCAAAAGATGAAAAGTTGTGCGAGGATCTGGAACTATCCTCCGGCTCTCTCCGGTCGGTCGACCTCAAGCTCAACCTCGAAAGTGCACGTTCAGCGATGAAAGCGGAGAAATTCTTGGGATCTTTGGGTTTCTCGAAGAGGGTTGAAGGCTAATCCCACCAAAGTGAAGGCGATACTTGACATCGAGTGCGAAGACAATTCGTGAGATCCACAAACTCACCGGGATGCTTGGCCGTACTCGGTAGGATCTATCAGGTGCGCGAAAAACAACTCCTTTTTCAAAATCTTGAGGAGGCCGGTTTACGCACGAGCGAAGAACACCATATCGCCTTCACACTGACTAAAGAGTACCTCGCCGATCTGCCCCTTTGTCATTACCCCAGCGAACTCCTTTCCATATGTCGGCTACCTCGGATGAGGCAATCGGTGCGGTACTTGTGCGAGGCGAGCTCGGACGACAACTTCTATTTACTTCGGTAGGGGTTCTCAAAGGACCGGAGACTAGATATTCGACTTGAAAAATAGCGTTGGCCTTTGGTGAGCATGGCGGCGTCTCAGGCCTTATTTTCAGCCCACTCCGTCCGGTGCTAAGCGACACCCAGTGGCAAGTCTTGTCGAAACTGAATCGATGGGGACGTATCGCTAAATGGGCACTAGAGCTCGTGAGCATGACATCATATTCTCCCCGGCCAATAAAGGCGAGGCGAGCTGGGCGATTTCTGGTAAAAGCGAGTTTCAGGAGGTCGATCCTACCGCGAGGTCACCCGGACTTCGCCCTAACAGCGAGGAACCGGTCCTCAACCTACCTCACGGTACGTTGGCAAATGTGCGTGGGCGGGCCTCGTGCAAAAGCAGTGGCGGGCGGGCATCACTTACCGGTCGAAAAGCGAGGTAACCTATGCGCGGTTCTCGCTTCCCGACCACAAACGAGGTGGAATATGAAGCACTAATCTCGGACTTCGTCTACTTAAAAAGAATTGAAAGTGAAAAAATCCGGATCTTTGGAGATTCCGGTCGTGGTAAACCGGTCTTAGGAAATCTGAGGCCAAGAGGATAGGATGAAGCAATACCTTAGAGGAAAGCTAAAGAGATCTTGATCGCTTGGATATTTCACAATTCGTGAATCGCAAGGAGAGAATAGCCGGTGACGTCCTCAACAAATTAGCCTCGTCGTCAGCGAATCCACGGTGGAGGAAGTTGATCGAGAGTGTCGAGGCCCAGCGGGCGTCATCACGAGACCGAACCGGGCTGGATGACTCTAAGGGCATACACGGAAGAAGGCGTGCTACCGCGGGATCGATTCGAAGCCAAAAAATGATTGTCGAGTCCCAGATACCTTATTCATGAAGGAACTCTCATAAAATCTACCTCAACCCCTCACGAGATGCCTTGGGGCGAAAGTGGACTATGTACTTAAAGAAATTCACATGGGGTTATGGAAGCCACATGGATCACTGACTCTCAAAGAAAAGCGTTGAGGTCGGGATATTGGCCCACCTCGTCTTGGATCGGCCGAGCTCGTCGAGAAGTGTGCGAGTGCTGAGCTTCATTCTGATCGCAAAAGCTACCTCAAACCGACCTCGGTAGCCTACAAAGTCCATGGCCTTTTATGCGGTGGGGAATCGACATCGTTGGTCCCTTGATCGAGCGAACAGGATAGCTTGATATTTGGTTGTAGCCATTGACTACTTCAAAAATGGGTGGTGAGCCACTTTCAAACCTCACATGACAAAGGATTGAACTTTGTTTGAAAAATATAGTTTGCAACGGACATACCACATGTCTTGATCTCGGACAACGGCACCGGTTCATCGACAAAATTTCAAAGAATGGTGTGAAGAGCTCCAGTTAAGCATCGAGTTCACCTCGATCGCATACCCTTGGCGAATGGTCGGGACCAGTGACAAATCGTCTGATCGTGCAAGGATTGAAAAAGAGCTAGATCGAGCTAAAGGGATTGGGTTGAAAATCTCCCTCAAGTCCTATGGTCATCGAGAGACACCTCGAACTTACGGTGAAACACCCTTGACTTAGTCTACGGTGCCGAGAACATTTTATACCGGTGAGATCGGTTGCCTGACGCCGAGAACTCTTAACTTTGCCGAGCATGGCAGCGGGAGGACCTACAACCAATCTCGATGCCCTTGAGGGAAAAAGCGTGAGCTCGCTTTCATCAATGAATCCAAATACAAATGCCAGTAGCAAGTACTACAGGAGGAGTAAGCCTCCACACTCCATGTGGCGACCTCGTCCTGCAGACAATGAAGCTAGTAAAGCCGAGAGCCTTAATAAGTTGGATCGACATGGGAAGGCCCATACCGCATCCACGGGGACCTCGGCAAAGGGACTATCAGCTTGCTCGCCTATCAGTGCATTTATCCCCGAACGACATATTACTCACTTGAGGAGTACTTTACATAGTTTTCATTTCACGTCGGCATTATGTTAGCCTTCTCTATTCTTTTCAAGCGATGTCATTTCTTATCAATAAAGCGTCTCTTTATTATGAGTGGATTAGCCGTCTCGTCTTATATCTATGTGAAAAACCGTTCTCACCTCGGGTGAAACACAACTTACCTTTTAAAGGGGCGCCTTCGAAGATGACAAACCTACAAAGTAGGGTACTCAAACTAAGCGGAGAGGACCACCCTATCGATATTTCGACAAACAAGGCAAGCACATCTGATTACTCATTAATTTGAACATCTCGTGCAAGGCATCTGATTACTCATTAATTTGATCATCTACATGCAACGGCGTCAAATTGGATCTCGTGCAATTTACACCTCTTTATTGGGAAGATACACACGGTACAAAGTATAAATACATTTACGACTAAAACCAAGTTCTACACTTGATTACAGTCTAAACACATTTATGACTAAAAACCAAGTTCTAAGCTATATACATATCACTCGGGTTTCCGAGCTGCACCTTGCCAAGACTCACTAAAGCTACACCAGTTCGAAACAAAATCCCCGTGCCGACGATGAATACCCGGAATGAACTCGGTGCCTTCAACCCAATCGACAAGATAGGCATCACCACGACCTACTCCCGGGCTCTTTGAGCGGTGGAGAGGGCCCGGCTGACGAGGATACTATTGGGGCGAGTCGAACTCACCTCTTGACCTCGCCATCCCGCGCGATACTCGACCTCGTCCCGACCGACATCCTTCCCCGTCGAGCTCCCGACAATGGAGACCGACCACGAGATGACATTCCTATCACATCCGAACCCATCAGTCGAGCACCTCGGCGTGGTCCATGTAGCCGCCACCCACTCGACTCTTCATCCCTCGCGCCGGCGGGAGCATGTTGCGTGGCTCGGGCATGCGTCGACTTATGACGACCTCATAAAGATGGAGGCATTTGACCAAACTCTTGAGGCGTCTTTAAACTCTTGAGTTGGGCCCTCATCGTCCCTCGTTACCATGCCCTCGGCTAGCAGAGTTGAGCTCGGTCGTCGGCCTCGGATATGGTAATACCACCGGATCGGTGGATCACCATACTCAAAGATGCTCTTGACGATCCGCGCCAACTTCTCTTGGGCGATTCACACCGCTCTTCACATTGTATCAAACGCCTTGAAGGCCATCGGCGAAACATCCGCCTTCCGGACCTCAAGATTGATAATCTTCACTTTAAGGCTTCATTATGCGCACGAAGGCGGGTCACCTCGCTTTAGACACTGTCGTTGCTTTTCGATCCGGTGGCGGCAGTGCTACCAACCCGGTAACTCCGCTATTCATATTATGGAAGGTTTGAATCAGCTCGTGAGCGGCCCCTCACCTCTTCATCCTTCCTAGTGGCACCTCTCGACTCTTTCAACTTGGTCAAAATCGTGATTCAGCCCAATGTATCGAGAGGGCGATTGCTAAAGCAACAACCAAGCATGAAAAACACATTCATTTCAACCAAAAGTATTTATCATTCATAAACAAAAGTTTGTACAAAGCTCGAGATCCTAATGATCCCTGCAGATCAAACTATTACAAAGGTCAACCTGACTCGGCCTCTTGCGGGGCTCACTAGAACCTTTGCGGGTCCCTTCAAAAGGCCTCGAGCTCGGCCCGGCGTCACCAGCTTCAGACGCCCAGCAGGAGTTTACGAAGATCGGTATCTTCATCCTCCTTGCATTGGGAGACGACCTCGGCCGTCGGAGAAGTGGAGGCCGCCAAGGTCTCAGCAGAGGGAAAGACCTCGCCTCGGCAATTATACGAGCGTAGTCCTTCTGCTGCACCTCGGGATCGACCTCGACCCAGCCATGTCTGACCTAGTCGAAGTCAGGCATCTCGGCCGCCAACTCCTCCAGATGGTTGGACACCACCTGTGTCCTGAGCACGGCGGCCAGGTCCGAGAGGAAGGCGGATAAGGTCTCTGATTCAATTAGCTTGTTGGCAAAGGCCCTCAGCATCGGCCCTTGCCCCGCCAGCAGGGCACTCTTTCCTTCGGCGAACTTCTTCTCCGCCTCGCCCACGGCCGACGCCATAGCCGCGCGCTTGTCCCCCATGCTTTCTTTCACCTCGGCTGGGCCACTCCAAGGCTGAGTTTTTCTCCTTCAGGCGGCCTCGACCAGCGGCCGCGGCCTCAAGATCGGCCCTCATGACCTCATGACCGCTCTCCCTCCACAAAGATTATATCGAGGCGCCCTCGATAATGAGTCCGGCGATCCGGTGCAGATCACCCACCGTCGAAGTCGCATCCTGAAAATCACACCGTTAGAAACACGTCGCAGGAGATAACAGGCGAATATTTAAATAAACCTATACCGTGGAAAGGATATGGGGAGCTTGGAATCGGCCTCGTGACGTAATCCGAGTACGGTGTCTCCACACGAGGTCGGGCGACCTCGGTGGTGCCAGCCACCGGCGGCTGAGGTCGGCCACCACTTGGGGTGCTTTGCTCGGCTCGATCAACCTCGCCTTCTTTGCCGGCGGCCTCCTGCTCGGCGATTGTCTGGCAGGCGATGTTACCACCATTGTCTTCTTACGTGCATCGAGCTTCACTACACAATAAGAAGAGGTTGATTAGCACAAAGACATCGAAATATAAGGAAATAAAGAAAACGTGTGCCCTCATCCCATCTCGACCCACATCCCAAGCTTCCGATCTATAAGTGCTCACCCGACATCGCCTGTGTCGTCCTCAAGATAATTACAGGATATTTCACCCAACGTGTTGGCTCATCCTGTATGGCACCCAAGCCAGACTTAACGTCCCTCATCTTACCTATGCCCCACTGTACCTTGGTTGCCTCATCCATCCCGCAAAGAAAAACTTGCCAATGGGACACCTTCGAGGCGGCCACTTTAAATGCTTGCCGAGGTGACAAGTAGTACACACCTCCTATACTTGATGCTAAAAACGCATCAAAACTTCAAAAGCTTCACCGATGCCATAGCAGGAAGTCCTAGCTCACCACCGACCTAATGGAGTTCGAGGTCAATCAAGCATATCGGAATCTCGAAATATTCTTGAATGCTCAAAAATAGGAGCGAGGATACCTAAGGCGGCTTTCAAGCATCACTATAACAAATATAAATCCTCGGAGGGCCATCGCCTATCCCCGATCGAGACAAGACCACCATGCCTCACGTGAATATGAAATTCGATGTTATCGCACACATATCGGCGGTTAAAGACTTAACTAGCATCCCAAATCTTATACCTATCCCGCACGGTGGTATCACCGAACCCCAAAGACTAATGCCCCGGACCTACCGGCGGTGTATAATGTATAATCCTAATCTCCACCTCACTATCAACGGAAGAAGATGATCAAGCGGATCCGAAAATCACGTGAGAAGATGTAGAAGAAGATGAGAAGACATACTTACTTTTTTCAAAGTGTGATTTTACTTGACCTCGCAAAGTTCGAAAGATGATCAAAGGCTCTCCGATTGAAAAATTCTCTCCGAAACTAAATGGATGAAGATGAAGGAAATAAACAGTTTTCCTTTTCTCAGAACTATTTAAAGTAAAATAGGGGCCCAAAAACCGCCTATTCAACTTCCCGTGTTTACCCTTGACGTGAGGTGAGAGACGCGTGATTCAAGCGTCGACTAATCGTCGACACGTGACATAATATCCTACGGCCTTTCGACGCACTAGTCTGATGGCGCAATCATCACGCTAGCTCCAGCCCGATCACTCACCTCGGCATCCTCTTATTTAATGAGGACAGCCCGCTTCCAGGTCGGTCAACCACCTCGGCATCCTCTTATTTAATGAGGACGGTCCGCCTCCGGTCGGGTCAACCACCTCGGCATCCTCTTATTTAATGAGGACGGTCCGCCTGTGGTCATCGACCACCGGCATCCTCTTAACAAAAGGATATCGCCATCCAACTTCGGATAACTTCGATTCGGACCTCGACAAATTGTCAACTCGGTCGAACGGCAAGCATCGTCTTTCGGTTCGGACCAAGCAAATCATCAAATCCGGCCACGACACAAAAGCGGGAAAATCTTGACAATAACCTCGGTAGAGCAACAACCAACCTCGGCAAAATACGCTCTTCACCTCACCTCGGCGTAGTTGTTGCTCGACTAATTGGGGGGCTATGATGGGATATGGCCTAACCGCCAAGCCCAATGGCGAGCCCACGGTGGGCCCACCTAGCAACGGCCTACACGGTTCGGCCCAAAGCCCAACACCTAAACCCTATTCAAGATCAAATCTTAAGAGATATTGAAGGAGATACTCAAGGGATTGAGCATATCTTCAGAGATCGGATCACACAAGGCAAGAGATCCATAGTAATCTTGAGGGATCCACAACATGTATAAATAGAGGTTAGATTGAAGGTAGAGGGGGTTAGCAACTATCGAATACTAGAGTTTTTCAATACATTCATTGTAATCGTGCATAGTGAAAGTATTGAGGAATCATTCCTCCGTGGACGTAGATCTTTTCCTTGATCGAACCACGTAAAAACCTCTTGTGTTCTTTATCGTTTTCACAAACTCACACACAAAATTTATCATCCTTATTATTACAAATTATAATCGCTTACTACATTTTTAATGTACTATACGAAGCTTAATAGTATTTATATGCATATGCCTAATATCTATTTAGTGTTGCTGCTTAAAATAATTATTATCCAATTCTTTCACGTTACTTGAAATGTCCAAGCAAAAATGAGAGTGAAAATCATTAAAAATAATTATGAAAAAATTAATTAGGCACAAACATGAAAATATCCCATAATATAAGGAATATGGTGGTTGGGTATCTAAAGGATTACTAGCATCCTTTAGGGTTATTAAAAAATCGGCACAAAACCAACATTCAGTAATACTCGTTGATCTATATAATGAAACGGTTTAGATTAGTTTTTATTAAATGTAAAGCTGTAAACCATGCATGGCATTATGCAGTTACTGAGCAAAACAGAATTAGTTAGCAACTGTTAGAGTCTGTTAGTTTGTTAGATTAGTTAAGAGTCTGTTATAACTTAGAGGGTGTTTGGCTGAGCTTATAAGCTCCCCAAAAACAGTTTATAAGCTGTTTTTTAAGTTTGAAAATCAGCTTATAAGCTGTTTTGGGAAGCTTATAAGCTCAGCCAAACACCCATTTAATCCATGCAAAATGATGCATGCAGATTTTTCTATAAATTCTGTAAACGAAGCTGAATGAAATGAGATTGGTTTTATTTCTTTTCTTCATTGTTTCCTTTATTCTGTCTTCATCTTCTCTTGTTCATCTTAACATGGTATCAGAGCATGTGTAATCTCTCAAAGTGATCTACACCCTCTTCTCCCTATCTTCTTCTCTGATTCAGCAGCATGTATCTGTTGAATCCCACAACACCAAATCTCCCATCTATATATTCATCTTATCAGTCTAAAACTAGATAAAACAAATTATAGTTTCTGGAAAACTCAAGTCACTGCCACAACAAAAGCCTATGGGTTTGAGGATGTTCTTCTATCAACTTCGGCACCGGAGCAGTTTATAAATGATATTACTCCAAATCCGGCATACTTGATATGGCTCCGACGTTACCAATTCATCTTCAGCTGGATACTTACATCCATATCATCCTCCATGATCAGATATGTAGGGCTCTGCACTACCGCAAATCAGCTATGGATTGCGTTTGAAAAGCTATTTCACCACACTCTAGAGCACGCTCGGCAGAACCGTTTTCAATTGCAATCGATGAAAAAATGAGACCTCTCGGTTGATGACTACATTCAAAAATTCCGTGGAATCTCTGACCAACTCTTCAACATCGGCCAACAAATCACAGAATCTGACATTATAACTTTTGTTCTTGGTGGTTTAGGTCCAGAATTCGAAAGCATTTGTGTCTTTCTTCAGTCGAAAAGTGAAGAGTTAACTCTAGACGAAGTGCAATATGCCTTACAGACGCATAAAATCAGAGTTCAAAATCAATCGGTAACATCTACTGCGCTAACTACTCTTGCTCATCAGTCTGCAATGCAGGTGAACACAACCTATTCCCAGAACTCGAGCTACAAAGGGAATGGTAGAAACAGCTATCGAGGTTCGAATAATAGAGGAAGAGGTTGGGTATCTAAAGGATTACTAGCATTACTTGAAATGTCCAAGCAAAAATGAGAGTGAAAAATCATTAAAAATAATTATGAAAAAATTAATTAGGCACAAACATGAAAATATCCCATAATATAAGGAATATGGAGGTTGGGTATCTAAAGGATTACTAGCATCCTTTAGGGTTATTAAAGGAAGAAAATTGGCACAAAACCAGCATTCAGTAATACCCGTTGATCTATTTAATGAAACGGTTTAGATTAGTTTTGAATTAACATGTAGGAGAAGGTTTTCATGTGATCATGTAGAGAACCATGTTTCTTCGTATGTACAGTAATGCTTATTTTTAAGATAATTTTAGATCTTACAAAAATCAATGGTCTAGATTAGTTTCTAATTAATTCAGCAGATTTTTTATTATTTGTTCTTCTTGGTTTCATTCCCATTCAATAGTCCACAAATAACAACAAAACAAGAGAAAATTATTTAATTCTACACTGTGATTCAATTCTTGTAACTATAAGTAGCCGAGCATACTCGTAAATGACTTCATTAAAGGTTTATATATGTTTGCACTTACATTTATTAGTAGGCTTTGCTAATAAAATGTCTCGTACGCGAATGTTTATTGCTACATTACTAAAAGATAGTTTTAGAAGAATGATGGATCTTATATCTACATTTATTATCTGCAAAAAACTATTAGTTGTTGACAGTTCGTACAATGGACGGATAGAGGCATCATAAAAATTAAAACAGGTGTTTGAAAAGGTACAAATGGAATTTTTGGTTTAACTTTTAAACTTCAAGAGCCGAGACAAAATGATATTCATTGGAACAACTAAACATGAATTGGGAAAAGAATATGACTGACACATACATTCACTTATATTCGTTTATTTTGAAGTTAAACGAAAAATAATATTTCGAGCTTTATTTTATATTTATAGAATTAATATTGCAATAGCAATTTTTAGATGTTAAAATTAAAATAAATATTATATATATATATATATATATATATATATATATATATATATATAGAGAGAGAGAGAGGGTGAGGTTCAAATAAAACTATTTTAATGTGAAAACTAAAACCACAAAATTTCGTTATAAATAAAATGAATTCGCCATGAAAGTTGATGTGTCGATGACAAAGTTATTGAATCCAAAATTTGAAATTTTTCTTAGGGTTCAAATCTCATGAGGGATTTAAAATTATATTTTTTGGATTCAGAATTTTTCGATAGATTCATTAACTTTCATAATAAATTTATCATTTTGGTTTTCACGCTCTCCTGATAAAATGGTTATTTTTATATATATATATATATATATATATATATATATATATATATATATACAACAAACCATCCTTATTCTAGTAATAAAAATCAATATTGTTCATAGATTTTGATTGATGAAATATCAAGATTGATTTTTCAAATGGGATATGTTTTCTTACATATAAGATAATATTTTCTTAATACTATATTTTTTATGCATAACATAATATTTTTTATTATTACAATTATTTCTAGTTACTAGAATAAAGATGTTTTTATTTAATCCTCTTCCCCTCCCCACCCACCCACACACACTCATATATATATATATATATATATATATATATATATATATATATATATATGAGAATGATCGAATTGAAATAGGAACCTCCGATTCGGAAGTTAAAAACTAATCTAGTCCGTAGATCTTGATTAATGGATTGTTAAGATTGATTTTTTTCAAATGAAATGTGCTTTCTTACTCATAAGATAATGTGTTCTCTTATGTTTTTCAAGTATAAAATAATATTTTCTCTATTATTATATTTTTAAGTAAAAATATATAATTTTTTATTATTACAATTATGTGTTTGGTTCACAGATTCTAGAATGGGAATGATTTTTACCATCCAATCACTATATATATATATATATATACACACACACACGTAAATATTTATGTATATAGAGATTGGATCAAATATAAACTAATCTTAATATCTAAAATAGGATGAGGGCTAAATTTTGTTTCTTTGAATCCAGACACTTCCACATGATTCGACATTTTCACAAATAATTCAAAGGATTTCATAAGTTCGTAATTTATACTTTAAGGAGAGTTTTATAATAACCACTCCATATATGATTGGGTTATAATGAAAGCCTATTTTTTCGTAAGAACCTAAGAACCAACCACTTTATATATAAAACTAATGCACTCTTGAGTTATAGTAAAAGCATCACGATAATTAATATATCGTAATGCAAAGAACTTTATACATAAGATGCATTAACTTTCATAACGTAAAATTCATTGGTTCTTAGGTACCGAAAAGATAAGTTTTATTTGATCTCTTCATATATATATATATATATATAGGAGTGAATCAAATGAGAACCACATCTTTTTGCGACTCTGAACCATGATAAGAAGTTGAAGATGATGCACAAGGCGGATAAAGTTGTGCATACTAAAACTTTCTAAAATTATTTTGTTGTGCGACAATTTTAGAAAGTTTTCAGCACAACTTTATACCGCTTTTTGCATTATCTTCAACGCCTTATGCATGGTTCTCAAGTTCTCAAAAAAAATGAGTTCTCACTAGATCCAACCCCTATATATATATATATATATATATATATATATATATATATATATAGAGAGAGAGAGAGAGAGAGAGAGAGAGAGGTGTGGTGGTGAGGTTCAAATAAGAACCATTTTTACGAGAACTAAGAACCATTTAAAATTTATTGTGAACAAAATGAATTTGCTATGATAGTTAATGTATCCACTAAGAAAATTCTTGAATCCAAAATTTGAATTTTCACTTAGGATTCGAATCCAATGAGAAGGAAAATTCTATTTTTCGATTTAGTAACTTTTCCACTAATTCATCAACTTTCACTCTGAATTCATTATTTTTAATTCTCACGCTCACGATAAAATGGTTCTCACGTTAACCCTTTCATATATATATATATATATATATATATATATATATATAAGAAGAGATGTGTTTTTAAGGTTACACATTAAACTACAGAAAGAAAAATAGAAAATATCTTATATAGCTCACACATAACTCTTTGGATGAAGAATACAGGGACAGAGCCTTCTCATCCTCTGAAATCGCAGCTTTGTACAACGAAATATTTTTATTTTTATTTTTATGAAATATTGGGATATAGTATTTGGCTCTTAAGGATGAGTATATGATTTGTTATCTGCTCGAGAAGTAAGAAAACTGAAAGCTTAGAAACACATATTTTTGGAATACGTAGAGTTTATTGATTTCTTCTTCGATGATTTACAATGAGGTAATACTGTCTATTTATAGGTAAAACTTTTCTAACATTACATCAAGAATCTCCATGGTGCTACCTATCTTATCCATGGTTACATCAAGCATCTTATCCCTAGTGCTATCCACCATCCTTTATATCTAAAAAGAGAATAATAGTAAACCTATATTTTACACTATATGAATTGATTTATGTATATACAATCTTTAATATACATAAATGAGAATAAATCATGTCCATTAGATTTAGAAAATCTAATAATTATTTTTAAGTGTGCATCTGAATTAGTTATATACACATTTCTTTATATAATTTGTGCATCTACATCATAATTTGTGCATTGAATTTGAAGCATGCATATTGATTTATCAAGGTTTGATATTTGTCCTTATGTTTACAATATAAGGAGTGTCCACACGATAATCACTCATCTCCTTGAAATATAAACTACGAACTCATGAAATCGCTTCAATTCATCGTGAAAGTGTCTCGAATTCAAAAGAAAAAATTTCGCCCAATAGGATTCGAGTTTGAATGTTTGAATTCATCAAGCAAAGTGATGAATTCACCGATATCTTCATTAATCAATGGTGAAAATGGTTCATATTTTATACTTTAAAATTAGTTTGTATTTAATCCTATTTTTCCTCATATATATATATATATATATAATATGTATTTATATATAGAGAGTGAGTGAGTGAGTGAGAGAAAGAGAAAGGTTCAAATGACCAAGATCTTCGCGATAAAATGCAAAAATGGTTCTCACTTTAAAATAGTACACTTTGCTAGATGAATGCATCACTGGCTTCCAATCCCATGAAAGACAAAATTGTATTTTTTTTTGTGTGCAATAACCTTTACACCATATGCATCAACTTTCAAAGAGAATATATCAACTTTTGTAGTTTTCTATGTTTTTATGATAATAAATGTTTTATGTTAACACCGGCCTCTTCTCCCTCTCCGATATGGGATATGTTATCATGAGAATTGCAAAATACCGCATTGAGCGATAATTTTATTGCATTGTGTATTAATGTTATCATAGTACAAGAACTCTATACATTCAATACATTATATTCTCACAAAGATATAATTATCATGTGATCAAATTCTTAAATACGTATATATGTATGTATGTATTAGTTTACTTGTTATCTTACACTCTAAGTTATAATTATGTAGCTGCTTAGATTTCAATAATTTGATAACTCATGGTGATCATGATTTGTTAAGACAAAGAGTAGTAGATGACAACATTATGCTGCTTGGTTGGCTAATTGTTGAGATTTATAACTAAAAGTTGTGAATGTAAATATTTTTATTTTTATTCTTTAAGTTTGGTTTGACTATTGCAGAGCCTTGTACGAAAATTCACTCTTCTGTACATTTACAAGAAAGAAAACCATTCATAGTGTTTTCACGTGCAAGTAGTGTGTATACAAGAATGCAAATCATTCATAGTTTTATCACATACAATCAGTAACAGAGCCAAGATTTCATTATAAGGAGAGCCCAATTTATAAATTTTTTTAAGACATGGCACCGTTACTTGTACGATCATCCAGAACCGACTTTTCTTTATTACTTTGATTGAATCCGTTCAAATCATTGAACAGAGCTTCTCTTCCTGATAAGCATCGACCGAACCTCGTATCTGTTTGTGCATCAACCCCGATAGGATACGCCCAACTACTGCGCCCAAGATCGCCCAATACAAGTAACCCCGACATCAAGCTCGGTCAGACAAGTTCGCCCATGAAGACCCTAAAGTCAGTGGGAACGCAGAAGCTCAGCCATATCTAAAAGAATCCTAATTCAAGAGGGATAGGATCTCGAATCCTAGTTAGAGAAGACTTTGATTCAAGATCTATGTCAATACATTGTGTATAAATAGAGGCTAGATTGACGAAATATTCATTCACCTCTTTGTAACCGCTTTCTTACACCTCAATACACATACTCTCTCGCCCTGGACGAGATCTTATTCACGATCGAACCACGTAAATCTTTGGTGTTCTTAAGATTTATTTCCTTACAAAATTAAGATCGATCACCGCGCCGTCTGTGGAAGAAAAATTTTGTGTTTTCGATCAACCACCGCTGTGGAAATAATCATGACCAGTACACCGAAGTTACGCATCCAGACTGCCGCGGCAACAACAACGCCGACGGCGAAGGAACGCCGAGTCGGCTCGGAAGAGCCCAATCGTAGAAAAACCCCAAGGACATATCCAAAGTCTCGACGAGCACGGACACCCCGCCTGCAGGAGGTGTTACCATAGCGAAGGAAATCGAGCAATAATCCAGGGAACATCCGCTCCGCAAGTAAACCTCGACGACGCCGCCAAAGGATTTCTCGAGAAAATAAGGAGAGCTTTTCCAGACCTTAGCGGTTATTGTGGTCGCCACGCCCCGAAGAACGGAACGCAAGCCTCATCTAGATACGAGGCATCACAACGGTAGGTCGGACCCAAACCGACCGCAGCGAACGAGCAACGCGGGAGAGGACGTCGTGATCGCCGCGAAGCCAGCCTCGACCGCCGAATAAATCCATCCAATGAACTCGCCCGATCTCCGTGGTGACGAGCAGCAGAAAAGGCATCAGGCCGCCGTGAAGTCGGTCCAGTCACCTAAACGAAGTTCGATCGCCGAACTCCGCCCCAATCACCGAGGACGGCTTCGATGGATACGGAAGATAGTCACCCCGCTCTCAAATAGATACTAACACTTCTCCTGACAAATACGGTACCAAGCATCGCCCCTATGACGGGCCGAGGGATCCACGTAACTTCCTCGCAGCTCCAATACAATACGACCAACCAACGCCTCACCAGCTCATATGTAAACTCTTCCCGTAGTTACCGTCGACAACGCCCGCAGTGGTTCGGCTACCACCCACGGAAGCATCGGCCCTATCGCGACCGATGGCGCCTTCCATCAAGGTTCTTCCAAAAGGCGAGTCAAAACATCGCCGCACACCTCCTCACCATAAGGCAAAGCCGAACGAGCCCATCAAATGACTTCACGACGAGGTTTAACAAGGAGTGTTTGAAGGTCAAGACGGAACGACTGTTAGTCATCTCGCCTTCCAAAACGGCATCTTGCCGGGGCCTTATACCGAGAGATCGCAAGCACGAACCCCAGATCGCATGCAGAGCGGGCGATAGCCAACCGGTTCGCCAAAGCTGACGAGGCCGACAAAAGAAAGCAAGGCACAAGCCAGACCCTGAAAAGGAAGAAGAGACGGGGAAGGAAGATCGAACCAAGGTCACAAGCGCCTGAAAGATTACATCGCCTCGATAAGGTCCAGTGCTCGGTCCGCGACGCCCCGGAGCGACCTCAATACACCCCATCGACAAAACCGAGGCGTAAATCTACGACTCCATATGAACCTGCTCGGAAGCCTCGACCGATGATGCGAGGAAGAGGTGCCGACCTATGGACAACACCGCCATTCCATGAGGATTACTGCACGACATCAAGAGTGCAAAGAGCTCATGGGTGAAATAGAGATGCTAGTTCGTGACTGATCCTCAAGAAATACCGAGGATGTAGTCGCCAAGCCGACCAAAGTCAAAAGAAGAAAAGCAGAAGAGGAAATTGCGCCTCTACAATAAAACGGCGCAAAGACCGACGAGGAAGAGACGACGAACCCCAATATGACGGGGTGATTCCACTCATTACGGGCTCCCAGTAGAGTCACGAAGTCCTCCCTCAAGGCCGACGCCAAGTCCTAAACCGACGAACCTACCAACAAGAGGTTCGAGAAAGGATGAGGCGATTACCTTCTCCGAGGCGACCCCGCACTGCGGATAAAGATTCCCACCGTGATGCGTTGGTAATCCGTAGTAGTCGCAAATAAGTTGGTAAAACGCGCTACATCGACAAAGCGCCGCTGAGCATCCTTTTCAAGAAATGCTTGACAAGCTAGGAGTAGAAGAAGACACCTCGCGACAGCATCGCCGCCAATTCAAGCTTCGTCCGTGAAGAGACACGTCCGGAGGAATAATCGAGCTACCCGTCACGTGGGAAAGCACCAACGACCTCGACCAAGGTGGTGCGTCAGAGTGAAGGCCCACTCGCCGATAACATCATACTAGGCGAGATCACGAACGTGAAGGGCGGTATGCTCAACGCACCACCGACGATAAAGATACCCACCACGGGAACAGCCGTGATCCGAGGTGATCGCAAGCAAGCCTGGAATGTATGCAAGTCGCTTTACGAGGTGCCGGACCTCGGTCCAAAGACCCATGCATAGCAATTAAGGAAACCCGAGAGTTGAGTCGTGAAGACATCGCCACTCCCGACGGTCGGTGGAAGAGGTCGATTGCACAAAGACGAGCCATTGAAGGTCGCCAAGGTTGGTTTCACCACGGCACCAAGTGAGGGATCGATCATCCAACTCCTAAGGAATTCATGGACGTGTTTGCTTGGTCTCCTCGACATGGACCGAGTCT
Organism: Salvia rosmarinus; assembly: GCA_036937905.1. Taxonomy (NCBI): domain Eukaryota; kingdom Viridiplantae; phylum Streptophyta; class Magnoliopsida; order Lamiales; family Lamiaceae; genus Salvia; species Salvia rosmarinus. The sequence continues at coordinate 264,597 of JAODLM010000270.1, forward strand.
CGCCGAGTATCATCACCATCGGCTCAACATCGACCAACATAAAGCCGCTCGATAGAAGCAAAGAATCTTCGCAATTTAACGGAACCAAGTCATTCATGACGAGGTAAACCACTATTAAAAGCCCGCATCGCTCGAGGTCAAATATCCGACCGGATAGCCAACCGGTGATGGTGAAGAAAGGAGGAGGGATGGCGAATGTGTATCGACTACACCGACCTCAACAAGCATCGCCTAAATGATTGCTATCCCTTCCCAACATCGACAAGAAGGTCGACGCTACCGGTTTGATACGAAGTCTTCGCTGACTTATACAAAGGTATCACCAAGTCCCGATGGATGATGAAGACGCCAAGACAAACCTTCATTACCGACTTCCGAGTCTTTGCAGATAAAAAGATGCCATTCGCCTTAAATGCAGGGCCACCTATCAAAGGATGGTGGACAAAATATTTCAACCCTACATAGGTCGAATGTGGAGATACGTGAGACGATACATCGTCGTCAAAAGCAGGAAGAAGTCGCATGTGTTTCCGACCTCCGATCGCCCCTCGCCTTCTTCGAAAATCAACCTAAAACCGAATCCCCGTAAGTGCACGCTTGCGGTCCGGTGCGGAAAGTTCTAGGGTGTTGGGTTTCACAAGAAGCGGCTAAAAGCAAACCCGCTCCAAAGTCCAAACCATTTTGGAAATGAAGATGCCAAGACCATCCACGACGTACATAAGTCGACAGTGTCAGATAGCCGCACTAAGCCGCTTTCTTTCAAAAGCATGATGTTAGCCACCTTCTTCAAGATAGTCAAAGGCCCCAAATTCTCATGGGACGAGGTACACAGTCCACCTTGAAGACCTCAAGAGTTACCTCGCCAAGCTCCCCACTCTATCCGTCCCGAAGAGAGAGGTCCTTTTCTCTACCTCCGCCCTGACGAATCCATAAGTGCAGCCCGCACGAGGAGAACGACGTCTACCCGGTGTATTTCATCACCGAGCACTAAAAGGCCCTAAACGAGGTATCGCCCTTGAGAAGCTTGCCTTAAGATTAATAAACGCCATGGTGAGACTACGCCCATACTTCCATGCACATCCCATACAAGTCCTCACCGACTACCCACTTTGCAAGTGTCGACGGCCCAAGCATCGTGGAGAATCGCGAAACGGGCAATTGAACTGGCGAGCACGATATATCCTTCTCGCCCGCCAGCCATCAAAGGTCGTCCCTAGCGGATTTCCTTGCCGAGGCTAACTTCGTCGAAAAATCGAAGCCCACCGAGTCCATATCGACGATGTCGGCCGAACCCATGGTTGAAACACCGAGGAGGCCGCAACTCTACGCCGACGGGCTTCGGAAAAAAGGTAGCGAGCAGTATCTTACTTCAGCCCGGACGATCAAGAGATCACCTACTACTTCGGTTCACATTCAAAAATACGAACAACGGGTGGAGTACGAGGCATCGATCGCAGGACTTCGCCGCTCAAAGTCTCCGGATACAAGCCGCAGAAGTTCACAATGACTCAAGTCGTCAGAAGCCAAATGTTGGGAAAATACGAGGCAAAAAGTGATGAATGAAGAGTATCTTGAAAAGCAAAAGCTCTGCAACGGACTTTCTCACACTTCCAGATAGTTCGATCCCGAGGAGCAAAATAGCCGAATGACATCTTAGTAAATTCGCCTCGTCATCAACGAGCCCGCCAGAGAGTGAAGTCCAAAGCGTAAGATAGACGATGCCGAAGACGGAGCCGAGGTCAACGAATCTCGGATGAAGAACCCAATTGACGACTCCCATTCGAGAGTACCGGAGAAGGGCGAATCGCCCAACACAAGTCGGAGGCCAGGAGGATCCTCGAACAAATCTCGCGATATACAATCGAGCAAGGGGTCCTATCGTAAAGTCATATCTCCAACCTCTCTTAAGGTGCTTGGTCCGAACCGAGCTAATTACGTTTCACGAGAAATACACGAAGGTTCGTCGCGGAAGTCACATCGGACCCCGAGCCTTGTCAAAGAAAGTCATGCGACGGGATACTATCGCCAACAATGTTCCAAGACTCAACGGACCTCGTAAAAAGTGTAAAGTGTCAAACCATGGAACGCACCAAGGCTACCGCAGACCGACATCACCTCCATACAGAGCCCTCGCCGCTTATGCAATGGGGATCGACATCAGGGCCCTTTGTAAAGCACTGTGATGCCTCCAATCTTAATTGTTGCGATCGACTACTTCACGAAGTGGGGAAGTGAGCCCTCGCGAAAATCACAAGCAAGAACGCCTCAACTGTCTCGAAGAACATAGTGTCGCCTAAGATCCCCCATATCCTCCTTTCGATAACGGAACACAATTCACGGATAAGACATTCAAAGATTGGTGTCAAGAGCTTCGATCCAACAAAGTTCACCCGGCGGCCCATCCTCAAGCAAATGGTCGACCGGGTTACCAACAGACCATCGTAAGGGTCTAAAACTCGCCTCGACCGAGCTAAGGGTCTCGGTGGAAAATTTACCATGTGTCTTATGGTCGATCAACAACACCCTGACTCGAACGAGAAACACCCTACAGTTTGGTGTATGGAACCAAGCAAAGGATCCCCGCAGAGATCGGAGTCGAGTCCGGGACCATCGACTCTCTGCTTCAAGCAATGGGGAAAATCTACGAGCCGATCTAGACTACTCAAGAAAAGAGACCTCGCTTACATCGAGGAAGCTTTCAGACAAGCAACAAGTAGCTCGGTATTACAACCAGTGTGTTAAACCCGACAATTCAGTGGGTGACCTCGATCTCGAATAATGAAGTCAAGAAGCCAAGCCAGCTCGGCAAGTCGGAAGCCACATGGGAAGGACCTTACCGGGTCGACGGTCCCCGCAAAGGGCCTATAAGCTCGCTCAATTGTCCGGTGAGCAATTACCCAACGATGGCACATCATTCATCCAAGAGATATTATGCATGTTGTCAAGGGTCGGGTCTTGTTCGGTTGTGTCTTTAAAGTCCTGTTTAGAGTCCGAGTCTTATTTGGTGGTCGCGTCATCTTTATCAATAAAATATTATTTTTGCAAGTTCTACTCATCACTAATGCATAATTAATCTTCACATTATTATTTACCCTCTACGGAGGACAAATTCCTCGACGGAGGTCGATTACATTCATTTCATACGAATGTAAATTTAAACGCAAGATGCCTACATACGAGATCGACACCTTCGCTTATTTCAAGCAGCTTCTATGTAGATGAGGGACCACCCTCCCGATAACCTCGAAAAACAGAACCATTCCTACATACGAGATCGATTTCTCGCTTATTTGAGCAGCCTCTATGTAGATAAAGGGACCACCCTCCCGATAACCTCGGCAAAAACAGAACCATTCCTACATACGAGATCGATTTCCTTCGCTTATTTCAAGCGCCTTCTATGTAGACGAAGGGACCACCCTCCCGATAACCTCGGCAAAAAGCAGAACCATTCCTACATACGAGATCGATTTCCTTCGCTTATTTCAAGCGCCTTCTATGTAGATAAAGGGACCACCCTCCCGATAACCTCGACAAAAAATAGAACCATTCCTACATACGAGATCGATTTCTTCGTTTATTTCAAGCAGCTTCTATGTAGATGAGGGACCACCCTCCCGATAACCTCGGCAAAAACAGAACCATTCCTACATACGAGATCGATTTCCTTCGCTTATTTGAGCGATTCTTCTATGTGGACGAAGGACCACCCTCCCGACGACCTCCGGCAAAAATCGATATTACTTTTGTTCAATACAAAGTCAAAAGAAATCATTCTTATTAAATAAAAGATATACGAGTTACATTTTACGAGGACGGAGCGGATCGGGAAAAGTCGAGCCAATCCACTAGAAAAATCGAATTGCCAGCTCATCTATACTAATCCCACCTCACCCGTCCTCGCCCACATTACGGGCCCGCCACCATGACCCGGTCACTTGAAGATGCCGCTCGCGAACTCGACCTCGGACACTCGAGGACGCTTGGTTTCGACGCCTTGAGGATCCACGCTGCTCGAGGGCACAGCACGCCTCTGAGCGCCGCCACTCGGATCGTCATAATTCGGCTCATTTATTCTAGATCGAGAAGTCCGTGAGAAGAGGCCTCTGATCCCGTCAAGCATTTCGTCGAGCCGTGGTTGTCGGCGATGACGGCCAGTATATGCTCCCGAGCCTTTTTAATTCGTCAGATCGCCCGTGAATGCTGGAGGTCCCACCAGATTCGCTACGGTACCTCGAACAACAGGCAAGCCTCGACAACCTCGCTTTAACTTCCGGATCGCCATCCCACCATTTCGTGGATAACCTCCTCAGACTCGGCATGCTCCTCCCATCACCTTGGCCCTCTCCTCGCGACCTCGAACGCCTCCTCCATTCCAAAAGGCGAGCACGAGCTCGTCACAACTCTCCCGAGCGGCTTTATGTGACAAATGACTCACGCGCATACACGACCAAGCTGTCCCTTTATATGGAGTGAGTTCGATCTCTTTCAACTCAAGAGCCCGCGATAGGTCTTCGATTCGGTTCAACCAAGGAGAAGCATCAAGCATTTCAGAGACAACCGAGTAAAATAAAAGATAAGTTTCTTAACATAAACTTGTGATTTTATTAACATGCCCTAGGCAAAATCAATATACATTTACATTCAAAAAAAAAAAACAAGGTGAAAAGATGGGGATCAATCGACCCTCCGTAAGCTTTCGCCCACATCCGCCGCCTCCAAGCCTCGGATAGCCTCACCTCTTCCGCCCTATTTTCGCCCGTTCACGGCCTTCGAGAACCACGGAGTCTCGACGCCTTCAAGCATCACCGCCTCCCCGACCCTTCGCATGATCGACACAAAGCGTCGGTCGGGGATCCCGATCCACGGACAGCGCGAATGCAGACTCGCGACAAAAGAACCGAGGGCGAGGCGAGGTTCGCAAAGACGGAAGCTCCTTCAGCCGGACAAGCACATCAAAATACAGCCTGCCTCAGACATCATCCTCGCCTCCTCGCACTCCATACTGGCTTTGTCCAGTGCAGGTAGTCTCGGCGACCTCTTCGACAGATCCGAGACGCGCGCTTATTAAGCACCTCACCCCGATCCGAAACCATCCCGAGAAGCTCGCCGACATGAGTCACCCTCCGCAAAGGCACGGCGGCGTTTCTCCTCGCGAGCTCGCCATGTCCGCCTCCCGACGCGAACCTGCTCCACCTCGCCTTCATCAGGCAACCTCGGCCTTCGCCGCCTGGCCGCCGCCCTCCACCACAATGCCTCACCGACCCGCCCTTGCCGCGCCTCAATGGCCGTCGATCCGCAGCTTCACGTTTGACGAGGTCCTTGATCTTAGCCTCGACCTGAAATTTCGAGCGAGAGGGTATTCTCTCCTCCACCTCCCGAGCATAGGGCCACCTCATTAAATCACAGAACGGCGCCCTTCAAGTAATCCGATATAAGATCTGATACTTTTGACACATCACCGCCACGCCCTCGAATTCTATACAATATATACATCAGTCAGGAAGAACACAATTTTATACTACTACACAAAGTATAAGGACAAGTACAAAACCTGAAAGAGAGAGGCACCGACTTGGAACCAATGATTCAAGACTCACTCGGCAGAACCGAGGACTCGGGGATTACATGCTTCCGCCTCAAGCGCTTGAGTGGGCTGCGGTGAAGGGATCTCGAAGGCTCCACACTCATTTCGCATGTCCTCGACATCCTTCAAGGTCGAGACGGCAATGCTCGGTCGCAGAGATCGGCTCGCCGCAGATCGGCCTTCCTTTTCTTCTTTTTTTCCTTTAGAAGGTTCACTACCGGAAATACATAGGTCAAGATCAACACGTATAATCATGGAATAAAGAGAAAGAGGAAGGGCCTCACCCTTCACCGACTCCACCCCGGAGGTAGGATCATAAGTGGCTAAGCCCGCCCGCAAGCTCGGCCTCGAGAAGACCTCGTCAACAAGGTCAATTTTGTCCAGCGTCTCCAGTCACGAAGCCCTTGTCAACAACACATCGGCGATCTTATCGATCGCCATGGAAACTCCATATGTCCACAAACCGATGTAAGAAGAACTTTTACGCCGGTTGAGATCTTCGACTTAATCTTTGCTTGAATTTCCTACGGGGTGATAGATAATACCACCCCGAGCCGCCCTTCGCTTGCAAAAGCGAAGGACAAGCCCCAAGGTCAAAGGAAAATTATGCTATAGCATAGACACCTAGGCGCGATATGCCGGAATGAGTTCGGCGAGAGTTGGGCAAGAGATATGCCAAACATCTCTTGGAACTCAACGATACATAAGGGTAAGGAAGACGAAGACCACCCTGAGGCTGTCCTCACACACGGTGAATAAACCATCCGAGGGCACAGCCCTGTCCTCCTGGACGGGGCAACGAACTCAATATTAGAAGGAATACTATATTGAAAGCAGATATCCCTAATATCGAAATACTAAGATCAAGAAAAAGAAGACACTTTACGCAATCCCCCACCGAGGGGAATCGCGAGACTACACTCGAGAAAGGCATATGAATACTGGGCAAAAGCAGTGAGAGACACTAACGAATCGACGGGGAGCAGACACGATTTGACGTCAAAGCGACTCGTTATAAGAAGAAGAGCTATTACTTACTTTTGTTTATCGATGAAGAATAAGAAGCTTCAAGTCGTCAACGGCGCAGAATCACCGCTTTCTCGCATGAGGCAAGGAGTTTTGAAAATCGAGAAATGTATGCAGAGTGATAAGAGATATTGCGATCAAGGAAGACATTCTCTAATATGCACTTTATCGGAATCCAACCGCGCCAATTTAATGCGCATTAAATGCGTATCCCGCGCCGATGCTCAAAGAGCGGCGGAAAATCCGTCTTGACCTCGCTTAACGCCCGACAGCGAGGTCATCCAAGACTTGGCTTAACGCCCGACAGTCAAGCCACCGAAGACATCAACTTAACGCCCATCCAGTGAAGCGGCCAGAGACCTCGAACTTAACGCGTCGGGTGAAGCGGCCAGAGACCTTAACGCCTGCCGTCGGGTGAAGCCAGAGACCCGGCTAACGCCCGCCAAGTGTAGTCGATCGAAGACTTGCTTAACGCCGTCGGTGAAGCGGTCAGAGACCTCGCTAACGCCCGCCAAGTGTAGTCGGTCGGAAGACTTCGCTTAACGCTCGTCGGTGAAGCCGGTCCAAGACCTCGGTATAACGCCTGCGTTGAAGCCGTGAAACCTCGCCAGATACAAACAACAAACAAGACCTGCAGACGTCATGCGAGCACAAAGATACGATATACGACGTCGGAAGCATTGACACACACAAAGTCGACAATGAAAGTATGTCAAAGATCGCCCAAACCCCGCTGTCACAAACAACCCCAATCCAAGATGACTCGTTTCTGCGTCTTTTGGGGGTTGTGATAGGATACTGACCAACTACTGTGCCCAAGCATTAGGCCCAATACAAGTAACTCGACATCAAGCTCGGCCCGACAAGTTCGGCCCATGAAGACTCCTAAAGTCGGGAACGCAGAAGCTCACCATATCTAAAAGAATCTTAATTCAAGAGGATAGGATCTCGAATCCTAGTTAGAAGACTTGGATTCAAGATCTAGGTCGATACATTGTGTATAAATAGAGGCTAGATTAGACGAAATATTCATTCACCTCTTTGTAACCGCTTACACTCTCAATACACATACTCTCTCTCGCCTGGACGTAGATCTTATTCACGGATCGAACCACGAAATTCGTGTTCTTAAGATTTATTTCCCTTACAAAATTAAGATCGATCAAACCCTAACTAATCTATCGCTTATTTTAATGAATTGATTAATTTTAAATGACAAAACTTTGGTACACGATCCTAGAATATATATCACCATCTACATACTTTTTGTTATTTCTCTACCCACCCTTCTACTTTTTTATCTATTCCAAGGCTCCATTTCCAACCCTACCCCTTTTATTTTACCTGTCACACCTGCTTTCTCTTCTCAATTGCTCCTTCTTAACTACTTGTCTACTTATCTACTCCAATGATTAGGCATTAATTAGAATGATTAAGGATAATTATAATTATTTAATTTTTAATTATAATTTATTAATCTCTAACTATAATATATTCATTCATAATTAGAGTTTTTAAAGTCTACTTAGAGTTTATAAATTAAATTAAAATTTATTAATTCACAATTAGTGGTCTATTAATTCATAATTATGGTTTATTAATTTCAATGATAATTTATTAATTCAAATTATGATTCATTAATTTCAAGTAGGGTTCATTAATTCACAATTAAAGTTTATTAGTATCAATTGAAATTAATTAAAACTAATTAAAAACTTATTTAGAATTAACTAACTAACTAATTACCTAATTCTATATTAATTATTGTAATGATACACATCCATACTATCTTGTTCATTTATAGTGGGTTTGGCGTAGTTAATAGCTCATTAATGGTTGTTGCTAATTAATGTAAGGGGTGGTTCTCACAGTGCAATCAGGTGCACAGGAGACCACCTCATTTTGAATTCATTTGATCATATTATCTTCCAAATATCGAGTTCTATGTTTTATTAATCTATTTATATTTCAAAATAAATGCTCCCTTTAAATGTCATCCTTGAGCAAAGAAGCTCTTGAGCTGCAGCTGCTGCCCAAACTTGTTAAACAAAAATCTTTCGATTCAACCATTTCTCATTCTCTTATCAGAGCGAGCGAGAGAGAGAGAGTTGTCTAGCCAATTATGTGTTACTTGTTGGATTTGTATACTGAAAGCAGATTGATTAAGCTTATATACAATATTTCTTATTATGATTATTATAATCTTCTATCTGAATTGTTTACTTGATTGCATATGTTATCCTATTATCTCATACAAAAATTAGATCATACAGTGTGTAGAAGATCATAAAAGTTTGTATGATTGATTAAGCTAGTTGAAATATAAAAAAGATCACTATTGAGACAACTTGAAAAAAAAATATTGGTATAAACTGCAGTATAGATAAGAAGTAACTTGATTTGTTGATTGTTTGTCTATGCTGATACGTCTTGACGTATTGATGAATCACTGTGTGATGCGTTCTTCTATCTGACCGTCGTGAAGAACCTAGATCTCGATGACTTTACGTTGATCTAAACCTCGATAAAGTTTCGTGAGTATGAGCATCGATAATCATTTTGACTTGTTATGAATAATGATTTCATGGGATAACCTAATATTTCTCCGCATCTTAGATGGTGACAAGTCCAGATCGTGCTTTGGTTACCCGTGACGAATGTAGATCCATTTAGTATGATGACATCCCTTAAGTAGCTCAAAAAGTTTATTGTACTAGACCCTACATGTTGAGTTAGCTCAAGTACAATAATAAGATTGGGTAGTACTACTTAAGAAAATAAATAGATTAATTATTTTAAGCCGGTTGGATATTTTTTAAGATGTTTTATAAGTCAGACCAGTTTTACAACTCAGAACACAGGTTAGACAATAAAGTATAATTAAGCCATGATATAAAGCATAAAATGTTCCTACTGTATTAAATGAGTGACTATTCAATTATGACTAAAAGCAAGCAAGAGTGCAGATTATAACCAGAAGTAAGAACACCTGTAGGATATGTTATTAACCATACCAACCTCAGAGATCATTTTGGAAAACACTATGTATGAGCACACATTCTTTCATGAAATAAGGGTAGATGAGACGCAAAGTACTTCAAACGAAAAATTAGAGCTCCCATTGAAGAACTTGTCCATTCATCGAGCAACTATTATGAGTGCAAATCAATATCAGTATGTTTATTTCAAAATTTCAAGATTCTAAGATTCTTAATCATATACCAGCTGAATAATTTCTTTGTGGGGGAACCGAAACTAGTAGTTCTACACTTGGAAAGGACAAATTGATGTGGATAGTAGAGAAAACCTTCTCCTTCATGGAAGCTTAAGTCGAAATGCTATGCAAGAATGTCATATCTAAAAGCAGCACCTGCATTTTCAAAGAACTCTATCAAATGGCTCTGTATCATTATAGCAAATATCCCAAACAGCTTCCGTCGCATCCTTTGCTGCTGATTTTGAGCAATTTCGGTTTGAGGGCAGGGATTGCATTACTCTTGCCTCACACATTCCTAGCATCAGATCCGATGCACACTATTAGAAATCATGATCAAAAAATAAAAATAAAAAGTAATAATGTGAAGTTAAGGTTGTATATCATAGAAATACGGATCAAACAATTCTTACCTGGACCTCTCTCCTAGTCCTAGATATCTGCAATATTATGTAGGGAAATCTGATTTTAACCCTCTCCCGAGGATCTATCTTGGATGTTTAATTCACCATACATTGATTATATGCCTAGCATGCACCTATATAATTAATTGCAACACGTAGGAGTTTTCTCGTGTTTACCTGCGAATCTGTCGGGGATGAACGGATCAAGACTCGTGCTTTGATCTTCTGGACTGTATCCCGGTTGCCTAATCTCCAATGTCGAGTGAGGACAGTCTATGGAGAATGCTATAGAAAATCACCCTCTTTCTTTTCTCTCAAATTTTCGAAAATTCTCACCACAAGTATATGGTAATTTCTAAAATAATGGAATGAAGATTAGCCCGATTTTCTCTCACCTTATATTTATAATGCACTCTCAAATCCTATCCGGATAGGATCTATGCATATCTAATAAATATAATAATATCCTTTCTGATAGAGGATCAAATCGAGTCCCAAGATGGACCGAGAGAGAGGTGGGCGATTTTCATCCTAACTACAGGGCTGGATGGACCAAAATTTGTGGATCAAATGCAAGGAATAAAGATGGGCCTCAAATAAATTAATTATCTTATGTTCATTTCAACATAAATTAATTCATAAACATTTATTCACGCCACTTAGAGAATAAATGCCGACTTATCCCTTTATTACCGGCGAAGGTGGGCCAGCACTTAGACTTTACTTAATCCCGTATTTAAGATATCAGACGCTCATTAATTATTTGACGTTTGTGACTTAAAATAATTAATATCTTTAATTCTTAAGTAGTACCACTCAACCTTATTATTGTACTTGAGATAACTCAACTGCGGGGTTTAGTACAATAAACCTTTCGAGCTCCTTAAGGGACGCCATCATCCTAAGCGGATACGGTGACTGACATGTATAACTAGCATGACATACAAGACCGCCACCACCCAAGACGCAGAGTCTGGGTTAAATCATGGAACCCTCACCCATAACAAGTCAAAGTGATTGTCAAGAACTCATACTCACCTAATACCTTAGCGAGGTTTAGATCATCATAAGTCACCGAGATCTGTGTTCTTCACGACGGTCCGATAGAAGAACTCATCTCACCGTGATCCATCAATACGTCGACGTATCGGTATAGACAAGCAACCAAGTCAAGTCACTTATCTATACTGCACTTATCCGACAACTCGTCCTCAAGTTGTCTCGGTACCGTGATACTTTTTATATCTCATTAAGCTCGACTAATCATACGGACTTACGTGATCTTCACACATCGTATGATCTAACTTATATACGAGATAAGGAACTTAGATATATGCAATCAAGTAATCAATTCGGATAGAGATTGTAATAGTGGTAACATGAAACATTGTATACAAGCTCAACAAAAGCGCTTCAAGATACTAATCCAACATATTATGCTTCTAAATATATTTCATTCTACTTCGTGATGTTGTCTCCTTGTTAACATAGATACATGATATCATCCATGTTAATAACAAGTGACAAAAGCTATATAGAGGCCTCTAATATTTGTCAGATCTTGCAAGAGTAGAAAACTAACAATTTGAGAAACTCGTGCTCACATAGCAACAATGACAGAAATTCCTATATTACGATTGCATGAAACTTACTAAAATACTTTTATATTCTAATTCAGCAAAATATGAGAGAAAGTGTCAAACATAAATGACGATCTGAACACGCAAGAAGCTAAGAAGCACCAATAAGAATCTGAATACGATATGATACTTAAAATACGCCAATTTTCAAAAATCCAAATCTAATACGCTTAAAATACGCTTATATTTTTATTACATTTTATATTTTATTAATAATATTATTATTAAATTCATATGAAAAAGAAAATAGAAAAGAATGAATGAAACAATAATCAATGAAAAGAAAAATAAAAGCGAAACATTATTAATTATTAATCAATAATTAATGAATGAAACAAAAGAAAATAGAAAAGAAAACAAAAAAAAACTGAAAAGGAAACAAAACAGATTCATCATCGATCCGCACCATCACCGCGGTTTGAGTAGACGAGGCATGTGATGATGGCGGCGTGTCCGAGGCGGTCTCAAGAGGCGGTGAGGAGCATAAAGCGATGATATACTTTATATTTCGATTTTGAATTTTAGATGTAATAAATGTATAGAAACCCTAAAACTTATTTGACCTTATAAAAACGATTTTGACTGTATTTAATATGTATTGAATTTTGTAAAATAAATAAATACTAATAATAATTAAAAACATATTAAATACGATTTACACGTATTTCTGCTGTATTCAGATTAAATATGTATTTGGCAGAATACTCTGTCCTAAATGGCATATTGGTGCTTGCTTCATAGGTAAGGAGTGATGGGGAAAGACATGAACTTGGTCCTCCCATCATTCTATATTCCTTATAACTGGCATGTTAAACTCCTTGTTTACTTGTGATTGGGCTAGAAAGCCAGTCACAAGTTAGAAACTTAAGTCATTAATATGGTGCCTTACACCAATTATTAGTCAATATATCACCTAATTAACAAATAAGAACCAAACTTAGCTCAGTCTTTAACTCATTATTAAACAGTCAGAGGAAAAACCTGAAAACTCATAATTACAGTGACCTTTTTGTGTTCCTTGTTAATTTCTGGTTCATTTCAAGTTTCAACTATCCCTAAAAATTAACTAATCCAGAGCACTTTTGTTTAATCTTAAGGAAAAGTGCAACAGAAAACGAAATACAAGACAGTGGAGAACTTAGTGCAATACAAAACTCACTTGCCCTGTTGCTCATGACCTCAAAACCACGAAATAACTCTCTTTTGCAATGGCAATCACTACTGAGATGGGAAGCTCGAATCTGCTTCCATAAAAAGTAGAATAGCAGCAATATATGATCATGAAAACAAAACCACAATGACAGAACAACTCCTAAATAAAGTAATACCCATTCGTTTTCAAAAGATTACATCAATAATAAAAAGAAGTAAAATTTGGCAGAGCCTAACCTCACTGCAGGCATGATGATCACAGTTTTCCCAATCCAAGTTTGCAGCACGACAATCGTCTAAGCATGAATCATCACTTGGGTAACTTGGTCTTGTATTTGCAAGTGATTACAACATACGACTACCTAATTGCACAAAAGGCGCCCAAAATAATTTAAATAATTTCCATTTACTGCTGGCTACTTCATGAAGCCAAATTCTTTTTATTTATTTTTTTATTTTTTTTTCAAGAGTTGATATCCAAATATAAGTGCTCCGGCAATAAAGTGTAAGTAAACTTCAAAAGAGAAAACAAGAAAGATGCAGTAACATATTTACATTGGTCATTCACGATTCTAAAATTCGAACTTGTGAGCAAAAATCAACAGACAATCACTCAATTACCCCTTCAGCCCTATTATATCCACCGGCTATGGCTTCCTCAGTGTTGTACCCCTTGATGAAATTGCTTCCAATAGCACACCCTGATTTCTCCAGTTGCTCCTTGAGAAATTTCACCTCAGGATCTAAAAATATACAGCAATGGCGATGAGTGTGGTTCTACAACCTTAAACCCTAAACCCTAAATTGAAACTACGAACTCAAATTTGATAAGATTTCAACTTTCAAAAGAACAAACATAAAAATTGAAAGGGATTATACCGCTGAGACTTCTCCGGATCATCTTCTCGGATTCAGTCATCGGCAAGCCGCGGCCTAGCGCGGCGGAAGGGACGCCACAACCGCGTGGACTTGGCTCTGCATTAGTACTAGTAGCACGCGGCATTAAAATCTCCAACTGCGATTCCAAGCTCAACTTCTTCTTTTGAATTGATTTACAAGGGATAAAAGTGACATCCTCCAAATGGAAAGTGGAATAGGTTTTGATTCTTCCAGTGCTCTTACGTTCTCAATTAAATTATGGAAAATGCGAAGAACCTTAAAGAATTAAATAGGATATATAGAGCTTTATAATCAAGATTATGTCATCCACAATTATATACTAGTTAGGGTGTAATCGAACCGAGAAAAGAATATTATCGTCTTTGCCTTAATTTGTTTAATATCGGTAGGGACTGAAGTTTTATTTATCGAATATCACGAGCTTATTCGAGCTTTAATCGAACCCAATAGACTTTCTAAATTTAGATATATGTTTAGAATATTAATTATTTTATTTTAAAAATAAATTATTTTATCCACAATAACACAATATATTTATTGATTTCTTATAACAAATAAAAGTACTTAGAGAATAATTTTATCCAAAATAAGACAATTACTAATTATATAAAGAAAATAATTGTATATAGTTAATAATTTTATATTTTCAATTTAAATCGCTTAATCTAACTTGTTTCACCAGCTAACGATCCGAATACTATCACGCCGTTGGTTTGTTTAGCTAATCGAGCTTCACTAAACAAACTCGAATGAATTTTTATCGGTAGAGTTTCGAATAAATTACATGAATAAACTACCATTTATAGTCCTAATACTAGCAATTTGTCTATAAATTAGCTGCTTAATTTTTGTTTTAAAATCTTCTTTAGATTAGGCATATAATGTGAATGTATAGATATAAAGTCAAAAGTGTGGTGACAACTGACAATGCGTCTAAATTTATACTAAAAGGATTTGATTTTCAAATCAAATAAAATAGAAATCGGCTGAGTTTTGCAATCTGATGAACAAGACGATTTTGTGATTTTGGACCTATTGAAAGTGACATGATCAAACCATACTTTATGAATCCGTTAAGTAACATAATTTATTTTTGGATAATATTACTTTATTAAACTCTAAAACTATTTTGACATTATCAATTATATTCTGAATTATCGAACTTTTTTAAATTTGGAATTATCGAGTTTGTAGTAATTGTGCTCTGTTCATTTTAGGCTCCAAAAGTTGATGTGAGCTCGCCTAATTCTCACGATGTATTTAACAATTCTTTTTAAATTTACACTGCATTTAACGACGTTGTCGGATTGTTAAATATAGCATGGAAATCTGACGGGTTATGTCAACTTTTTGGAACCAAAAAATGGATGGGGGCACAATGTATACAAAATCGAAAGTTCAAGATTATTAAAAAAAAACATTTCTAATAATTCAAGACATAATTGATAGTGCCAATCGTTTGGATTTTTAAAGTGATATTGTCCTTTATTTTTAATTGTTCTTTTTCTTCCATTTTTTTCTTGTGTTGTCCCCTCCAATAAATAAAATAAAATTGTGTTTTGCCGATTTTCCCTTTTTCTCTTTCGATTTTTTTGTTTCAATTTATCTCGAAGACCAATTTATTAGTATTTCTTTTTGGTATCTGACTATCTATAAATATATGTAGTTTTGATCCACACCTCAAAATTCACACTTTTTCTTTGGGCATGCCTCTCAATTCTCCGTTCGCACAAAGGATTCACTCAAAATGTCCGAGTGAAGATAAAATAAGAAAATTGAAAGAATCTAATATAGGAATCAACAAAATATTATAACGATCGTAATATTGCTCTAGCTTAGCAAGAAGAGGTAGAAGAAAAAGCTTAAAGTTCGTAACTTGGAGAAAATGTGGATCAAGGACATGAAAGCGAACACAGTTGTCAGGTCTGTGATTACTTCTCTAATGATCCAATGTTTGGCGTTGATACATTACATCATTGATATCGGATGTTTCTTTCACATTATCGATGTCTTGGAGAACAACTCAAGTTAATTCAAGTTGAAGCAAGATGCCACTAGAATTAGCAAGGGTTACACCACTTCTAGGGGTGTCCAAACGGTTTTTGATTTTTGGCTAGAATCGAAACTGAACCGGAACAGACATATTTCGGTTAACCGAAAACTGACAAATTCGGTTATTGGTTTGGTTTCGGTTCCAGAGTTCGCAAAAATATCTGTTATTGGTTAATCGATAACCGACGGTTTGGAACAGAAAATCGTTTTTTATTTTTAATTATTATTTTAATTATTAATTAATTAATTACAAATTCTGAAAATCAGTTTTCAATTATTTGTTAAATATTTTATTTATTTTTAATAAGTTTCAGTTTTTTAATTATTATTTTATTTATTTTTATCATTAATTAATTATAATTCGATTTTTTGGTTTGTCGTTTTTATCGGTTCCGACGATTTTCGGTTAATCGAAAATTTAAAACGGTTCAATTTTGTTCCACTTTTTTTGGAGAAAATCGGTTCGATTAATCGAAACCGAACCGTTTACCACCCCTAGGTCCGCTTCAAAGATGCATAATAACTATTTGTCAAATGGGATATGCCTCTAGGTGACTCACTCGATAAGTAATTACAGATAGATGACAAAATTTTCTTAGATTGTCTACTTATTTTTATCAATGTGCTTGAGAAGTCAACAATATTGTTGAAACTTAACGCTTGCTTCAAATGCACGAGCAAAGACATAGATCCCCAAAATGTTAGGAGTCTCAATTCAATGCATTGGGAAATGGAGAATTATCCCGCCACTTGGAAAGACCAATATACTCGAGGAGATTACAATATCCCGATAATAATTCTTGAAACGGTTTGCGTCTATAGGCTTGTGGATATAGTATGCTTTCTTTGGTGCCTCATGATCTAGTAAATGACGTGAACGTTCTTCATGGATCACCCTCGCTCATTAAATATTGTCCTACAAAGAGATAACCCACAAGTTAATTTCATTGTGAACGATATATTGTGTAGCAAATAATTCTCTATCTCTTTGATAGATTGAATCTATTCGAAATGCACTTCATTTGTCAAGAGTTTTCTATGCGCTATAGTCCCAATCAAGAAATCCAAGGAGACATAAGTTGTAAGAAATATGCGGAAGAGGTGTTTGGAGTACTACAAGGTCGTTGGATGATAGTTATAAATTTTGCTCGATCTCATTATAAAATAACCTAAAATATTATGTAAAGATGCAATAATATTTTGCACCAAAATGATTATTGATAATGAGAGGACAAACCAATTTTTTGGTCCAATGAAGACACACCTCCTTCAACGATAATAGTCATGGATTCATTCCATCCAGAATTCAAACTACCTTCAAAATTACAACGAGCCATGTGGTTTGATTGAGCGATTTGGGCATGTTACTAATATGAGTAGGGAAGAGGAAATGTAATTTAATTTTAATTATGTAATTTTATTTTTAATTATGCCATTTCATTTTAATTATTGATAAATAATTAAAACATTATAAATAAATACGTGCGCAGTGCGTGTATATATCTGAGCTAGGTTCAATGCTAATTCACGGTTGTCTTTGCTTATATACTAGTGAGTAGTGAGATGTATGTAAAATTGTTTTTGGGTATATTGTTACAAAAGTTATGATTGATCTTAATTTCGTCAGGTAATAAATGCAGTAAAGAACACAAGGAGATAACGTAGTTCGATCTGTTAAAAAGATCTACGTCCACGGAGCAAGAGAGTGTATGTGTATTTGAGAGTGTAAGAAGCGATTACAAAGAGTGTCGATGATCAAGTGATCGATCTGAGTGTAGATGATCTTTCTCTTCTATTCTAGCCTATATTTATATACCATCAAGTTGAGTTCGACTGATTCAAATTGAGTTTGACTCTAATACAAATAGAGTTTGACTTAATACAAAGTCTTCTCTCATAAGGATTCTTTAGATATGCATCCAATCTTCTACGCTCCAATTGCGATTAGAGTCAGAGTTGGTCGAGAGTCTTCTTGGTCGAACTCACATAGGCCGGAGCTTAATATCGGGCCCATTTATATTGGGCCCGATGCTTGGGCCTAGTAGTCGGGTCGTATCCTATCATATCCAAAAAAAAGACGTAGAAGTGAGGTCGTGACGGAGGGACATGTGTTCGACATTGCCGCCGAAATTTGTGGTCCGCGAAGTGGAATGCGACAAGATCGCCGGTTGTATTTCGCATTGCTTCACCGCCGAGGCGCTGCTCAAGTCGAGGTTGCACGGTCGCCTGCCCAGCGTTACCAAGTCGATGTCGCTGGTTTCGCCCCGCCGGCGGCGCTCGCCGGTCGATGTTACTTGGCTTCACCCCGCCGAGGCGCTCGCAAGTCGATGTCACTGCTTCGCCCTACCGAGGCGTTCAAGTCGATGTTTCTTCACCGCCGAGGTGTTCGCCAAGTCGCATGTCGCTGTCACTGCATCAGCGTTTCGCTAAGTCGATATCGCTGGCTTTGCTTGCCGCTGCTCGTCAAGTCGATGTTGCTTGCCGCCGCCGAGGCGTTCGCCAAGTCGATATCGCTGCTTCGCCCTACCGGGGCTTTATGCCGGTTGCCGCTGGCTGCCACCGCTAAGGCGCTCGCCCAAGTCGTGACGCCGCTGCTTCGCCTCGGATTTGGAGGACGGAAGACCCTCCTTGTTCAAGAGGCGGCCGAGGCGAAGGCTCGGGATGCGCCAAGAGGGAAGCCGCTTGGGCGGCAATGAGGCGGCGGCTGGCCGAGGTCGCTCGTCAAGGCCGAGGGGCGGCCAAGCATCGGGAGGCGAGGCGGCGAAGGCCGAGGCGAGGTAGTTCGCCTCAAATAAATGAGGTAGTTCGCCGCCGATTAAACGAAGGTAGTTCATCCTCGAAATAAACGAAGGTAGTTCGTCCTCGATTAAACGAAGGTAATTCATCCTCGAAATAAACGAAGGTATAGGTTCCTTATTTGTCGAGTTTTATCGATAGGGTGGTCCTCACGCGCTTATAATTCTTCCTCGTAATTAAACGAAGGTATAGGTTCCTTATTTGTCGAGTTTTATCGATAGGGTGGTCCCTCACGCGTTTATAATTAGGCCCTCGTAATTAAACAAAGGTACGAGTTCCTTATTTGGCGAGAAGTGTCGCTAGGGTGGTCCCCTCACGCTGCTTAGATCTCCTCCTTAGAGGGTAAAGTTAGATCCCAAGAGGTATAGTTCGATCCTCCGTAGAGGTATTGTTCATCCTCCGTAGGTATTTATCATCCTCCGTAGGTATCAGGAAAAGATGGTATGCATAAGTGACAAATGAAATATGCTGAGACATATAAAGTAAATAAAGAAAAGATTTTATTAATGAAAAACGCCATACGGATAAATGGGCGAGCTTATACGACCTTTTCCGAGGACTCTTTAATTCGTATGGTCCTTCCCATGTGGTTCTAACTTGCCGAGCTTGCGCTTTTATCGACTTACATATCAAGTACGAGGTCACCTACTTGAAATTATCGGATTTGACACCGGTTATAATACCGAGCTACTTGTTGCTTGTACCGAGCTTCTAATGTAGGCGGTCTTCGGAGGAAGATCTCCTTATTTTCTTCGACGAGGTACTTCGATAAGATCTCCTTATTTTCTTCGAGGAACCCTTTAATCGCCTCGTCGAGATTCAATTGCGTGTTCGGGTTTCCTCTGTCGCTATGCACCTCCTTTCTTGGTGGTCTTCTTCTTCATGTAGGATAGGGTCGTCTCGCCATCCAAAGCCAACGTGTCCTTTGGGGTCAGATCTCTTATCGGACTTTTTTCGATCGCGTTTGCCGCGTTTTGCCGCCATTATTGTTGCCGGTAGCAGCCCTGAATATAATGCTTCTTGTATTCATCGTTGTGTTGATTGATTACCTGAGAAAAAGTTGATCGAAAACACAAGAAGATAACGTGGTTCGATCTGTTAAAAAGATCTACGTCTACGGAGCAAGAGAGTGTATGTGTATTTGAGAGTGTAAGCGATTACAAAGAGTGTCGATGATCAAGTGATCGATCTGAGTGTAGATGATCTATCTCTTCTATTCTAGCCTATATTTATATACCATCAAGTCGAGTTCGACTGATTCAAATTGAGTTCGACTCTAATACAAATAGAGTTTGACTCTAATACAAAGTCTCTCTCATAAGGATTCTTTTAGATATGCATCCGAATCTTCACGTCCCAATTGCGATTAGAGTTGTAGTTGGTTGAGAGTCTTCTTACCGAACTCACATGGCCGAGCTTAATGTCGGACCCATTTATATTGGCGCGACTTTGGGCCAATGAATGGGCCGTATCCTATCAAGTTAATATAGCAAAATAGTTGTTTTCATATTGTAAGGATAAAAATAGTCACTTTTTGGTTTAAAGTACGATTTTGCCCTTAATTGGCTTAATTAAAGACTAAATTCTCTAGTCCGAAGTTGATGGTTGTGAATTAAGGTTAACTTTAACACAATTCACGACCAAATGCATATTCATAACTAGAGCTATTCTTTATGGTGAATTGCCTAAATAGGAAATTCACAACCAATATTATGTATAGTCGTGAATTACCCTATTTAAAGGACAATTTACAACCAAATTAATTATTGGTCGTGAATTACGGGCAATATAGTAAAACTGATTAATCTTTAATTTTTTAAATGTTAGTGGTTAATTTTAAAATTGGATAGTTTTAAAATTTAATATATGAAAATGTATATTTTGCTATTGTAAAGATAAAAATAACCACTGAGATAAAAAGCATCCAATTTTGCGTTAAAGTACACATTTGCCATTATTTTAATGTGTAACCCTTAAAATGGTTGAATTCATGAGTTGGCACAGTAGCAAACTCGTGAAATCACGCTTAATACAATGCATTTAATTTCCAGTGTTTTTAGAATAGTGGTATTTTCCTTCAAACAAAGAAAAAAGAATTGTGAACAGTGGATATTTTTTTTTTCTATGCAAGTTGTTACATGTTTTTAGAATAGTGGTATTTTCCTTCAAACATAGAAAAAAGAATACTGGATATTTTTTTTTCCTTTGCAATTTGGAAATGGGTAAATTCTAATCGTCTAATTACTATGGATCCAATATCGGATGATATAATATACAAGCAATACAAGTTCAAGTATAAAAAATAACATACAATACGACAACATTGGCAACTCAAGACTCATTCATCTCTGTCATTATTTATATAGAATCAACCGTAGATCTAGTTTTGAAAAGACCGAAATTGCCAAGGTGAAAGCATTGGCGGCCACGATGATAGGATGCGACGTGAATCACCAAAGAGTAAAAGCGAACGGCATATGGATGCACGTAGCAGAGAAAGGATCAGGGCTGTTGGTGTTGCTGCTCCATGGCTTCCGGAGACCTGGTTCGCTTGGCACCGTCAGATTGAGTTTCTCGCCGGCCATGGCTACCACGCCGTGGCTCCTGATTTGAGAGGCTTCGGAGACACCGATGCCCCCTCAACCCATCTTCTTACACTTGGTTCCACATCATCGGTGATCTCATTGCCCTGCTCGATCACTTCTCTGCCCAACAGGTTGATTCTCTCTAGAGCTTTTCTTGCCATTAATTCTCCAAATAATGATAAAGAATTTGGTATGTGGAAAAAGGCATATGTGGTAGGGACGGACTGGGGAGCGGCTGCCGCTTGGCATCTGAGCTTGCTGCGCCCCGACAGAGTCAAAGGAGTCGTCGCTCTTTCCGTTCCGTTCACTCCACGGTTTACTAACGTTAAACCCGTCGATTCAATGAAGCAAAAGTATGGAGATGACTTCTACGTCTGCCAGTTCCAGGTAACCAGCACTATTCTTGCTTCTTAAAATGATTTATATATATATATATATATATATAAAACTAACTAAGAAGAGGAGCATATCAGGAAGTAGGGAGAGCGGAGAGAGCGATAGCGAGGTACGATTGCGCGACGGTGATGAAAAAATTCCTGCTGATCAACAAGAGTGAGATGATCGTCGCGCCACCTGGAACCGAAATCATCGACTACTTAGAAACGCCGTCGGTGACGCCGCCGTGGATCACGGAGGAAGAAATTCAGGTGCTCGCCCGAAAATTCCAGGAGACGGGTTTCACGGGTGGTTTCAATTATTACCGAGCCCTAAACTTGTGAGTCATTTAAATGCATCTACATATATATGTTGTGTGGTCCGTAAATTAATTATTAGTATTGATGAAATGGCAGAAACTGGGAGGTGTTAGCGCCGTGGCAGGGATCGAAGATAGGAGTTCCGGCGAAGTTGATTGTGGGCGGTAGGGATATGGGATACAAAAGGGGTGGTACGAAGGAATACATTGAGAGCTCCGCCTTTAAAAGCTTAGTCCCAGATCATGAGATTGTAGTTCTTGATGCTCATCACTTCATCCATTTAGAAAGGGCCCACCAAGTTTCCCAGGAGATTTTAGCCTTCATTCTCAAACTCTCTTGACTCAGTAATACAGCTAGTATGTTTACTTTGTTGTTTTTCTCAAACGTATAATTCCAAATAATGCATCTTTACATATGGGAATTCCGCCTCAGTGATGTAATGTACCTCTCAGCTGCACGATATAAATATCTTCTACAATCTATTGTATACTATAAATGACAAATATAATAAAAGTATACAAATACAGCGTTCGTTCATCAATTAATTATAGGAATCAAAAGTACCATTTACATTGCAGAATCCGTCCGTACCATACGGACGGATAAAAGTATAATTTACATTGAAGAAAAGTATCATTTGTTTTTCATACTGTACTTCAAAAGTATCGTTTATAGTGAAAAAATATTATTTTCTTAGAAGAAAAGATTATTCTTGCGATATGCGGACGTCCGCATTTGAGACCACCTCAAATTTCAATTGCCTCCACGATAATAACACAAAAGGCCCATAAAACACTTTGGAACTCATGAGTGATCTAGTAATAATCATATATGTTATTTCATAGGGACTCTCGTTAAGGTGATTCATTACAATTGCTTCTTAGTAGCACATCACAAATAAATTGTAGAATCATTAAGAGCTCAAATGCTTAACCTCAATCAACGTCAATTTTTCCATCAAGTCCTCTTACGGGAACAGGATCAGCCCAAAAGAACTATCTCATAGGACCACTCAAAAAGGGCTATGGATCATTTTTCAATCACCAAAAAACATGGGCTAGAAGAAAAATTACAAGAAAAATGTCGTTTTGAATATTCAATTTTTTAAATTTATTTTTCGTTTGGGAAGCTCAATTATTTTAACTATTGATTTGTGAAATTAGTTGTGCAGCAAGATTGGTTTTGGGGGTTGTGTCGAACCTTTATATGTAGGAAGCAGAGTTGGATAGTTTTCGAGGATTGATGTTATGCGTCGCTGCAGTTACTAAACTTATCTGAAATAGTAACAATTTACCTACTGTTTTGCATGTTTTTGTTTTGTTTTTCTTTGTTTGTTTTCGACGATTTGGTTCTTTTTTGGTTATATTTCAATATCTTTTATTGGAATCATGTTCGTTTTTGTTTTGTGTAGGGAATGATCGCGTTTGAACCATATCGTGCATAAAGAGCGCACCCAAGCGCCGGATTCGGCGTAGCCGGCGTTGGGTGCGCATCGCGTCGCCTGGCATCGAAGAGAAGACCCGCGTCCGACGCCGGGTTCGCTTCCCACAGCGCCAGCGTCGGCGTGGCCGCGTCCGGCCACTGGAGACTATGCAAGAATCGCCCCGAGACTCGTCGTCAAAGATCGCATCGCGTCCGGTGGCTGCGCTATAAGTGAAATTTGTCCGGACTCACGCGTCCGTGCGTTGCGTTGCGTCTGGCTCTTCGTCCTCGTGTGAGTCGACGAGTTTGGCTGGCGAGGCGTTCGCTTTGTTTACGAAGCGCGAGCGTCCGGCGCTGGTCGCC
Source organism: Salvia rosmarinus (assembly GCA_036937905.1). Lineage (NCBI taxonomy): Eukaryota > Viridiplantae > Streptophyta > Magnoliopsida > Lamiales > Lamiaceae > Salvia > Salvia rosmarinus. Next base: position 288,433 of record JAODLM010000270.1, read on the forward strand.
TTCCGGCTATGCGTTATTTTCGAAGCGTTATAATACGTGTTTTAAATGAAACCCGACCTTTTTATTAATTCAGTTTTCGGATTCTTGTTACCCTCACGAGAACTCTCTCGTTCTTCAAGTAATTCATATATTGTTCTTTATTTCTATGAATTGGGATTCAAGATTATTGTACGGATTATTGCTATTGAATTCCTATTCCGAGACTTTAATTCATCATTCGTTCTTTTCCGTAAGTTTCCTTTATCGCTTTCTTTCGTGTTCTCGTATTTATTTGATGTTGAATTCTATGCTTTGGTGATATTTAATATTGGTGTTTGTTTAAATATTCTTGTCTTCCATTTAATCTATTCGATTTATGCCTAGGGTTTGTCATGTTGATTCTATGTTCTTCAATTTAGGGTTTATTTATTGTCTAGATAATTTCTTCGCTTTGTCAATTTTCGCCTAGTTAATTCGTTTTCTTTTCTTAATAATTCATCGCCTAGGTAATCAAACAACCCTTTGTGATTAGAGTGTTTAGGAATTTAATTGTTTTCGTGTGGTAACTTCGTAACGCCCTGTTAAGTTTTCCTTGAGAGACGACTTGGATTAACTTGATCGCTAGAACGACCTCGTTAGATTGCGAGGGACTTTATTAGTGATCTTTTAAGTCCAACAAATTTTGGCGCCGTTGCCGGGGAAAACTTTAGGCGTTTTCTTAATGTTACCTGTTTTTCGTTTTTATTCTTCTCATTGCCTTTCTTATTTTGTACCGTAGTTGCGTTTGATTTCGTTTGTTAAGTATTGTGTATGCAGGGATGCCTAAGTCTAACTCCTAGATTGGCATCCCGTTGAAGTATACCACAAGCCAAGGAAACCTTGATCGCTTAATGTGGTGAGTTTGATCACTCCGATTGTGATAGCATTGTGAGGATAGTCCTCTCGCTCTTGAAGAAGAGGGTCTTTTGTAGAAGACAAGGAGGATTCACTACCATCGTGAATTCCTTATTATAAGAAACCCGTCGAGGATCATGGGTGACCGACGAAACAATAACCATGACAATGTGAACAACAATCATGGCCGTGAATCCTCGCCTCGATGGGGATTACTTCGCCCTAAGATAGTGAGACTACAAACCCTATCGTGTTGTGCCCGTGACACGTGGGTATGAGTTGAAGCAAACCATTTCAACCTCATTCCCACTTTTCATGGCATGACAAATGAGGATGCCTTAAGCTTCATAAGAGAGTATAATCAAGTGGTGCAATCGTTCCGTTGTTTGGCTCGAATGAGGAGCAGTTGAAGATCGTTGTTTCTCTATTCTCTTAAAGATAAAGCCAAGTCTTGGCTTATGAGCTCTGCCGACTCTCCGCAAATTGGAACAACGTGGTAGAGCAATTCATGTTGAGATTCTATCCCATGAGAAGACCAAGGATCTTGATCCAAGATTATGACTTTCAAGCGGGATCTAGATGAGCGTTTCATGAAGCAAGATAAAGATTCAAAGAGCTTGAGGCAATGCCCACATCACTTCTTCCGTTGGTTCTTTTGTGCCAATTCTTCACGATGGGATCCTTAAATCCGATCGGGAAAAAGGCGATGTGGCAAGGGCAACATAGCTCATATCACGGCGGAGGCTTTAGATGAGATCTTTGATGTCATGGAGAGAAATTCCTCAGAAAGCATCTAGTACTGCCGATCTTACATCGACTCAGTAGAGACATGATTAGAATTAACGAGGCAGATGGCGCAACTTATGAGAGAGATGAACGAGATGAAGATGAAGCAGGCTGAGTTCCCTTCACCACCCTAGGAGTTCGCTGCTCCTTCGCAGGAGTTCGTCGCACCTCCTCAGGATTTCTCTAGCATCCTTGTGGAATTTGCATGGAAATGGGACATACAACATATATTTGTCCAAATATGGGAGCACCCGTCTATGAAGGCGGAGTTGAAGCTTACGCTATGTGCGCTTTCGCCTCAGCCTTTATGAGCCGAGGCCGACTTATGAGCAAACTCACCACAAGACAACTCGAGATGGAAGAATCAGAGCCAAGGTCAGGGTTCGGGTTCAAACCCACAAACTCGATGCCCTCACCGCATGCTAGTCCGTCAAGATGATACCGCAGCTCGGCGAAGATCCATCGGCGGCGGGCTTATGGTCGGAATATCGGTATCCACAAGCGATCGTATCGACAACCGTCTTACCCACAATATCCTTACGGCGGCAACCACCATCACCGGTATCCTCCCACAATAGCGGCCGCCCGCAGCGGCGGTACCCTCGATAGCCTCGCCGCCTCAGCGGTTTCCACGGTCCCACGCAATCTCGGTGGACTCTGCGAGGATTCTCTCGACGCCACATCGCTAAAAATCGGAGGATCGGCGATGCCGGGCGATGATGAGGCGTCTCGAGACACTATGGGTCGATTATCACTTCTATTAATGAGATGAGGCAAGCAGTGAGAGGAACAAGTTACAGGGCGAGCTCATCAAGCTCGTGCCGTTCTGATGCTCCGTAGTGGAAAGGTTATCGATAGCATGGTGACCATGCCGACTCCGTGCCTTCATAGGCACCTTGTCGACGGTTGAGCAACCTCGGGTGAAGAAGAGGTTCAGAGAAGAAGATGAGAGTGAGTTGCACAAAGCCGCCAATCCTTATGTTCGCGGGATAATCTACAAAGGCATTGTTCGAGCCGGGTCCCTTATCCCCATCGGTTGAAGAATGCCAAGCGGGACCAACAGTTCGGTGATTTCTACAAGTTGTTGTCTCAAGTACATCAACTTACCTCTGTTAGGCGTCGTTCGGCTGTCCGCCTATGTTAAATTCTTTAAGGCTCGCCTCCAAGAAGAGGCGGGGAGACATTGCGATGTGGTGGTCTCAGGGCGACAAATTCGATCATGTAACTTCCCATTCCACCCAAGCTTCACGATCCGGTAGATTTATCATTAAGATTGCTATGGGGAATGAGAAAGAGGCCTTAGGTATGCTTGATTTGGGGCGGGAATTAATTTAATGCCTTATTCTATCTTTCGAGAATTAGGTCTTAAGGAGTTGAAACCAGTGGCATGACCTTGATTGGTGATAGACCTGAGATACCCCAGGGGTAGTGGAAAATGTTATGGTTAATGTGGGGTCTAATAATTTTGATGGATTTTGTGGTCTTGGAAGTTGGGGATGTCTGGGAGGATGGTAAGTCTCGCATTCTCTAGGTAGCCGTTTATAGCCACCACTAATACCATGATAGATGTTAAGTGGTTTTATTAAGATGGCATTTTAGGGACTACGGTTACATTTTTACGTGAGCAGCCTTAATGCCCCTACTTGCTCATTATATTGATGATTGTGCCTTTGTTGATGCTATTGAGCCCTTGGTGAGAATGTATTTTTGCGAGCACACGGAGGTTTTCATGGGATCGGCCGGCGAGCAAGTGTACGTGGTGGCAAGCTTTCCAGAGTCACTGTTGAACTCAAGGGCTTCAGCGCATTTGAGTATGTGTTCCTAGAGGAAGGAGAGCCGGGCGGTGATCGTCTCCTCGACTTTGGCTCGGTATGAGGAAGATCGTTGATTGGTGTTTTGAAGAGGAACAAGCTTGCATTGGGTGGAGTTTGGCTAATATCAGTGGTATTAACCCCGTCCGTGTGCATCGCATCACCTTGGAAGAAAGAGCTCGCTTAGGCGAGAGATGGTCGAGGAGGTTGAACCACTGTGATTTACGAAGTAGTGAAGAGGAGATCTACAAACTCTAGGTGAAGGTCTCATCTTTCACATCGCCGATAGTGAATGGGTGAGCCCGTGCATGTAGTGCCAAGAAGGGGCATCCTTTATTCTTGAAAATAGCGAGGGAGTTGGTGCGGTCAGAGCCACCACAGGATGGTGCATGTGCATTGACTAGGAAGCTGAATCGCCACCAAAAGGATCTTCCATCTACCCTTCATTGATCAAATACTTGATAGGTTAGTCGGTCGCGATTTCTATTATTTTCTTGATGGCTTATCACGGTTATTATCGAGTTGCCATAGCTCAGGAGGACCAATCGAGCAGCGTTCACGAGCATGGGACATTTACTTTTGCGCCATGCGCCTTTTGGCCTTTACAATTGACACAGGACCCAGCGGTGCATGATGTCCATATTCTACGAAATGATTGGCGATTACATGAGGTATTTATGGATGTCTTTTCTATTTTTGGCTCTTCGTTTGATGATTGTTTGGCTAAAATTGATCGTGCTTATTAGATGTGAAAGTCGTTTAACTTTGAGTTGGGAAAGAGTCATTTCATGGTTAAGAGTGGCATAGTACTCGGGCACTTGGTTTCGTGAAGGGATTGAGGTTGATAGGGCTAAGATTGATGTTATGGGAGACTACCCACGCTGTTGGCGTAAAGAGGATTAGGAGTTTCTTAGGGCATCGAGGTTTCTAGTATGTTTATTAAGGATTTTCGAAAATCTCTCAACCGTGTGTGGTTTGCTTGCCCAGATGTGCCTTTGTGTTTGATCATGATTGTATGCATGCATTCTACGTGTTGAAAGAAAAGTTGACTAGTGCCCGTGGTTGTAGCCGAATTGGAATGAACATTTGAAATCATGTGTGATGCTAGCAATCATCTTTGTGAGAACATTTTAGGTCAACGTGTTGATAAGATGCTCCGTGTAATTTACTATGCTAATTCTACCTTGAATCATGCACATGTGAATTACGACGACCAACGAAAAAATGTTAGCTGTGGTATTTGCTTTATAAAAATTACGCTCTTATATCATGGGTTCTAAAGTGATTGTCCATAGTGACCATGCACTTTAAGGTACTTGTTAACAAACCTCAAGCCGAGCCTAGGTTGATCCGTTGGGTTCTTGTTCTTGAGAATTCGACTTAGAGATTAAGGATAGGAAGGGGTGAGAATTGTGTGGCTGATCATTTGTCTCGTCTTCAATCCCAGTGTTAGACTCTTGCATGAGATTGTTGCTAATGATTTTCCTTATGAAAATTCTTTTCGGTCTCATCTTCCCGTGGTTGTTGACATTGTGAATTATCTTGCTTGTGGGGAGATGAGACACGATCTAACCTTCGGGAAAGGCGTTTTCTAACCTTGTGCGAGCAATATTTACAGGACGAGCCATATCTGTTCAAATTCGGGAAGGATGATGTGATCGGTCGATGTGTGCTGAGGAAGAGCAATCCCAGTGTTGGAAGGATGCTACAATGGTAATTATGGAGGGCATTTCGGTGGACAAAGGCGCTTTCAAGGTCCTCGATCGAGTTCTACTCGCCATCATTGTTCGAGGGCCTGAGCGTTCTCTGTGCTTGTGACCGATGCGGTATGCCGCAGGATCTATAGGTGCCGAAATGAGATGCCCTTGATAATATTCTTGTGGTAGAAATTTTTGATGTGTGGGAATTGATTTTATGGGACCTTTCCTAAGTCTTTTGTTTTGAATATATTACGCTTGCCGTTGACTACGTGTCCAAGTGGATCGAGTGTCCCACTAGGACATGTGATTCTTATATTGTTTTGAAGTTTGTGCGGGGAGAATATATTTTGCAGGTTTGGTTTTCCCAAAGCAATCATTAGTGATGGGGAAAGCATTTTTGCAACAAGTTGTTAGAAGTTGATGAAAAGAGTGGGATTAACCACAAGGTGGCGGCCACCACCCACGAGACATCGGGACAAGCCGAGACTAGTAATCGGCAAATCGAGGGATTAGAGAAAATGGTCAACCTTCTCGAAAGTTGGTCCACCAAACTACCGATGCACTATGGGCGTGCACGCATAAAAAGCATTCTTGGGATGAGTCCTTATCGTTTGGTGTTTGGGAAGGCGTGTCGTCTTAGGTGGAGATTGAGCACAAGGCGCTTGTGGGTCGTGAAACCATTTCTTTGGAGATGCGGGATGCTTCGGTCGAGGATGTTACAACTCTCGGAGCTTGAAGAATTACGTAATGAGGCATATAATGATGCAGAATCTACAAAGAAAAGGTGAAGGCCATCCCACGACAAACACATTGTGCACAAAGATTTGAAGCTTGGAATGAAGGTTTTATTGTTCGATTCTGATGAAGCTTTTCGGGAAGTTGAAGTCTCGTTGGAGTGGCCCGTTCATTATCGAGGAAGTGAAGCCGTATGGTTCGATTTGTGCTCACTAAAGAAGGTTCGGATGAATCGTTCGGGTCGATGGTCAGCGTGTGAAGCCCTATGTAGAAGGGGTCGACCTCGCTACGGTGGAATCTATTTAGTTGCGGACCCTAGTCGTCATGAACTATTCTTGTCGAGCTAATGACGATAAACAAGCGCTTTGTGGGAAGCGACCAGCGTTTCTTTATGTTTGTTCGTGTTTTCTTTCCGTTTTGTTTTGTTTGTATTTTTATCTTTATTACGATTTTGTGTAGTGCGGGATGAGGTTATTTTATCTAGAATTGGAACATGGATCGAAAAGAAGCATCAAAATCCTATCGGTACGATACAGACGCAGGGCCTTTAAATAAGCGGCAAGTACAATTGAAAGAAACATCTGAGGAGTTCACTTTGTTGTAGGGCCTTGATGAAACCGGTGAGTGCGAATAAAATATTGGAGAAGGCGACCCGGTGCAGACGATGAAGCCGTGGCTGGGTCCATTATTATTAAAAAATAAAATTATCAATATATATATATATATATTAGGCGTGTGATTAGGGTTCTCACTTCTTCCTTCACTCTCTTGCCATATAACCTTCTCTCCCTCGACACATCCGTCATGCTCGTACCTTTCCGTCTGCGCTACCCTCACCGTCAGACCGCCTCGGTAGCCTCTTCGCTCGCCGCCCGCCTGTGCATTGCCTTGAGTCGGTGCTTTGCACAGGCGTCGCGCCTCGCGCCACGTTCGCGACCGCTTGACCTTTCGTCGCATTGCTATAGCGTCGCGTGCCGTGCCCAAGCGCCGTCGCCTCGCCCCAGCGCTTCGTCTCGGTTCGGTGCGCAGTCGATCCAGGCCTTCGCTCGACTCAGCGCCCCGCGCCTCGCTCGCTTGGCGTTTAAGCCCAACGCCTAGCGCCTTTCCCGATGCCGATTCCTCCGTCCAGGCGAGCGCTCGCGCTCCGCCTACTGTCCGTCTTTGTCTTCGCGTGCCGCGCCTCGTTCCCGACTCAGGTGCTCGACCTCGTTACGAAGTGCATGCCCTCTTACGTATTCGATATGGTTTGGACTAAGAATCTTGCCGGCTCTAGTTCCGTCATCCTCGGGGCGATGATGTTCCTATGGAGGAACGATGGAGGATATCGACATCATGTACTCGTACTTTCCTATTTATAATCCGGTGGAAGGTCGTATTATCGACGATTTGCATTTGAAATATCACTCATCCGCGTCGATTCAATTGGCGATTGATGCAAAGTTTAGGTCTTGAGGATAGAGTAAAGAAATATTTGAAAATTTAGGATTGATGCGATATGCTATGATGGATTTGCCTAGTTACTCTCGATTGTTGATTGAATTTTGTTATACGATGAATATTGATGATGAATCGATACTTTGACTTGTAAATCTGTTGGGGCGAGAGTATGCGGTCACCTCGTATTATGAAGGGGTTTTGGTTCCGACTTGGTTGCGTGGTTTACCCTACATTCGATGTCGAGAGAGGCTGGAAGGAATTATCGGGGTTTAATAGCGGTCATCGGTTGGAATGCAGTGGATTCATCGAGGATGCATCATTGGCAATGGTCCGTAAATTTATCGCATTGATGTATTTGGAAGCGAGCGGGCCAACAAGGTCGTCTGCTGAGGTCTTCTTGCTCGCATGCGTGGTAAAGAAGCAAGATCTCGTCGACATTCTTCGTTTGGGAACACTTGCGGTGGTTCGGTGGCGTGAAATGTTGGCCGACCTTGTGTCGAATCCTCTTGGACTAGCGGTCCATTTAGGGATTATCAATAATGATGGACATCATATTCACAGGCAAGATCGTCGACCTAAGATGATTGATCTTAGTGAGCTTGACGCCTCTTTTGCATATAACGAGGCTACTCTTGTACCTCATAATATGAGGTGCGTGAAGAGATATGTGCATGCGCGACTTAGGGAAGCTCAGCGGCGGATGTAGGACCATCTCGTGCGCCTTGGGCGATATGGCCATTTTGACACTACCATTGCATCCGAAGATGAGGTGACGAGGCGAGAGAGGATCTTGAGCCGGTTCGAACAGCGCGATCCTAACCACCCGGTTCCGCGGATCATGGTGCGTTAGAAGCGAGGATGACTTCATTCACGAAGAGTTGGGCGGTTTAGGAGTGAGTTAGCGGCCATGGCGAGTTCGTCGAAGATATCTACTCTCGATTTGATCTGCAAAATCAGCGCCATATGAGCAGAATCGGTTGTGGCATAGGCGAGAACCGGTATTTGTAATGAGTATAATCAATGGATGATTGGCGAGAATCGATGCATGGCTTCTGCTTGAGGCTCGATGGGCAACTTGTACTACATTTCATGGCGTCCTCTCCACCACCGCCGTCAGGCCAATAGTGATTCTTCACTTATTGGAGTGTATGTCTTTTTACATTTTTGTTTGCATCGTTTTTTCGTTGTTTTGTTTGTCTTTGTTTCTTTGTTTTGTAGGTTTTGTCTTTGCTTGATTCCCGCGTTCGTTTCTTAACTTTCGGGAAGTCTCTACCTTTCTCTTATATATTTATCTGATGATGGGACCTTTTTGTTTTAAGTGTGGGGGTGTTTCATTTTCCGTTTAGTCTGTCTTACTTGTTTTCTACCGTTTTTGTGTTTTATGCGTTTCTTAACTTTTTGTTTGGATTAGAGAGGTTTAGATGCCACTAGAATTAGCAAGGGTTACACCACTTCTGTGTCTAAACGGTTTTGATTTTTGCTAGAATCAAACCGAACCCATGTACATATTTTACCGTTAACCCAAAACCGACACGTTTATTTGCTGGTTTGCCCGTAGTTCATAAAATATCTCATATTGGTTAATCGATAACCTACGGTTTGGGAATAAAATCGTTTTTATTTTTAATTATTATTTTAATTATTAATTAATTAATTACAAATTCGAAAATCAGTTTTCAATTATTTGTTAAATATTTTATTTATTTTAATAAGTTTCAGTTTTTTAATTATTATTTTATTTATTTTATCATTAATTAATTATAATTCGATTTTTGGTTTGTCGCTTTTATCTGCTCGACGATTTTATTAATCTAAAAATTTAAAACGGTTCAATTTTGTTCCACTTTTTGGAGAAAATCGGTTCGATTAATCAAACCGAACCGCTTACCACCCCTAGGTCCGCTTCAAAGATGCATAATAACTATTTGTCAAATGATATGCCTCTAGGTGACTCACCGATAAGTAATTACGATAGATGACAAAATTTTCTTAGATTGTCTACTTATTTTATCAATGTGCTTGAGAAGTCAACAATATTGTGAAACTTAACGCTTGTTTCAAATGCACGAGCAAAGACATAGATCCCCAAATGTTAGGAGTCTCAATTCAATGCATCGAAATGGAGAATTATCCCGCCACTTGAAAGACCAATATACTCGGAGAGATTACAATATCCCGATAATAATTTTCAAACGGTTTGCGCTCATAGGCTTGCAGGATATAGTATGCTTTCGTGCCTCATGATCTAGTAAACGTGAACGCTCTTCATGGATCACCCTCGCCATTAAATATTGTCCTACAAAGAGATAACCCAAGTTAATTTATTGTGAATATATATATTGTAGCAACAATTTCATCTCTTTGATAGATTGAATCTATTCAAATGCACTTCATTTGTCAAGAGTTTTCTATGCGCTATAGTCCCAATCAAGAAATCCAAGGAGACATAAATGAAGAAATATGCTAAGAGTGTTTGGATTTACAAGGTCGCTGGATGATAGTTATAAATTTTGCTCGATCTCATTATAAAATAATCTAATAGATGCAATAATATTTCGCACCAAAATGATTATTGATAATGAGAGGACAAACCAATTTTTGGTCCAATGAAGACACACCTCCTTCAACGATAATAGTCATGGATTCATTCCATCCAGAATTCAGCTCACCTTCAAAATTACAAACGAGCCATGTCGTTTGATTGAGCGATTTGGGCATGTTACTAATATGAGTTAGGAAATGTGTAATTAATTTTAATTATGTATTTTATTTTTAATTATGCCATTTCATTTTAATTATTGATAAATAATTAAACATTATAAATAAATACGCAAGACGCGTGTATATATACACAAGTGTTCAATGCTAATTCACGGTCAGATCGCTTATAATACTTTGAGCAGTGAGATGTACAAAAATTGTTTTTCGCATATTGTTACAAAAGTTATGATTGATCTTAATCCGCCATGTAATAAACGCAGAAACAAGGAGATAACGTAGTTCGATCCGTTAAAAGATCCACCCACCCGAGAGAGACAGTGTGTATTTGAGAGTGTGCTTTATTACAAAGAGTGTCGATGATCAAGGATCGATCCGAGTAGATGATCTTTCTCTATTCTCCAAATTTATATTTATATACCATCGTTTCGAGTTCGACTGATTCAAATTGAGTTCGACTTCAATACAAATAGAGTTCGACTTAATACAAAGTCTTCTCTCATAAGGATTCTTTTTGACATGCATCCCAATCTTCACGCTCCAATTCGATCAGAGTCAGAGTTGGTCGAGAGTCTTCGGGTCGAACTCACATGTCAGTTAATATCGGGCCCATTTATATCGGCCCGATGCCGCTAGTAGTCGGGTCGATCCTATCATATCCCCCAAAAAGACGGTTGAGGTCTACTGGCGATGTTGTTCCCATCGCCGAAATTTGTGGTCCGCGGAACGAATGCACAAGATCGCCGGTTGATTTCGCTGCTCTCACCGCGGCGCCGCTCGCCGAGTCGTATTGCATGGTCACCGCTCAGCGTTTCCACGGGTCATGCTCGGTTTCGCCCTCGCCGAGCGTTTCGCCGGTCGATGTTACCGCTTCACCCCGCCGAGGCGTCGCCGTCGATGTACACTTGCCGCCTTTCACCGAAGCGCTCGTCAAGTCAGATGTTTTCGTCACCGCCGAGGTGTTCGCCGGTCGATGTCGCTGTCACTCGCTTCAGCGCTCGCTAAGTCGTATATCGCTGCCGCCTGCCGCTCGCAAGTCGATGTTGCTCGCTTCGCCGCCGAGCGTCAAGTCGATATCGCGGCTTCGCCTACCGGGCTGCCGGTTAGCCGTCACCGCCAGCGCCCGCCGTCGTGACGTCATTGCCGCCTCGGATTCGAGGACGGTACACTCTCCTTGTTCAAGAGGCGCCGAGGCGAAGGCCCGGACGCGCCAAGAGGGAAGCGGTCAGGCGGCAATGAGGCGCGCGGTCGTCGCCGAGGTCGCTTCCAAGGCCGAGGCGGCGCGGCAAGCATCGGGGCGAGGCGATGGCGTCGAGGCGAGGTAGTTCGCCCTAAATAAATGAGTAGTTCGTCTCAGATTAAACGAAGGTAGTTCATCCTCAAATAAACGAAGGTAGTTCGTCTCGATTAAACGAAGGTAATTCATCCGAAATAAACGGAAGGTATAGGTTCCTTATTTGTCGAGTTTTATCGATAGGGGTGGTCCCTCACGCTGCTTATAATTCTTCCTCGTAATTAAACGAAGGTATAGGTCTCATTTGTCGAGTTTTATCGATAGGTGGTCCCCTCACGCTGCTATAATTCGCCTCGACTAAACAAAGGTACAGTTCTTGGTCACAGGTTGTCTAGTGGTCCCACGCTGCTAGATCTCCTCCTTAGAGGGTAAAGTCTGCCTCCCAAGAGGTATAGTTCTCTCCGTAGAGGTATTGTTCATCCTCCGTAGAGGTATTTATCATCCTCCCGTAGGTATCAGGAAAGATGGCATGCATAGGATAAATGAAATATGCAAATATATAAGTAAATAAAGAAAAGATTTTATTAATGAAAACGCCACTCGATAAATGGGCGCTTATACACCTTTCCGAGGACTCTTTAATTCGTATGGTCCTTCCCATGTGGTTCTAACTTGTCGAAGCATAGCCTTTTATCGACTTCATTATCAAGACGAGGTCACCTACTTGAAATTATCGGATTCACACGGGTTATAACATCGCTACTTGTTGTTCAGACCAGCTTCTAATGTAGGCGGGTACCGATGAAGATCTCCTTATTTTCTTCGACGAGGTACTCGATAAGATCTCCTTATTTTCTTCGAGGAACCCTTTAATCGCCTCGCCGAGATTCAATCAGCGGTGTTTGGGTTTCGTCAAGCTATGACTTTTGTCATGGTCTCTTCTTCATGTAGGACAGGGTCAGTTTCGCCATCCAGTTTCGAACGTGTCCTTTCAAATACCTCATCGACTTTCTGGATCGCCGCCGTCGCCATTATTGTTGCAGCAAGTCCAAGATTAAGATCTCGAAGACCACAGAGAGACGAGATCAGATCGATCCGAGTGTGTACGATTCATCTCCATTCTAGCCCATATTTATATACCATCAAGAGTTCGACTGATTCAAATTGAGTTCGACCTAATACAAATAGAGTTCGACTCTAATACAAGTCTTCTCTCATAGCGATTCTTTAGATACAAATCAATCTTCACGCCCAATCAATGACAGAGTCTCAGAAGTTGGTCATAGTCTTCACCAACTCACATACAGCCGAGCTTAATCGTCGGACCCATTTATATCGGCCCATTTCTACTTCTGTGAATGTACCGTGATCCCATCAAGTTAATATAGCAAAATAGTTGTTTTCATATTGTAAGGATAAAAATAGTCACTTTTTGGTTTAAAGTACGATTTTGCCCTTAATTGGCTTAATTAAAGACTAAATTTCTAGTCCGAAGTTGATGGTTGAATTAAGGTTAACTTTAACACAATTCACGACCAAATGCATATTCATAACTAGAGCTATTCTTTATGGTGAATTGTTTCTAATAGGGAAATTCACAACCAATATTATGTATAGTCGTGAATTACCCTATTTAAAGGACAATTTACAACCAAATTAATTATTGGTCGTGAATTACGGGCAATATAGTAAACTGATTAATCTTTAATTTTTTAATGTTAGTGGTTAATTTTAAAATTGGATAGTTTTAAAATTTAATATATGAAATGTATATTTTGCTATTGTAAAGATAAAATAACCACTGAGATAAAAAGCATCCAATTTTGTGTTAGCAAGTACACATTTGCCATTATTTTAATGTGTAACCCTTAAATGGTTGAATTCATGAGTTACAGTAGCAAACTCGTGAAATCACGCTTAATACAATGCATTTAATTTCCAGTGTTTTTAGAATAGTGGTATTTTCCTTCAAACAAAGAAAAAGAATTGTGAACAGTGGATATTTTTTTTCTATGCAAGTTGTTACATGTTTTAGAATAGTGGTATTTTCCTTCAAACATAGAAAAAGAATACTGGATATTTTTTTCCTTTGCAATTTGGAATGGGTAAATTCTAATCGTCTAATTACTATGGATCCAATATCGGATGATATAATATACAAGCAATACAAGTTCAAGTATAAAATAACATAATACAACATTGGCAACTCAAGACTCATTCATCTCTGTCATTATTTATATAGAATCAACCGTAGATCTAGTTTTGAAAAGACCGAAATTGCCAAGGTGAAAGCATTGGCGGCCACGATGATAGGATGCGACGTGAATCACCAAAGAGTAAAAGCGAACGGCATATGGATGCACGTAGCAGAGAAAGGATCAGGGCTGTTGTGTGTTGCCCATGGCTTCCCGGAGACCTGGTTCGCTTGGCACCGTCAGATTGAGTTTCTGCCGGCCATGGCTACCACGCCGTGGCTCCTGATTTGAGAGGCTTCGAGACACCGATGCCCCTCAACCCATCTTCTTACACTTGGTTCCACATCATCGGTGATCTCATTGCCCTGCTCGATCACTCTCTCTGCCCAACAGGTTGATCTCTCTCTAGAGCTTTTCTTGCCATTAATTCTCCAAATAATGATAAAGAATTTGGTATGTGGAAAAGGCATATGGTAGGGACGGACTGGGAGCGGCTGCCGCTTGGCATCTGAGCTTGCTGCGCCCCGACAGAGTCAAAGGAGTCGTCGCTCTTCCGTTCCGTTCACTCCACGGTTTACTAACGTTAAACCCGTCGATTCAATGAAGCAAAAGTATGGAGATGACTTCTACGTCTGCCAGTTCCAGGTAACCAGCACTATTCTTGCTTAAATGATTTATATATATATATATATATATAAACTAACTAAGAAGAGGAGCATATCAGGAAGTAGGAGAGCGGAGAGAGAGATAGCGAGGTACGATTGCGCGACGGTGATGAAAAAATTCCTGATCAACAAGAGTGAGATGATCGTCGCGCCACCTGGAACCGAAATCATCGACTACTTAGAAACGCCTGTCGTGACGCCGCCGGATCACGGAGGAAGAAATTCAGGTGCTCGCCTGAAAATTCCAGGAGACGGGTTTCACGGTGGTTTCAATTATTACCGAGCCCTAAACTTGTGAGTCATTTAATGCATCTCACATATATGTGTGTGGTCCGTAAATTAATTATTAGTATTGATGAAATGGCAGAAACTGGGAGGTGTTAGCGCTGCAGGGATCGAAGATAGGAGTTCCATGAAGTTGATTGTGGCGGATATGGGATACAAAAAGGTGGCATGAAGGAATACATTGAGAGTCCGCCTTTAAAAGCTTAGTCCCAGATCATGAGATTGTAGTTCTTGATGCTCATCACTTCATCCATTTAGAAAGGGCCCACCAAGTTTCCAGGAGATTTTAGCCTCATTCTCAAACTCTTGACTCGGTAATACAGCTAGTATGTTTACTTTGTTGTTTTTCTCAAACGTATAATTCCAAATAATGCATCTTACATATGGGAATTCCGCCTCAGTGATGTAATGTACCTCTCAGCTGCACGATATAAATATCTTCTACAATCTATTGTATACTATAAATGACAAATATAATAAAAGTATACAAATACAGCTCGCTCATCAATTAATTATAGAATCAAAAGTACCATTTACATTCAGTAATCCGTCCGCACTATACCTGGACGATAAAAGATAATTTACATCAAGAAGATCATTTGCTTTTCATAATGCACTCAAAAGTATCGCTATATAGTAAAAATATTATTCGATCGAAAGATCATCGCTCAGATACGCGACGTCCGCATTTGCATCACCACCTCAAATTTCAATTGCCTCCACGATAATAACACAAAAGGCCCATAAAACACTTTGGAACTCATGAGTGATCTAGTAATAATCATATATGTTATTTCATAGGGACTCTCGTTAAGGTGATTCATTACAATTGCTTCTTAGTAGCACATCACAAATAAATTGTAGAATCATTAAGAGCTCAAACTTAACCTCAATCAACGTCAATTTTTCCATCAAGTCCTTTACGGGAACAGATCAGCCCAAAGAACTATCTCATAGGACCACCAAAAGGGCTATGGATCATTTTTCAATCACCAAAAACATGGGCTAGAAGAAAATTACAAGAAAATGTCGCTTTGAATATTCAATTTTTAAATTTATTTTTCGTTTGGGAAGCTCAATTATTTTAACTATTGATTTGTGAAATTAGTTGTGCAAAGAAGATTGGTTTTGGGGTTGTGTCGAACCCTTATATGTAGGAAGCGTAGTTGGATAGTTTTCGAGGATTGATGTTATGCGTCATAGCTACTAAACTTATCTCGAAGTAACAATTTACCTACTGCTTGCATGTTTTGCTTTTGTTTTTCGTTTGTTTCACGCATTTGGTTCTTTTTGGTTATATTTCAATATCTTTATCGAATCATGTTCGCTTTTGTTTTTGTAGGAATGATCGCTGTTTGAACCATATCGCGCATAAAGAGCGCACTCCAAGCGCCGGATTCCGCCGTGCCGGCTAGCGCGCATCGCGCCGCCTGCATCGGAAGCACCGCCCGACGCCGGCTCGCCTCACCACCGGGCCCCGCCCGCCCCTGCCAGGGCATTCTATGCAAGAATCGCCCCGAGACTCGTGGCGTCCGCACCGCACGTCCGGCCACGGCGCTTATAAGTGAAATTTCTCCATCACCGTCCTGCGCCGCACAGGTTCGGGCGCCGGCCTCGTTGAGTCGACGAGTCCGGCCGGGCGAGCGCTGCCGCTTTGTTTACGAACACAGCGCCCGCGCTGGTCGCTCATGCACAAGAGCTGAAAGGAAGATAATACGTGTTTTAAATCAAACCCGACCTCCTTATTAATTCGCCGATTTGTTCGCCTCCTCACGAACTCTCTCGCTCTTCAAGTAATTCATATATTGTTCTTTATTTCTATGAATCGATTCAAGATTATTGTACGGATTATCGCTATCAATTCCTATTCCGGACTTTAATTCATCATTCGTTCTTTTCCGTAAGTTTCCTTTATCGCTTTTCTCGTTCTCGTATTTATTGATGTTGAATTCTATGCTTTGGTGATATTTAATATTGGTGTTTGTTTAAATATTCTCTGTCTTCCATTTAATCTATTCGATTTATGCCTGTGGTTTGTCAATGTCATTCTATGTTCTTCAATTCAGGTTTATTTACTGTCTAGATAATTTCTTCGCTTTGTCAATTTTCGCCTAGTTAATTCGCTTTTTCTTAATAATTCATCGCCTAGGTAATCAAACAACCCTTTGTGATTAGAGTGTTTAGAATTTAATTGTTTTCGGTGGTAACTTCAGAACGCCTTAAGTTTTCCTAGAGACGACTGATTAACTGATCGTAATCCACCTCGTTAGATCATGGCGGACCTTATTAGTGATCTTTAAGTCCAACAAATTTTACGCTGTCGGGAAAACTTTAGCGCTTCTTAATGTTACCTCGCTTTTCGCTTTTATTCTTCCCATCGCTTTCTTATTTTCAGAATCAGAAGTGCTTTTGATTTCGCTTTGTTAAGTATTGTGTATGCAGTGGATCAAGTCTAACTCCCTAGATTGGCATCCTGCTGAAGTATACCACAAGCCAAGGAAACCGCGATCGCTTAAGTGGCGGAGTTTGATCATCCGATCAGGATAGCATTTTGTGAGGATAGTCCTCACTCTCAAGAGGGTCTTTTTGAAGGCGACGGCGATTCACTACCATCGAATTCCTTATTATAAGAAACCCCATCGAGGATCATGAAGCACCGATTTAAACAATAACCATGACAATGTGAACAACAATCATGACGCCACGCTGCCTCGCCTCGATGGGGATTACTCGCCTCAAGATAGTGAGACTACAACCCTATCGTGTTGCGTCCTCATGGGCACGGTATGAGTTAAGCTAAACCATTTCAACCTCATTCCCACTTTTCACGGTACGACAAACGATGATGCCTTAAGCTTCATAAGAGAGTATAATCAAGGGTGCAATCGCTCCCTGTTTGGCCCCGAATGAGGAATACCAAGACGCGTTGTTTCTCCTATTTCTTAAAGATAAAGCCAAGTTCGCTTATGAGCTTCACGACTCTCCGCAAATTGGAACAACGTAGAGCACCATGTTGAGATTCTATCCCATAGAAGACAAGGATCTTCGATCCAAGATTACGACTTTCGCTGTGATCTAGACGAGCCGCTTCATGAAGCAAGATAAAGATTCAAAGAGCTCAGGCAATGCCCACATCACTTCTTCCGCTGTTCTTGTGCCAATTTTCACGATGGGATCCTTAAACCGACGAAAGTCGATGACGCGTGGGGCAACATAGCTCATATCACTAGAGCTTTAGATGAGATCTTTGATGTCATGGAGAGAAATTCTCCAGAAGCATCTAGTACGCTACCATCTTCTCAACTCCGAGAGACATGATTAGAATTAACGAGTGCATGCAACTTATGAGAGAGATGAACGAGATGAAGATGAAGGTAGCCGAGTTCCCTTCACCTAGGGAGTTCACGCTCCTTCAGAGTTCGCCGCACCTCCTCGTGATTTTCAAGATCCTTGTGAATTTGCAATGAAACGGGACATACAACATATATTTGTCCAAATATGGGAGACCCGGCTCATGAAGGCGGAGTTGAAGCTACGCTATGCAAGGCTTCCGCCTCACCAGCCTTAAGGAGCCGAGGCCGACTTATGAGCAAACTCACCACAAGACAACCGAGATGAAGAATCGAGCCAAGGTCGTGGTTCGGTTCAAACCCACAAACTCGATGCCTCCCTCGCAAAGCTAGTACTGTCACAGTAAAGATGGACAAGAAGATCCACCAGCTGCAGAAAGTTTATGGTCGCGAATATCGATCCACAAGCATACATATCGACAACCGTCTTACCCACAATATCCTTACCGCCAGCAACCACCATCACCTCAAGATCTCACCACAAGAGCATCCGCCGGAAGCATTCTGAGCCTCCGCCACCTCAACGCTTCCACGTCCCACGCAATCTCGACTCCTAACGAGGATCTCCTCGACGCCTACATCGCTAAAAATCGTAGGATCGACAAGATCGGTATGGCGACGAGACGCCCCGGCGACACTACGGGTCGATTATCACTCTATTAATGAGACGAGAACAGAGCGAGAGAACAAGTTACCCGCAAGCTCATCAAGCTCACGCCACATAAAGGTTCGTAGTGAAAGGTCGATAGCACGTGACTCATGCCGCCGCGCTTCAGCGCACTCCATCGGCCGACGCCCTGAGCAACCCTCGTGCAAGAGGTTCCCAGGAAGAAGATGAGATGAGTCGCACAAAGCCGCCAACTTATGTTCACCGATATCTATAAAGGCATTGTTCGCCCCGGTCCCTTTATCCCCATCTCAAGAATGCCAAGCTGTGACCAACAGTCAATGATTTCTACAAGTTGTTGTCTCTGGCACATCAACTTCACCTCTCATAGATTATCGGCCGCCCCGCCTATGTTAAATTCTTTAGGAGCTCACCAAGAAGAGGAACCAGAGACATCACATGTGGTGGTCTCCCAGGAATTCGATTATGCAACTTCCCATTCCACCCAAGCTTCAACGATCCGTAGATTTATCATTAAGATTGCTATGGAATGAGTAGGCCTTTAGGTATGCTTGACGTAAGGGAATTAATTTAATGCCTTATTCTATCTTTCAAGAATTAGGTCTAAGAGTTGAAACCCACCGGCACGACCCTTCAATTAGTCGACAGACTTATGAGATACTCCTGTAGTGGAAATGTTATGGTTAATGGGGTCTAATAATTTTGATGGATTTTGTGGTCTTGGAAGGGATGTACGTGAGGATGGTAAGCCTCACAATCGCTCTCCCAGGTGCATCTGGCGGCCACCACTACCATGATGGATGTTAAGAGGGTTTTATTAAGATGACTGCTTTAGGACTACGGTTACATTTTCAGGTGAGAGGCACTTTAATGCCCCTACCGCTTCATTATATTGACGATTGTGCCTTGTTGATGCTATCTGAGCCCTTGGTCCAGAAATGTATTGCAGCAATCACGCAGGTTTTCACGGATCTGGCCGACGAGCAAGAATTAGCACGTGAGTCGGCAAGCTTCCCGAGTCACCTGAACTCAAGGAGCTTCCAACGATTTCAAGTATGTGTTCCCAGAGTGAAGCGAGAGCTGTGCATGATCATCTCCCCACTTTTGCACGATAAGACGGCTGATTGTGTTTCGGGAACATGCTCGCATTCGTGAGTTTGGCTAATATCCGTGGTATTAACCCCGCCACGCGTATGCATCGCATCACCTTGAAGAAAGGCCTGACGAGAGATGGTCAGCGAGTCAACCTCGTGATTTCGGAATGGTAGGCGAGATCTACAAACCCAGCGGCGTCTCATCTTTCCTCGTCACGATGAACGGGCGAGCCCTGCATGGTGCCAAAGAAGCGTGGCATCATCATATCGAAAATAGCGGGGAGTTGGTGCCGGTCCGAGCCACCACGGGACGCGACGTGGCATCGACTAACGGAACCGAATCGCCACCAAAAGTGATCACTTCCATCTACCCTTCATTGATCAAATACTGGTTAGTCGGTCACGATTTCTATTATTTTCATGGCTTATCCGTTATTATCGTTGCCATAGCTCCCAGGACCAATCCAAGACGACGCTCACGAGCATACGGGACATTTGCTTACCGCACGCCTTTTCGCCTTTACAATCGACCGGACCTTCCAACGGTGCATGATGTCCATATTCTCCAAATGATTACATTGCATGGAGGTATTTATGGATGTCTTTTCTATTTTCGCTCTTCGCTTGATGATTGTTGCCAAAATCGATCGTGGTGCTTATTAGACTTAAAGTCATTTAACTTGAGCTGGGAAAAGAGTCATTTCATGGGTTAAGAGGGCATAGTACCGGGCACTTGGTTTCGTGAAGGATTGAGGCTGATAGGGCTAAGATTGATGTTGGGACTACCCCACCGTCGACGAAAGAGTGATTAGAGTTTTTTGGCATGCAGTTTCTACCGTGATGTTTATTAAGGATTTTCAAAATCTCTCAACCCGTGTGTCGCTTGCTTGCCCAAGATGTGCCTTTGTGTTTGATCATGATTGTATGCATGCATTCTCTCGTGTTGAAAGAAAAGCGACTGCTGCCCCTGGTTGTAGCCCGAACCGAAATGAACATTTTCAAATCATGCGTGATGCTAGCAATCATGCCGTAATGCTTTAGGTCAACGTGTTGATAAGATGCCCGTGTAATTTACTATGCTAATTCTACCTTGAATCATGCACATGTGAATTACACGACCACCTAAAAAGAAATGTTAATGTGGTATTTGCTTTATAAAAAATTCGCCTATATCATAGTTCTAAAGTGATTGTCCATAGTGACCATGCGCCTTTTAAGGTACTTGTTAACCAAACCTCGCCAAGCCTAGTTGATCCGTCAGGTTCTTGTTCTTCAAGAATTCACTTAGAGATTAAGGATAGAAGGGGAGTGAGAATTGTGTGGTCGATCATTTGTCTGCCTTCAATCCCGAGTGTTAGACTTGTGAGATTGTTACTAATGATTTTCCTTATAGGTTTTATGGTCCATCTTTCCGTGGTTCACCGACATTGTGAATTATCTCTTGTGAGACGAGACCGACCTAACCTTCGTGAAAGGAAGCGCTTTAACCTGTGCAGTAATATTTCGGGACGAGCCATATCTCTGCTCAAATTGGAAGGATGATGTGATCCCACGATGTGTGCTCGAGGAAGAAAGCAATCCCAAGTGTTGGCCGATGCTACAATGGTAATTACGAGGGCATTTCAGCGGACAAAGACCTTTCAAGGTCCTCCAATGGATTCTACTCGCCATCATTGTTCAAGGACGCCTAGTTGCCTCTACCGTGCTTGTGACCGATGCCAACAAGACGGATCTATAGGTGTCTGAACGACAACCAGGTCGCGCCACCCTCCACGTGGCGCGCAGAAGGCGAGAGGTCCCCGCCCGCCAATGGAGGGCACGCCAGAGGAAGAGTCACATAACGACTAATGGAGAGGTCGGCGCGCGCCTTGAGGACACAGTCAAGTCGTATAAATAGGAGGAAAAGCGATGTTAGAAGGGTTAGCAATTTCATCGAATACAAAGGTCATAAACAATACTCTATACGAAAAGCTCTAGTGAAAGTATTGAGGAATCATTCCTCCGTGGACGAGATCTCATTAACGATCGAACCACGTAAAAGCACGGGTGTTCTTTATTGCTTCATATAAATCTAGCATACTCACATAGCTAGATCCATCACCATGCAAAAGCCTTCTAATGTAAATACTTTATAAATAAAGCGACAACTAATGACTAATGATTGCCCTTTTAAAGACCCTAATATCGAAGGTGAATGAATAAATACGCTTAAATGTGTAGCGATGCCATTACTCTCTCTCTCTCGTTCTCATGTTTTCATATATATATATATATATATGGGTTAACGTGAGACCATTGTGAAAACATGAGGAAAAAAAATAATAAATTTGCTGTGAAAATACCTGAATCCGTTGAAAAAGTTGCTGCATAAAAAAAATAAAATTTTCGTCAGTCATTAAATTCGAACATGTGTGAAAAATTCTAAAAATAAATTCTGATTTTTTAGATTCAGTAACTTTCTCAAAGCAATGCATTAACCTTCGTAACGAATTCATTTTATTCATAATGAATTTTCGTAGTTCTTAGTTCTCACGATAAAAATAATTCTTATTTGAACCTCAATATGTATAATATATATTATTCCGGACCTCAATCTTCAAAGACCATAAACCGCCGTATTATAGAGCTCATAATCCTCAAGCAGCAGCTATAAGAAATATGCTATAGCAATGGCGATATAGATTCTCAAACCAATAATAATTAATACACAACAGATTACAGATCATTAACTATCTCGCCTCATGAAAATATCTCCGATTAACGACTCACTTATACCCAGGGAGCTCCTGAATCCATCTTCACCAAAAACCTTCAAAGCCAACAGGAATGGATAGAACTCGTCTTCTCAGCAGAGCAGAGTTTGATTCTCTTTTGCTGTTTGTCGTTTCTTCGCTTGCTCACCTTCTTCTACGCAAGTAGAATGTTGTTTTGAACCTTAATATATTGCACTGGCATAGGCAGCTTCAGTGGTGGTAATAGAGCATCTCTCTCAACATCATCTCCTAATAACTGGTTCTCCAATATTCTCATCTATATCGACATTGATCCTGCACTGGGCGGAGGGTTGCAGCTCGGATCGCACAAACTTGCAATGTAAGGGTGGCGAGTGCCTCACCAACAGTAATTCTCTTGGTAGGATCAAACACAAGCATCCTCTCCAACAAATCTATCGCCAAAGGGTACGCATGTAATACCCCGATTTATTAAAAGCCTAATTACGATAATTAATTTCGTAAATTAAGGTTTTGTTATGATAATTGAATTAATAGATTATCGAATAATGATTTCGATTAATTACAGGATAATAAATTCCTATGTTTTATTCACTAATGATTGTGAATTGAGGAATACGATTATATAACGTATTTCGGCAGTATAATTTTAACGTCGATTGCATATCGATAGTTAAAATTTCGTAAGATTTTCCAAGTGTTTAAGCTTTGAATTAATTGTAGCATGATATTGTTGACTAATTAAGTGAGATGAAATAATAAAAATTCATTCCTTTGGCTTCAAGATAGCCGAAAGATATGTCTTGCTTTGAATTAATTGTAGCATGATATTGTTGACTAATTAAGTGAGATGAAATAATAAAAATTCATTCCTTTGGCTTCAAGATAGCAGATGCATTCATGGATTAAGATTGAGGAATTATTTTGCTTCTTTCAATGTGTTGTGATGGGTAGTAAATGTGGCCATAAGTGATGTAATAAAATTGATGAGTCATAAAGCAAAGTTGAAAGGCTTGCAAGTTGTATTTGTGTGAGAGAGAGAACCGAGAGTGTAGAAAGAAATATTTAGTATGTATCCTTTTACTTAAGTACACAAGTGTTGTATGAATAAAGCAAAACATCTATCTCCTCTCAAAACCTTTCTGCCGTGAGCTTTCTCTAAGAAAAACAAAGTGTGTTCTTCTCTTCCAATCCCAAACCTTGATACATAAATCCTTTGCACCAAAACAATCCAAGCCGATTAAAAGGTTAGGAATTTAACGAGCTTCCTATATACGTTAAGATTTTCGATTTCTAACGGTTCGATTTTAATATTTATGCTTATGTTCTTAATAATAGAAATATGAAGAATTAGGCTATCATGTTTAGTGGTTTGTAAATATTGTCTAATATGTTAAGAATGGTTCATATATGATGTTTTAATTAAAAGCTAAGCATGCTTTGAATTTTGGCATGGTGATCGAAAATTATTAATGGTCATATGTTAATAGATTTATGTTATATAATAGCACAGGATCTCATTGTGGTTATTTGGAAATTTTTAGGATTTGTTTGTAATTATTTTATAATTACCGAAAATTACTAAGAATTTTAAGATTGATGTACAAATTATATTTAGGTGATATTATAGCATTTTAATGTTCTAGAGCCTTGATTATATACCATGTGAATTTACTAAAATTTTTGGAAAATATATGTATATATATTTGTAACACAAATTTTTGTATTTAAATTTTATAAATACAAAATTGTATACAAAAATTAATGAATTTGGATTTGATGTATTTGAGATGGATTCGATCTCATCTTTCCTCCGATTCTTCTCTTCGATGTGATTCTTGAGCGATCTTGAATTTTCTTCAAGTTTTTGGAGGATGTAGTTCCTTGATCTCCTTGAACTTGAAGGTTGAACTGATGATGATGATCTTGGCGAAGAATGCGCGATTTGCACGAAGAACACCTTGAACGTTGAAGAAGACTTGAATGTCGGAGAATGCTTGTGAGAGAATTCTTCGAGTGTCTCGAGCTCTTCTTCACTTCACTCAATTCACCTCTCCATTTATGAAGCCCCCATTTATAGATGTGAGCTTGTGGGCTTTGTGGGCTTTTAGGCTTTGTGGGCGAGCTTGGGCTTGAGCTTATGGGCATTGGACCACTCAAACCATTAATGGCTTGGGCTTATGGGTCACCAAACCATGAGTTTTAGCTTGGGCTTATGGGCATTTGGATCACCAAACCATGGGTTTGGGCTTATGCCACCAAACCATGGGTTTGAGCTTGGGCTTGGGCTTATGGGCCTTTTGGGTGATTATTTCTCTCCGGGTGTCGTTGCCACATGTCGTTCTCATATTTGCCGATAAAATTAAATATTAACCATATATCTATTTATTTTGGAATAAATTGATTAATAAAATAGAAGTATAATTAATTATTTAATTTGTATTTTACACGTGTAGCAATATTATTTGCTAACAATTTTAAATTGTCTACAAATTGCCCATCGAGACTTGTTCATGGACGAGTTGTCTTGAAAATGGAATAGTCTTGAAATTCACTTAGATAGTTTAAACTCTTATCGAGGAGTTCTCGACTTTGAATTTGATTTTGGATTTGTAAATAGTTTATACTCGTATTTAGGAGTTTTGGACTTGAATTTAGAAAGTTTATACTCGTTTCAAGGAGTTCTTGACTTTGAATTTGATTTTGGATTTGTAAATAGTTTATACCGTATTTAGGGTTTTGGACTTGAATTTAAAAAGTTTATACTCGTTTCGAGGAGTTCGACTTGATTTGGATTTGATTTTGAACTTGGACCTAATTAATATTCCATATGGACCTCATGATTTTGCTTCAAGATTAAACCTATATATTTGTTTTATCTTGGGTGCCCAAATTCCACAAAAGTGGGCCAAGCAACAAAATAACTTTCAACTGGACTAGGTGCAATCCATACTATAGTTTTATTTTTTTATGGCCCAACTTGTACCCATTTTTTTTTTCATATGAACGATTTGGTCCACGTTGTTGGCTTAGTACTCCTTTGATCAAATTAGTGGCCCAATAGCCTTCTAGTCAAATCCTCAGCCCAACAAAACTAACGACCCAATCTTTTTAGTTGAATTCATGGCCCATTCTCAACAAAAATTTGTAACCCAAATTTTTGTATTTAAATTTTTATAAATACAAAATTGTATACAAAAATTAATTGAATTTTGATTTGATGAATTTGAGATGAGTTCGATCTTCTATTTATCCTCTGATTCTTCTCTTCGATGTGATTCTTGAACGATCTTCGAATTTTCTTCAAGTTGTTTGGAGGGGATGTAGTTCCTTGATCTCCTTGAACTTGAAGGTTGAACTTGATGATGATGATCTTGGCGAAGAATGCGGCGATTTGCACGAAGAACACCTTGAACGTTGAAGAAGACTTCGAATGTCGGAGAATGCTTCGCAGAGAATTCTTCGAGTGTCTTGAGCTCTTCTTCACTTCACTTCAATTCACCTCTCTCCATTTATGAAGCCCCAAAACCCCTATTTATAGATGTGAACTTGTGGGCTTTGTGGGCTTTTAGGCTTTGTGGGCTTGAGCTTGGGCTTGAGCTTATGGGCATTTGGACCACCAAATCATTAATGGCTTGGGCTTATGGGTCACCAAACCATGAGTTTTAGCTTGGGCTTATGGGCCTTTGGATCACCAAACCATGGGTTTGGGCTTATGTGCCACCAAACCATGGGTTTGAGCTTGAGCTTGGGCTTATGGGCCTTTGGGTGATTATTTCTCTCAGGTATCGTTGTCACATGTCGTTCTCATATTTGCCGATAAAATTAAATATTAACCATATATCTATTTATTTTGGAATAAATTCCATTAATAAACTAGAAGTATAATTAATTATTTAATTTGCATTTTACACGTGCGATATTATTTGCTAACAATTTTAAATTGTCTACAAATTGCCCATCGAGACTTGTTCATGGACGAGTTGTCTTGAAATGGGCGAGTCTCGAAATTCACTTAGATAGTTTAAACTCTTATCGAGGAGTTCTTGACTTTGAATTTGATTTTGGATTTGTAAATAGTTTATACTCGTGTTTAGGAGTTTTGGACTTGAATTTAGAAAGTTTATACTGTTTCGAGGAGTTCTTGACTTTGAATTTGATTTTGGATTTGTAAATAGTTTATACTCGTATTTAGGAGTTTTTGGACTTGAATTTAAAAAGTTTATACTCGTTTCAAGGAGTTCGACTTGGATTTGGATTTGATTTTGAACTTGGACCTGAATTAATATTCCATATGGACTTCATGATTTTGCTTCAAGATTAAACCTATATATTTGTTTTATCTTGGGTGCCCAAATTCCACAAAATGGGCAAGCAACAAAATAACTCATCCACTGGACTAGGTGCAATCCATACTAGAGTTTTATTTTTTATGGCCCAACTTGTACCCATTTTTTTCATATGAACGATTTGGTCCACGTTGTTGGCTTAGTACCTTTGATCAAATTAGTGGCCCAATAGCCTTCTAGTCAAATCCTCACCAACTAAACTAACGGCCCAATCTTTTAGTTGAATTCATGGCCCATTCTCAACAATTTTCGGTAGTTTTCAAGAGCCACTTTAGCAATTTTAATGCTTGGGCTTTCCTCCTTTTAATCGGCACCACATCTTGGTTTCTTTCATTCTCCTTTCTAAAAGCAAGAATCTTAATAAAGCAGGTACAAGGTTGTTTGAGGCTGCAGTAGCTCATAGTGCCTTCAACAAGGTTCTTGTTGTGTATGTCTCCTATTCCAGCAGTCCTTGATTCATTAAATGAGGTTTGTTTCATTTTGCGAGAGAATATGGCAACTTTGGCGGACTAATATTGCACTGCGCAGTAGGCTCGTGGCTAGGTTTAGGTTTTTTTTCAATGAGACATTTCCTTCTATAAATAGAGAGGCTTTGTAGCTAGTCAGATGTCCATCTTTGTTTCACCATCAAACAAACACAACTCTTCTCTAACTCTTTGCCGTTATTCGTGCTCTTATTCACTCTTTATTTTGTTTACCATAGCTCCTTTTGAACCTTCTCGTCTAAGCTTAGTGGAAACCTCCTTGTTACGATCAAGTTGGTGGCGACAAGCAAAGCAAGCGGTGGTGTTCAGCTTTCTTCGAGGATTCAGAGACTCGTGGCAACCTTCTCCGAGCTTCAAGGTAATCCAAACCTTATTTACATTTGCTGCAATTTTATTTTTATTTTTTATTTTTTTCAGTTTGAGAAGGTCCTCTAAATTTTGCTACTTTTTATCGTCGGTTATAGCAAAAGGAGGAGGTTTTGGACTATGTAGTGTCTGTTGGAAATAGAAAGGAAATATGGTGAAAGAATTAAACTTTATTGGAGGAGAAAATGTATGAATGAATATTGTGTGTGTGTGTGTGGGCGTGTGATTCTATTTGGAAGGAGCAAATGATGGCTAGTTAATGGTAGGGCAATTATAATAGGATATTTTTCTTTCAATGATCAACTCCACTCTTGCAATAGGTAGGACTTTAGGATACATATTTATAGATGTCGTAGGTCTGGTTTTGCTACTATAGCCGACATTAGTTGTAGACTAGAATATTCTACTAATTTCTTTTTCCTAGTTCTAGAATTATCTTCTATTTTCTTTTCTTTTCTTTTAAATTCTAGAGTATTCTTACAAAATATCCATTCAAATCAAGTTTATTATTCCAACACTCCCCCTTAAACTTGATTTGTCATACCAAGCAAAATTCTAAATTTGACGAAATCTTCGAACTTGAGTGGCTTAGTGAAAATATCGGCAACTTGATCTTGTGTCTTCGTGTACTCCACTTGAACTTCATTCTTTGTGATGCGTTCTCTGATGTAATGGGCGAGTGTCAATATGCTTGCTTCGATTGTGGAATATCGATTTTGCTAGCGCGATCGCCAATTTATTATCCACGCAGATTGTCGTTGGTCTTTGAGGCCATCCAAGCTCTTCCAACAAGCTTCTTAGCCAGATTGCATGGCAAACACCGGCCGTTGCAGCCACATATTCAGCTTCACATGTTGATAGAGTAACTATGGGCTGTTTCTTCGACATCCAAGTAAACGCGGTATCTCCCATGAAAATACGAAGCCACTTGTGCTTTTTCGATCATCATTATCTCCAGCCCAATCATCATCCATTGCATCCCGCAAGTTTATATTGATTAGTACTGAATAGAACAAGCCATAGTTGATCGTACCTTTGAGATAACAAGAATTCTTTTGGCTGATTTCGGATGTATAGTGGTTGGATTCTCCATATAGCGACTAACAAGCCCCGTGGCATAAAGTATGTCGGCCTTGTGCAAGTTAAAATCAAGACTTCCAACCAAACTCTTGAATAATGCTGGGTCCATATTTTCTCCTCCATCGTCCTTGGATAATTTGATTCCGCACTCCACGGTGTGTTGATTGCTTTTGCAATCCTCCATCTTGAACTTCTTGAGGATTTCCTTTGTATAATTTTCTTGCGTGATGAAGATTCCTTCGAGGTGCTTTACTCCACACCGAGGTAGTATGCCATCAATCCAATATCGATCATCTCGAACTCTTTGGTCATGGCCTTCTTAAATTCCTCGAACATCTTTTAATTATTTCAGTAAAATCATATCATCTACATACAAACACACAATTAGAATATCACGCTTCTTTGTGTTTGACATAGAGTGCATGCTTTCGTGTGGGCATTTGGTAAAACCGTTCTCCTCGAGATACTTATCAATCCTGCATTGTTCCATGCCCTTGGTGCTTGCTTCAATCCGTATAGGCTTTCTTTAACTTTAAGACTTTGTCTTCTTGCCTTTCACCTCATAACCCATTGGTTGCTTGATGTAGACTTCTTTGTTAATAATACCGTTCAAGAAGGCCGACTTGACATCCATCTGATAAATCTTCCAACTATGTTGGGCTGCAAGAGAAATGATTAGTCTAATAGTTTCAAGGCGTTGGGTAAATAACACCGATCATAGTCGATTCCGACTCTTTGGCTATATCCTTTGCGACAAGCCGCGCTTTATATCTTTCAATCTCGCCTTTGGAATTCTTCTTGTCCTTGTACACCCATTTGACTCAATTGCCTTATGTCCTTTTGGCGGTGTTGTGAGCTCCCATGTGTCATTTTTCTCTATGGCTCTTATTTCTTCATTCATTGCGTCTCGCCATACTTTATGTTGTTCACTTCTTCAAAACTAACGGGCTCACGGTCGGTGAATAGATGAATAAGGTGAGATCTTCTAACCTTCGGTGTTGTCGTAGATCTCTTGTAAGCTTTTTCTCATGGTGCGCTTCTTTCATCCGGAGGCGATGGTGGTGAATTTGCAGCATTTGGCGCGGTAAGTAGGTGGAGTCATTGCGTTTTGCTCGGCTTCTTGACTTGCTCGACCATCTTGTGGTCTTGATTTGTGGGCGGAGATAAATTCACCGTTGGAGCCGAAATCCCACACTCCTTCTTCATCGAACTCCACATCTCGACTTATTCTCGTTTTCTTGGTGTTTGGGTTATATAATTTATAACCTTTAGAGTTAGAGTCGTGCCGATAAAGATGAACGTTTCACTTTTATCATCGAGCTTCTTTCTCCTCTCGTCTGGTACGTGCACATAAGCTTTGCTGCCAAACACCTTGAGGTGGGAGATTCCAGGCTTTTTCCGACTCGAGGCTTCTTATGAGTCTTTCCCATACACTCCTTGTTGGGCTCTGTTTGATAAGTATATCACAAGACGCCACCGCTTACCCCGTAATTCATTAGGCGATTCTTCGTCTTTAGCATGCTTCTTGCCATCTCCATGATTGTTACATTTTTCTTTCGCCACTCCATTTTCTTTGGGAGATCTTGGCACTGTAAGAGGCCTCAGGATTCGTTTGCTTGCAATTCTAAAACTCCTTAGATGTGAACTCTCCTCCTCGATTGGGTCCTCAACGCCTTGATTTTTCGTCCGCCCTTTCGACGATAGCTTTGAACTTCTTGAAAGCTTCAAATACTTCGATTTCGCTCAAGAAATATACCCGTCTTTTTGAAAAATCATCAATGAAAAGTAGAAAATAATTATTTTTACCGAGAGAGCTTGGCTTGATTGCCCGCACATCGTCTGCGTGAATCAATTCAATGGCCTTTGTGCTCTTGAGCTGGACTCTTTGGGAAAGGCTTTACAAGCTGTTTCCCAAGCAAACATCCTTCCGCGAGTTAGTGCGGATGTCGATGGATGGCGGCCCCTCACCATCTCTTTCTTTGATAGCAACTCTAGCCACCAAAGTTTAAGTGCCCATATCGAAGATGCCATAGCCAAGATGAATCTTTATAACAAGTCTTGAGACATTTGCCATGTCACTCTGAATATTTAATAGAAACATTCTATTCTTCGACATCGGCACCTTGGCTATAAGATTATTTTGCCATCTCTTATTGAAAGGTTATAATCCTTCATGTGAATATCATAACCTTTCTAAGAGTTTTCCCAAACTTAATATATTATTTTTCATATTGGGCACATAATAAACATTTGAAATAAATTCATGATCCCATTCTTTAGGCGGATTAAAATTTTTCCTTTTTCCTTTTACGGGGACTTTTGATTCATCACCAAATGAAACATTTCCACTCACCGATTCATCCATTTCTACGAACATGTGTCTTTTCCGCACATGTGATTGCTCGCACCCGTGTCGAGGTACCAAGTGTTATCTTGTCTTCCATCCTCTCCTTTATATGCCGAGCTTCTTGGCATTTCCTTGACCCATATTTTCGCAAAATTGGCCTTTTCTTCAAAACTTATTTTTCTCCTCTGCACTCGGAAGCATAATGCCCATACTTATTACAATTATAACACTTGCTTGAAGATTTGTCGTACCTCGATTGTGGGTTGCTCCTCCCGACCACTAGGCATATTTCTTCCATTATTGTTGTGAAACCTCCTCGTCCACGTCCATGTCCATAGCCTCACCTCGATCATGACTTTGGCCACGCCCTCTTCCGAATTGTCCACGGTGTTGCTCGATCCTCGTCATTATCTTTAGGGCTTACTTGCATTTTCGTGTCGCTCTGCAATATCTTGCTTTTCTTTTTTGCTTTTCCTCATATGCTTATATGACCCCAATAAATGATCAATACTCATTTCCTCCAAATTTTTGTTTCTTCGATAGTTACCACTATATGCTCAAACTTTGAAGTTAACGAGTAAAATTTTCTCCATAATTCTTACATCTTCTAATTTTTCACCATTTCTTTTCATTTGATTTGACACATGCCAAGACTCTTGTAAAATAATCGAAATCGACTGACTCTTTCATATGCAAGGATTCAAATTCACCTCTTAAGGTTTGGGCGTACTTCTTTACTTGCTCGGCCCTACGTGAAATTTGAAGTTTCCCATGCTTGTTTGGCGGTGCTTGCACTTGAAATTCTTTCAAAATCGCCGTCCCCAGTCATTGATAAATGAGATAGAGAGCTTTCTTATCCTCTTCTCGCATCTCGTAACCTATCCCTTTGTTGTTGGGATAGCGTCGCCTCATCTTCCCGCTGACTCCTCATAACCGCTTTCCACGATCTTCCATACGTCGTGGGCTCCCAAAAGTGCCTTCATCTTGATACTCCAATTGTCGAAGTTGCTCTTGTTGAGCATGGGGACTTGAAACGATTGTAAATTCGCCATAGCCACAGGTAGAACCTTGTAGCTCTGATACAACTTTGTTGGAAATAGAAAGGAAATATGGTGAAAGAATTAAACTTTATTGGAGGAGAAAATGTGATGGAGTCCGATATTGTTGGGCATGTTTTAACTTTAATTATTTTCGCAATGACCCATTTAGATGTTAGATTAAATAGTATCCTAGTTTAATTAGGTCTCTTATATTAATTAGTTTCTGTTTTGATTAGGAATCCTTCTTTGACAAGGATTATGGTTCTTTATTTTCTGTTTTGATTAGGAATCCTTATTTGACAAGGATTAGGGTTCTTTATTTTTCACTATATAAAGGGCATAAGCATATGAAAATATTGACTTTTGATTTACGAATATATGTGAGTTTTATTCTCTCTTCATTAGCTCTTGAATTTTCTTGTATTTGCGAAATTCAATTATCGACGATCGACGAGACATCCATCCCTAGCTTAGTGTGTCATTCATCGTCCCCGAGTTCTTGCGTCGACTATCTAGTTGGGGTATAGGCGAAATCTTGACCTATATCACTTGAGGGTTAGATTGAGAGGTTTGGGATATTCCATCTTGTTCGTTCTTTCGTCACAGGTCGATAGATCCTTCGTACCGGCGAGGATCGTATCATTTGGCATGTCGAGCGACAATGTCAAGAAGGTGGAATCGGATGGATCATGTCATAAGGACGACGATGATTCTATCGTCGAACAAAATTCATGATGGAGGCCTTGCGTTACGAATTGGGAATGATAATCACAAAGAGATGGAAGAGTCGCATGATCGAATCATCGCTTGAGGAGAGACCTCGAGAGAGGAACGACGTCGGCTAGATCCTATTGTGTATCAACGAGGGTGGGGAGCGAAGAGGAGGTAGGCGGCATAAATTTTCATCGAGATAATAGATACGTAAGAGGCTGAAAATGAGGAAGATGAGTTTCCAAATTTTGATGAAAGGCGGCCTAGAGGAAGAGATCGAGAAGATAACAATCTGAAAGCGAGATCAAGATGAACATCCCTTCTTTTCAAGGGAAAATGATCTGAATTATACTTGGAATGGGAGAAAGTTGGAGCTCATGTTTGATTGCCATAATTATTCCGAGCTTAAGAAGGTGAAGTTAGCGACAATAGAGTTCTCGATTATGCACTTGTTTGGTGGGATCAATTGGTGAGTAGTAGGAGGAGGAATCGAGAGCAGCCTATCACACATGGGACGAGATGAAAGGCGTGATGAGGAAGCGATTTGTGCCTAATCATTATTATCGTGAGCTGTACAACAAATTACGAATTTGAGGCAAGCGGTCGAGGAGTGTGGATGACTACTTCAGGAGATGGAAGTAGCCATGATCTGAGCCAAGATTGTTGAAGATAGAGGCGACTATGGCAAGATTTTGGTGGATTGAATTGGGAGATTCGCAATGGGTGGAGTTACAACATTATGTCGAGTTGGAGGATATGGTTCACATGGCTATAAAGATTGAGAACCAACTCAAGAGGAGGGGTAATGGCGGTAACATCAAGCAAAATCAGTCCAATTGGGCAGCCCAAAATTTTAGTGGTTCTTCATCAAGAGGCACCAATGGAAGAAAGATGAGCATCCGAATGAGGAGAAGTGGCCATTTGAAAAGCCAAGAACAGATCCTACGAGTTACACAACTCAAGCTAACCACGACGGTGCGAAACCGTGATTTGAAGTGTTTTACTTGTCATGGAATTGGACATATTGCTAGAGAGTGTCGAATAAGAGGTGATGATCATTCGGGATGATGGAGAGGTGGTGACCGATGATGAAGGAGAGGCTACTAATCCGTAGATGCCACCTTAGAGGATTCCGATGTTGAAGAGATTGAAGCACCGGATGCACTCATTTTGTTGCTAGGAGAGCTTTGAGTGTACTGTAATTGATGGTGATACAGAGCAACGAGAGAACATCTTTCATACGGTGTCATGTCAAAGATAAGGTGTGGGCGTGATCATCGATGGTGGGAGTTGTACCAATGCATTGCTAGCATGACCATGGTTGAGAAGTTAGGGCTACCATTAGTGAAACATCCCAAGCCATATCGGTTGCGGTGGGTGAATGATAATGGCATTGTCAAGGTGACGAAGCAAGTGAAGATTCCATTTCGCATTGGAAAGTATGAGGATGAAGTTCTTTGTGATGCGATTCCGATGCGAGCAAGTCGTATACTATTGGACGACAGTGGCGGTTTGATAGAAAAGTGAAGCATAATGGTTTTCTGAACAAATACTCCCTCGAGTTCAATCAAAGAAAGTGTCACTTGTTCCTCTTACTCCAAAACAAGTTTACGAGGATCAAGTCTGTTGCAAAAGCGAGTCGAAGTTGGTGAAGTCGGTTGGGCAAAGTGATAGATGTAAGGAGAAAGGAGTAATCCAAAAGTCTTGTCTTTATGAGGGCTAGTGATTTGAAGTGGGTGATGAATAAGGAAAATCATCGGTTGATATAGGTGACGATTTGGATTTGAGGACAAATCCTTCTCAAGAGGAGGAATGATGGAGTCCGATATTGTTGGGCATGTTTTTAACTTTAATTATTTTCGCAGACCCATTTAGATGTTAGATTAAATAGTATCCTAGTTTAATTAGGTCTCTTATATTAATTAGTTTCTGTTTTGATTAGAATCCTTCTTTGACAAGGATTAGGGTTCTTTATTTTCTGTTTTGATTAGGAATCCTTATTTGACAAGGATTAGGGTTCTTTATTTTCGCCTATATAAAGGCATAAGCATATGAAAATATTCACTTTTGATTTACGAATATATGTGAGTTTTATTCTCTCTTCATTAGCTCTTGAATTTTCTTGTATTTGCCGAAATTCAATTATCGACGTCGACGAGACATCCATCCTCGTTAGTGTGTCATTCATAGTCCCAGATTCTTTGCGTCGACTATCTAGTTGGGGTATGCGAACATCGACCTATATCACTGGTGGTTAGATTCGCAGGTTTGGGATATTCCATCTTGTTCGTTCTTTCGTTCGCGTCTTGATAGATCCTTCGCACCAGCGAGGATCGTATCAAAATGTGTATGAATGAATATTGTGTGTTTGTGGACGTGTGATTCTATTTGAAGGAGCAAATGATGTGATACGATCCTCACTGTGCGAAGGATCTATCAAGACGCGAACGGAAGAACGAACAAGATGGAATATCCCAAACCTCTCGAATCTAACCTCAAGTGATATAGGTCAAGATTTCGCCTATACCCCAACCAGATAGTCGACGCAAAGAACTCGGGACCGATGAACGACACACTAACTAGGATGAATGTTTCGTCGTCGTCGATAATCGAATTCCTCGGCAAACACAAGAAAATTCAAGAGCTAATGAAGAGAGAATAAACTCACATTTATTGATCAATCAAAAGGTGAATATTTTCAGATGCTTACATGACCTTTATATAGCCGAAATCAAGTCTAATCCTTATCAAAGAAGGACTCCTAATCAAAGTAGAACTCTAATTTACAAAAGAAGTTTTAATAAACTAGGACTCTAGATAATCAAGCACAAAAATACTACGAAAATCTTGATACAAAAACGTGGCCCATATGCCATATAATAATTAAATTCACAAAACTTGGGCTGCATCGTTCTTCTCTTGAAAAGGATTTGTCCTCAAACCAAGTCGTCACCTATATCAAACCGGACTCACCCACTTCAATTCACTAGCCCTCGCAAGATACCAAATGTGGGAATCCACCTTATATCCATTCCCCAGATAAGCCTCCACGGGCAATGTGGGACGATCATCCCACCCCATAAGACCCAACTACCTCACCGGCGATCTGGCGAACCCTATGAGACACCGACCCGGTGGAAGGTCACCGATACTAAATGATACGATCCTCGCTGGTGCGAAGGATCTATCAAGACCGAACGGAAGAACGAACAAGATGGAATATCCCAAAACCTCAGATCTAACCACCAAGTGATATAGGTCAAGATTTGCCTATACCCCAACTAGATAGTTGACTTGACAACTCGGGGCGATGAATGACACACGAACGAGGGATGAATGTCTCGTCGATCGTCGATAATTGAATTCCTGGCAAACACAAGAAAATTCAAGAGCTAATGAAGAGAGAATAAAACTCACATTTATTGATCAATCAAAAGTTGAATATTTTCGTATGCTTCTGCCTTTATATAGGTTGAAAACTCAAGTCTAATCCTTATCAAAGAAGGACTCCTAATCAAAGTAGAACTCTAATTTACAAAAGAAGTTTTAATAAACTAGGACTCTAGATAATCAAGCCTAAAAATACTACGAAAAATCTTGATACAAAAACGTGGCCCATATGCCATATAATAATTAAATTCACAAAACTTGGGCTACATCATGATGGCTAGCTAATGGTATGGGCAATTATAATAGGATTATTTTTCTTTCAACTAATCAACTACACTACTGCAATAGGTAGGACTTTAGGATACATATTTATAGATGTCATAGGTCGGTTTTTGCTGCTATAGCCGACATTAGTTGTAGACTAGAATATTCTACTAATTTCTTTTTCCTAGTTCTAGAATTATCTTCTATTTTCTTTTCTTTTCTTTTAAATTCTAGAGTATTCTTACAAAATATCCATTCAAATAAAGTTTATTATTCCAACAGTGTCATCGGTGGAAATCCATCTTGCTTCTTCAAGATTTCTAGCCACGAGAGGACAGCGGCAAGGGAGAAGCGATGGCGGGGATGGCATTTCATGTGAGCTAGAGGTGGTGGTCTCTGGGCCGTGGAAGTGATCGTAGTCCGTGTCTGGTGGAAGATGGAGAAGACGACAATGGTGGTGGCGTTTTAAACTTGATTTGTCATACCAAGCAAAATTCTAAATTTGAAATCTTGAACTTGAGTGGCTTAGTGAAAATATCGCAACTTGATCTTGGGTCTTCGTGTACTCCACTTGAACTTCATTCTTTGTGATCGCTCTACGATGTAATGGAAGCGAGTGTCAATATGCTTGCTTCGATTGTGGAATCTTGGATTCTTTGCTAGCGTGATCGCCGATTTATTATCCACGCAGATTGTCGCTGGCTCTTTTGAGGCCATCCAAGCTCTTCCAACAAGCTTCTTAGCCGATTGCATGGCAAACAACACGTCATGTCATGAGCCACATATTCACTTCACATGTTGATAGAGTAACTATGGGTCGCTTTCTTCGACATCCAAGTAAACGCGGTATCTCCCATGAAAATCTGAAGCCACTTGTGCTTTTTCGATCATCATTATCTCCAGCCCAATCAACATCCACTGCACTCGACAAGTTTATATTGATTAGTACTTGAATAGAACAAGCCGTAGTTGATCGTACCTTTGAGATACCGAAGAATTCTTTTGGTCGATTTCGGATGTATAGTGGTTGGATTCTCCATATAGCGACTAACAAGCCCCGTGGCATAAAGTATGTCCGGCCTTGTGAAGTTAAGCAATCAAGACTTCCAACCAAACTCTTGAATAATGTCGGGTCCACATTTTCTCCTCCATCGTCCTTGGATAATTTGATTCCGCACTCCACCGGTATGTTGAATGCTTTGCAATCCTCCATCTTGAACTTCTTGAGGATTTCCTTTGTATAATTTTCTTACGTGATGAAGATTCCTTCGTTGAGTCGCTTTACTTCCACACCGAGGTAGTATGCCATCAATCCAATATCGCTCATCTCGAACTCTTTGGTCATGGCCTTCTTAAATTCCTCGAACATCTTTTGATTATTTCTGTAAAATCATATCATCTACATACAAACACACAATTAGAATATCACCTTCTTTGTGTTTGACATAGAGTGCATGCTCGTGTGGGCATTTGGTAAAACCGCTCTCCACCGATACTTATCAATCCTCATTGTTCCATGCCCTTGGTGCTTGCTTCAATCCAGATAGGGCTTTCTTTAACTTTAAGACTTTGTCTTCGCCTTTCACCTCATAACCCATTGGTTGCTTGATGTAGACTTCTTTGTTAATAATACTGCTCAAGAAGGCCGACTTGACATCCATCTCGATAAATCTTCCAACTATGTTGGGCATTGCAAGAGAAATGATTAGTCTAATAGTTTCAGGCGAGCGATGGAGCAAATACCTCATCATAGTCGATTCCGCTCTTTGGCTATATCCTTTTGCGACAAGCCCTGCTTTATATCTTTCAATCTCGCCTTTGAATTCTTCTTCATTGTACACCCATTTGACCCAATTGCCTTATGTCCTCTTGGCGGTGTTGTGAGATCCCATGTGTCATTTTTCTCTATGGCTCTTATTTCTTCATTCATTGCGCCTCGCCATACTTTATCTTTGTTCACCTTCTTCAAAACTAAAGAGCTCACGATCGGTGAATAGGCGAGAATAAGGTGAGATCTTCTAACCTTTCGGTGTTGTCGTAGATCTCTTGTAAGCTTCTTTCTCGCGGTGCTGCTCTTTCATCCGGAGACGATGGTGGTGAATTTGCAGCATTTGGCGCAGGCGAAGTAGGTGGAGTCATTGCGTTTTGCTCGGCTTCTTCAACTTGCTCGACCATCTTGTGGTCTTCGATTTGTGGAGCGGATATAAATTCACTGTTGGAGCCGAAATCCCACACTCCTTCTTCATCGAACTCCACATCTCGACTTATTACTGTTTTCTTGGTGTTTGGGTTATATAATTTATAACCTTTAGAGTTAGAGTCGTAGCCGATAAAGATGAACGTTTCACTTTTATCATCGAGCTTCTTTTCGTCTCTCGTCTGCACGTGCACATAAGCTTTGCCGCCAAACACCTTGAGGTGGAGATTCTGTGCTTTTTCCGACTCGAGCTTCATGAGTCTTTCCCATACACCCTTGTTGGGCTCTGTTTGATAAGTATACAAGACGCCATACGCTCGCCTTGTAATTCATTAAGCGATTCTTCGCCTTTAGCATGCTTCGCCATCTCCATGATTGCTCTGTTTTTCTTTCCGCCACTCCATTTTGGCCGGGAGATCTTGGTGCGTAAGAGGCCTCAGGATTCCGCTTGCTTCAGCAATTCTAAAACTCCTTAGATGTGAACTCTCCTCCTCGGTCGGTCCTCAACGCCTTGATTTTTCGTCCGCTCCCCCTTTCGACGATAGCTTTGAACTTCTTGAAAGCTTCAAATACTTCTGATTTCTGCTTCAAGAAATATACCCACGTCTTTTTTGAAAAATCATCAATGAAAAGTAGAAAATAATTATTTTTACCGAGAGAGCTTGGCTTGATTGGCCCGCACACGTCTGCGTGAATCAATTCCAATGGCCTTTGTGCTCTTGAGCTGGACTCCTTTGGGAAAGGCTTTCTGAACTGCTTCCCAAGCAAACATCCTTCACAGAGTTGGTCTGGATGTCTGATGGATGGCAGTCCCCTCACCATCTCTTTCTTTGATAGCAACTCTAGGCCACCAAAGTTTAAGTGCCCATATCGAAGATGCCATAGCCAAGATGAATCTTTATAACAAGTCTTGAGACATTTTGCCATGTCACTCTAAATATTTAATAGAAACATTCTATTCTCCGACATAGGCACCTTGGCTATAAGATTATTTTTGCCATCTCTTATTGAAAGGTTATAATCCTTCATGTGAATATCATAACCTTTCTCTAAGAGTTGTCCCAAACTTAATATATTATTTTTCATATTGGGCACATAATAAACATTTGAAATAAATTTGATCCCATTCTTTAGAGCGGATTAAAATTTTTCCTTTTCCTTTTACGGGGACTTTTGATTCATCACCAAATGAAACATTTCCACTTACCGATTCATCCAATTTCACGAACATGTGTCTTTTCCCACACATGTGATTGCTCGCACCGTGTCGAGGTACCAAGTGTTATCTTGTCTTCCATCCTCTCCTTTATATGCCGAAGCACACCGGCATTTCCTCGACCATATTTTCGCAAAATTGGCCTTTTCTTCAAAACTTATTTTTCTCCTCTCGCACTCGGAAGCATAATGCCCAAACTTATTACAATTATAACACTTGATTGAAGATTTGTCGCACCTCGATTGTGGGTTGCTCCTCCCCCACCACTAGGCATATTTCTTCCATTATTGTTGATGAAACCTCCTCGCCCACGCCCATGTCCACGGCCACGCCTCGGTCGTGACTTTGGCCACGCCCTCTTCCGAATTGTCCACGGTGTTGCTCGATCCTTCGTCATTATCTTTAGGGCTTACTTGCATTTTCGTGCTGCCTGCAATATCTTGCTTTTTCTTTGCTTTTCCTCATATGCTTGTAACGACCCCAATAAATGATCAATACTCATTTCCTCCAAATTTTTGTTTCTTCGATAGTTACCACTATATGCTCAAACTTTGAAGTTAACGAGCGTAAAATTTTCTCCATAATTTTACATCTTCTAATTTTTCACCATTTCTTTTCATTTGATTTGACACCGCCAAGACTCTTGTAAAATAATCCAAATCGACTCGACTCTTTCATATGCAAGGATTCAAATTCACCTCTTAAGGTTTGAGGCGCACCTTCTTTACTTGCTCGGCCCTTTACAGAAATTTGAAGTTTCTCCCATGCTTGTTTAGCGGTGCTTGCACTTGAAATTCTTTCAAAATCGTGCCCCCAAATATTGATAAATGAGATAGAGAGCTTTCTTATCCTCTTCTTGCATCTCGTAACCTATCCCTTTATTGTTGGGAGAGTGTCGCCTCATCTTCCCGTGGCTCCTCATAACCGCTTTCCACGATCTCCCATACGTCGTGGGCTCCCAAAAGTGCCTTCATCTTGATACTCCAATTGTCGAAGTTGCTCTTGTTGAGCATGGGGACTTGAAACGATTGTAAATTCGCCATAACCACAGGTAGAACCTTGTAGCTCTGATACAACTTTGTTGGAAATAGAAAAATATGGTGAAAGAATTAAACTTTATTGGAGGAGAAAATGTGTATGAATGAATATTGTGTGTGTGTGTGGACGTGTGATTCTATTTGGAAGGAGCAAATGATGGCTAGCTAATGGTAGGGGCAATTATAATAGGATATTTTTTCTTTCAACTGATCAACTCCACTACTGCAATAGGTAGGACTTTAGGATACATATTTATAGATGTCATAGGTCTGTTTTTGCTGCTATAGCCAACATTAGTTGTAGACTAGAATATTCTACTAATTTCTTTTTCCTAGTTCTAGAATTATCTTCTATTTTCTTTTATTTTCTTTTAAATTCTAGAGTATTCTTACAAAATATCCATTCAAATCAAGTTTATTATTCCAACAGTGTCATCGGTGGAAATCCATCTTGCTTCTTCAAGATTTCTAGCCACGAGAGGACAGCGGCAAGGGAGAAGCGATGGCGGGATGGCATTTCGTGTGAGCTAGAGGTGGTGGTCTCTGGCCGTGGCAAATGATCGTGTCTTCATTCCCGGCCGGAAGATGGAGAAGACGACAACGGTGGTGGCGCTGTCTGGACCATCCCGCCGAGAGAGAAGAAAGCAGATCGACGCCGAGATTTTGGCTGTCAGGTGAGGAACGACATGCGACAACCCATTTACATCGAAGCGACATGCAAAGAAGATCTCATGTGGAGCGGAGATGGAGGCTGAACGACGACGCGTCACCGGCGGTTCATTTGGAGAAGAAGGTCTTTGCAAGTGGCGGCGCTGCCGGCGTGTTCTTGCTATTTCCTCGACGCTGAAGCGTCCATGGTGATGGGCGACACCGTTCATGGATTTAAGAGAAGGCAGCGGCTCGTTGGGACGGCGGAGCCACGGCGGTGGTGTTGCAAGACGGAGGCATGGGAGATAAATGAGGATAGAGATAGAGGCTGCGTGGTGGCGGCGGTGGCGACCCGTGGTATTCTTTGTTGATGTTCGCCATTCAGAACCGGAGATAGAGATGGTGAAGTGCTTCATCGGAAAAGTCGACGAGAGCTGCTTGCTTGTTGCGGGCGAGATCTCGGACAGAGGGGCGACAACAATTTTATTGGCGATGATAGCGCTTGACAACAAGAAATGCGGGCGTTGTTGTTGTCATCGCGATGATGGCCATAGGTGGCGGCATCCGCTCGCATCTTCTCGCCGAGGACGAGTGCACCTGCCTCGCTTTTTTTTAGCTCATGCATTTGTGCAAAACTTATTTTCACTAATTTTACATTTCCACAGTGCTCGACGTCGACTTCTCTTGGAGGAAAGCGAGGCAAATCTTGACTCGATCTCGCAATCCTTTTGTAATATAACACACTAAATAGGAGAATGAATCAGCCATATCTTCTCTTTGTGAAATGAGCATGTCGTGTATTTCTTTTGTATGTCGTGGCCTTTTTTTATTTTATTTTTATATTGGCATCGTGGATATTTGTCGCCCCGCAAGATGGTTGTTGAGCTTGGTATCCTTAGTCCGCGTACCGCCATTTGCGTTTGCTTGCGAGAGATGGTTACGATCGGGGTTCTTCGTGGCAATGAGCTGACACACACGTCGAGTCATCGGCATGGGAGAAGCGATGGCGGTGATCGATGGACTCTTCTTCATGGCCCGGCCATGGCGGTGGTGATGACAACAATGTGAAGAAGCGGTGTATCGCCTCGACCGCGATGAGTGAACGCGATGGTGAAGAGGCGTGTTCGTGATATAGTTGAAGCTGCGCGTGAGGTAGAGAGAAGGCGGTTCGTGATATAGTTCAACTGCGGCGTGAGGAAGACGCCGAGCTAGAAGCTGCCGCATCATTGGCGAGAGACGCGAGTGGGAGCTGTTCGTGATGTAGTTTGAAGTCGCACGCGAGGTAGAGAGAGGCATGTTAGTGATATAGTTCAAGCCGCACGTGAGGACGACGCCGAGCTAGAAGCTGCCGCATCATCGGCGAGAGAGACGCGGTGGAGCTGTTCGTGATGTAGTTGACTATGTGGTGCAAAAGGAGGCACGCTCGTGATATAGCTTGAAGTCCGACGACGCGAGCTTGAGGCGGCATGGTGCGAAGAGGTGGCATGTTCGTGATATAGCTCGAAGTCGACGATGCGAGCTCGAGGTAGCATGGTGCGAAGAGAGGCACGCTCGTGATATAGTTTGAAGCTGCGGCGTGAGGACGACGCCGAGCTAGAAGCTACCACATCATCGGCAAGAGAGAGACGCGAGTGGGAGCTGTTCGTGATGTGGTTCAAGCAAAGACGGGCGCAAAGAGGAGGCACGTTCGTGATATAGCTTGAAGTGCTGATGACGCGAGCTTGAGGCGGCATGGTGCGAAGAGGTGGCATGTTCGTGATATAGCTCGAAGTGTTGACGAAGCGAGCTTGAGGCAGCATGGTGCAAAAGGAGGCACGTTCGTGATATAGTTCGAAGGTGCGCATGAGGACGACGCCGAGCTAGAAGTCGTCGCATCATCGGCGAGAGAGACGCGAGTGGGAGCTGTTCGTGATGTAGTTGAGTCGCGTGGTGCGAAGAGGCACGTTCGTGATATAGCTTGAAGTCGCGACGGCGCGAGGTCGAGGCGGCATGGTGCGAAGAGGTGGCATGTTCGTGATATAGCTCGAAGTCGACGACGCGAGCTTGAGGCAAAGCATGGTGCGAAGAGGAGGCACGTTCGTGATATAGCTCGAAGTGCTGACGACGCAAGCTTGAGGCAACATGGTGCGAAGAGGAGGTATGTTCGTGATGGGGTGAGCTCGAGCAGCGCGGCGAGGACGACGTTGATCTAGAAACGGCTGCATCGTTGGCGACAGAGAGAGAGACGCGAGCTGAGAGCTGTCCGTGATGGAGCTCGAAGTGTTGGCGAGGACGACGTCGAGCTAGAAACGGCTGCATCGTCGGCGTGCCACGTGTCGACTTCATAAAGCTT
This sequence comes from Salvia rosmarinus, assembly GCA_036937905.1. Lineage (NCBI taxonomy): Eukaryota > Viridiplantae > Streptophyta > Magnoliopsida > Lamiales > Lamiaceae > Salvia > Salvia rosmarinus. The sequence goes on from JAODLM010000270.1 coordinate 332,138, forward strand.
GTTGTGCGAATGTAAGAGCGTCTCACGTTGCAGTTGCAGATCTTCAAGAATGGATACCCCGATATCTTACATTTCGGGCGATCCTTGAGTCTCCTGTCGTACGTCGACTGGTCCAATCTCTCAATTGACAACGTCAATCTGCCCCTTTGATTTGCAGAAGCCTCGTGCATTCCGGCCATTCCAAGTTCTAACAACTTTTCTCTTCCAGGATGATTTGAATCAGGCATAGTCAATTTCTTCACTTCTCTTTTCAACTTATTCATATCAGATTTATATTCCCTAAGCTTAGCAAGTAAAGTAGCTTTCGCGCTGGTCGCAAACTTCTAGCCTCGGATCCATCTTACGGATCAAAACATCGAGATCAACAAGTCACCTTGTATTCGTAAATCTCTTGTTTCTTTTTTTTATCAAGAAGAGTGACAGTAATTGCATTTCGCGACAAATTTGCCGATAGCTCACGATCTTGCCTTCATATCCTTCATAGACTTGGCTCGTCTTACCGCTTTTTTTGGGTTTTATTTTTTGGATCCGTGGTGGAGGCGGTGTGAGAAGTGGGCGGTTCTGTCATTCTCGCTTCGAGCGCATTGGTAAAGCAAAGTCGTTAGTCTCGTTTGGATCGCCGTAGGGAGAGGAATGGTTTCTGATCTCTTTTAAAAGATTTTGGGCAATTTGGTGGAGAGAGATGTCTGTGTTAAGTGAGGCGCGGGAGAGAGAGAGGCTGTGCATGCTCTCTTCTTCTTCTTCTTTTTTATCGTGAAATATGGGTTTGTGGGTGTGTGCATGGGTTTAGTGTATGCGTGTGTGTTTAGAGAGAGTTTAAAAGAGAGACCAGGAAAAGGCTAGGGAGAAAAGGAGATCGGGCTCAGTTTTTTTTCTTTTTTTCTTTAAACGGGGGTTTATCATATCAACCTGAAACATTAACTCCAAACTTAAAAAAACAACTACTAAACATGACTGAACTTAGAAAATTTCTAAGCTGCCTACGTACCCTTTTGGGAGGGATCAAGTCAAAACGTAGTTCAATGGATTAGGATTTTTTGATGAAGGAGGCTATACCATGCGGGCCGGGAGTAACATGCGATTTAGGCTCGTCGTCGTGGGTATCTTGATTTTTGTTGATTTTCTTTTATAGTGACATGCAGTTTAAGCTCGTGCTTCATGGAGCATGGTGGCTTCTTTTTGTTGATTTTTCTTGCTTTCTCAATTTTTTTTGACTTTTGGTTTTCTTCATTTTTGTTTTTCGTTTGATCTATGTACATATATACATGTCTTCCTCGCTACATTTCGGGGATAGTAGCGTCAAAACTTTCCATTGATAGGCACGATCCTCACATTGTCTTACGAAATCACCAGTATGCCCCATTGGTGTAGACTTCCTTGACGACATATGGGCCGTCCCATCTTGATATGAACTTGTTACCAACACGATGTGTGGTAACAATTGGCCTTCTCACAGAAGCACCAAATCTCCAACTTGAAAAGAACGGATGCGACTTTTTGTTGTAAGCCCGCGAGAGATTTAGATTGGTAGCATTCCGGTCTTTGTTGGGCTTCCGTCTTTTCTCGTCTAGAGCTTCTAGTTCTTCGAGGCTAAACGAGCATTCTCTTCCCCGTTAAGCCTTCTTGAATAGCGATTCTCGGTGATGGAATTTGTTGTTCAAGGGAATAATGACTTCTACACCATACACTAGAGAGTAAGGAGTCGTGTAGGGGTCACGTGAGTGGTTCGGTATGCCCATAGTGCTTCTCCAACCGCCGTGCTAATCCGTTTTGATTTGGACACTACCTTCTTTAGCAAGTTGCACAAGGTTTTGTTGAAAGCTTGGCTAAACCATTGGCGGGTGCATTATACATTGATGATTTCCTTTGTTTGAATCCGAACTTTTCGTAAAGTTTGTTTATCAATGTATTCTTTGAAAGGCGCCCGTTATCGATGATGATGTGAGGATCCCATGACGATAGATGATGTGGGCTTTGATGAAATCGACAGCGATAGCTTTTTACTTCTCTTAAGGCGAGCTTGACCCATTTAGAAGTAATCCGTTCTATGCCAAGATATATAGATGCCCCGATGATTTCGTCAAAGGTCCTACGACATCCATGCCCCAAGCATCAAATGGCCATGAAGCGATCGTGGGGTGAAGTGGTTCAGAGGTTGATGAATGATGTTTATATGGAATTGACAAGCTTGGCATCTCTGCGCGATAATCCATACAATCTTTCACCATCGTTGGCGATAATAACCCATCCTTTTGATTGAAAGTGTAGCTTTGGTCACGATTGATGGGCGCCACACACACCGAATGTGCTTCTTCCACGGCCTTGCGAACTTCTTCATTGTTCAAACATCTTAAGAAGACTCCTTCAAAAGATCGCCTATAAAGTACATCTTTGAAGAGTATGAAGCGAGTAACGCACGGATGTCGATTCTTCGACGTGGGTCGTTTGGCAACTTATCGTGTTTCGATAGTCGATCATCAATTGGCGCCAATCTTCTTCTTCAATTTCGAAGACTTCAACGACATCGCTCATTTTTCTCGCCATCTTCATTTTCAAAAATCGGTGGCACCGCCCAACTTCGCATATCGGTATATGTATTTCTCCTTCAGACGTGGCTATTGTAGATGCAAGTTTCGCTAGTGCATCTGCTTGCTTGTTTTCACTTCTTGGGACATGTTCAAGCTCGACGTCCCCCAGCCATCCGATGATCCTTTGGGCATACTTGACGTATGGAAGCAATTCAGGTTTCTTAACCTCATATGATCCAAGTATTTTATTCACCACCAGCTTGGAATCTCCGTATACTTTTAGGTGTAGCCTTTTTGTATCCATTGCCATCTCTAAACCGTGGATAAGCGCTTGATATTACGCTACATTGTTTGAACAATTCTCGGTTAAGGTAAAGAGTATGGCAATACTTTCTTTAAGCGATACAAACACAACGCCAAGACACGCTCCTTCTTCTACGTGAGATGCCCCATCAAAGAACATTGTCCAAGGAGACGATATCTCTATTTGAAGCGTCTTCATCCGGGAGATCATCACTCAATTCCCACTCGGCCAGGATTGGATGGTGCGCTAGAAAATCAGCCGATGCACCGCCTCTTCGACGACTTTCGAGGAACATAAGTAATCTCGAATGTTGTAATTGAAGATACCAACGTGCAAGTCTATCTCAGACAGGTCTTGACATCACAATTTCAGTGGGTTTGCTTTCGAGATTAGTCGATCTTGTATGAGCTTGAAAGTAGTGCTTCACTTTTGGATGGAAAATATCAAAGCCAAGCACAACTTCTCAATTGGGAATACTTCAATTCATTTAGCGTCATTGTTACGCTCAAATAATATAACGATTCTCTTCCCATTTTCATTTTCTTGCAAGTAATGCCCCATGGAGCGTTCTTGAGCTGCAATATCAAGATCAATGGACGGCCCGCCACGGTCTTTGCTAAGGCGGAGATCTCGTCAAATAAGACTTGATGCTTTGAAAGCATTGTCTTTGCGATTCGTCCCATTCAAATGGTACACCTTTCTTCATGATCTGCCGAAGCGGTTGACATCTTCCACTAGGTTTGAAATGAACCTTCGCAGTAGGCTAACTTTCCTTGTAAACTCTTCAAGTCATGGATGTTCCGAGGCTCGAGCATCTTCAATATGGCGTCGATCTTTGCCTATTCAATTTCTATTCACGATGGTGGACGATGAACCCAAGAAATTTTCGGACTTGACCCGAATGCACATTTTAGTGGATTCATTTTTAAATGGTGCTCTCTCAACTGCTCAAAGATCATCCTCAAATCTTGCGGATGATCTTTTCGCCTTTGGTTTTCACCACCGTGTCATCCACATAACACTCAATGTTTACGTGAAGCATGTCATCAAATATCTTTTGCATTGCTCTTTGGTAAGTAGCACCAAGATTTTTCAATCCGAATGGCATCGCCTTGTAGCAATATATACCCCAGCGCGTGCGGAATGCCGTTAGTTCTTCATCATTCGGTGACATGCGGATTTGGTTATAGCCTGATGATCCATCCATGAAGGACAATGCTTCATGCCCTGTTGTAGCGTCAATCATTAGTTCAGCGATAGGGAGTGGGAAGTCATCCTTGGGGCATGCTTCATTCAAGTCCCTGAAGTCAACACATACACGAATTTGTCCATTTTTCTTTCTCACTGGGACAATGCTTGAAATCCATGTTGGGTATGTGACTTCTCGAATGAATCCAACGTTGATGAGCTTGTTCACTTCAGCTACGATCAAAGGGACCAAATCTGGTCGAAATCGACGTTGAGCACGCTGATGTGTCGCGCTCTCTTTTGAATGACTAGACGATGCACAACTATTTGTGGGCTCAATCCTGGCATTTCCTTATACGACCACGCAAATATATCTTTGAACTCTTTGAGTAGTTCGATGTATAAACGTTCTTCATTAACGGTCAACAATGCGCTGATATAAGTCGGTCGCGGATCATCAACTGAGCCTAATTTGATTTCTTTCGGTTCATCATCGACAGACTTGACTTCTTCCTCGAATTGTTGAGGAGCTATTTCATCGTCTTCTTCTTCTTCAATGGCCCTTCCCGCATGAAGTGATGTGATTTGATGTGACGACTTGCTCGTTTCGTGTTTATCATTAGCGGCATAGTGAGATGAACCTACACTTTCTCTGCCTTCTTCGTCTTGACCACATGTGTAAAGGCGACAATCTTTCTCTTAGCCTTGAGCTCTTTCCCACGTGTCACAAGCAATGTGGTGCACCTCTTCATGCGAGAAGGAATCAAACTTCTCGGTTTTGGGTCATCAATGGTGTATTACCGTTTTCCCTATACCTTGCCTCAACTCGTGGCGCCTACCAAGTCTTTTGAAGGCGGATACTCGTTGGACCTCGGTTTACCTATTCTTTCAAGACGGATACCCTTTGAATCTTCTTTCCGGATGAGGATTCCTCGGTTCCTCTTCACATGCATAATTGGTGGTAGCCCTCTTGATGGCAATGCGAATGGGGTTTTGAGTGGTGAATCCCAATCACCGCTTAGGGTTTTGGACCGCGTGGTCATTTTTTTTCAAAGGAAGCTTTGACATGGTCTTTTCATGAGGATTGTATCCGGTGACGACGAGGAGCTTGTATGCCTTGGGCCCAAAGTGTTTAGTAATTTCATTACTTGAGAATTCTCCATGTTACGTGGAACGCTCGCTTTGGTCGAACAAATCCTCCAAGTGGTTGAGGAACCGCCTCAAGCGCCGTCAATTTTGTTAAAGGCACGGTGAATCCTTCTATCTTCGGGATATGCTTTTTTTCCTTTTGATGGACTCGGGTTCTTCATGTCGCTTTCACTTTCATTTTTGTAGGGCTTGCTTTTACCATGTAATACTTGGCGTCGACAAAGTATGACTAAACTTCGTGAATGGTCTTTGATCGCCAACTACCACTGTCCTCACAACACCATCTTGCTGATATTTGAAGCATTGATGCAACGTAGAGGGGATGACGCCATTTTCATGCAACCATGGACGACCAAGAAGCATATTGTAAGATGTCTTGGCGTCGATCACATGAAGCAGTACAGATGATCTCATGTCGCCCATCAATAAATTCAGCCTTATAGTGCCAATGGCTCTTTGTCCTTCATGATTGAATCCTTGAATCATCAATCGGCTACTAGCTAGCTCATCTTCTGGATTCCTAGTTGCTTCAACGTTCTTAAGGTTAAGATGTTGTTGCCGATCCTCCATCGATGAGAACCCTATTGATTTTACGCTCACGAGTGAAGCAACTTACGAACAATGGTGCATTATGACATGTAGATCCAAGTCGCAGTCTTCGTTGGAAAATGTGATTGTCGAGACATCTTCATCTTCATAACGCTCGACTCGACTTGCGTCCTCGCATGATCATCCACGTCGTATGAGAGCTGCAATACCTTCTATTATGTCACCGATATCGATGGTGAGAACATTTACGGCGGCACTATCTTCTTGAGAGATATTTTTCCTTCTCAAGCCAAGCGCATGATTACATCTTTGAATATGAAGCGATCATGTATGGGGTGTCCAACCAACCTATGGTACTTGCGATTTGGATCGTCAATCGTCCGCCTCGTTAGGCGCTTTATCTCGTGCAATTCGATGAGCCTTTCTCGAAAGCGTGTCATCGAAGATTCCGAGACATCGTAATCCGTAAAAGGGTATTGTTTTTGTTGCATTTCTTTGAGGGTCGACCTTCTCCGCCTCTATTTCACGAGATGTGCTTTGATTGTTATCTTTCTCAACGTCCTTCTTATGAACTTGACCGATGTTGCCTTTACCGCCATCGATTCTTTCTTTGGTGCTTTCTCAAATGGTTTTGCCCCCCTTCTGAATTCTTGTTTCTCTTTGAATCTGCGAGGTTCTTGGATTGGAGGTCCCTCAATTCCACTTGCTGCCATGCTTAGCTCCATATCATGAGCTCTTGTTGCCAATTCTTCGAATGTTCTAGGCTGGATTCCTCGTAGGATGTATTGCAGGCCCCAATGCATCCCTTGAATGCACATTTCAATGGCGGATGATTCGCACAATCGATCCTTGCAATATAGACATAGATTTCTCCACACATTGATATAGTCAATCTTGGTTCTTTTTGAATCGGCGAGAACTCGTGAGTTCCACCATGCTCACTGCTCTTCCGTGTTGTAAAGCGGTTGAGGAACTCATGCTCGATTGTTCCCAACCTGTCAGTGAGTTTGATTCCAAGTCCGTATACCAATCGAAGGCATTTCCTTTGAGCGAGCGAACAAACCGCTTGACCAAACGATCTCCAAATATTCGGCATTGTTGCACGCTTCGACAAAGTGAGCTACATGTTGTCTTGGATTACCTTTACCGTCAAATTGTTGGAATTTGGGTGGTTGATAACCATGTGGCATTCTCAAGTTGTCAATTCTTTGAGTATAAGGCTTGGAGTAAATCAAGGATGATTTAGAATTTCCGTCAATCCTGTTCTTCATTGTTATTTCAATGAACTCCTTGAGTGGTGCCTTTGATGAAACCATCAGAAGAGATTTGAATATGTTTTCCAGACGATTTTCTCTCATCACGAGTTTCTTGCTCGTCGTCTTCTTCTTCATCATCGTTGTGTTCATTTTCCTCGTCATGGATACGGCTTGATTCCACCTTTTTCCTCTCGAAGTTTTGCAATCGAGCATCTTGCTCTTGGATGTGTTTGTTTAGAGATTCAACCAACCTTGTAAGATTTGAAAGTCGTTCTTCTGGTGGAGGTGTTTGTCATCATCACGGGCGCCTCAAATGGGTAACTTGTGATGAATCTTGCAGCGGGGATGTGAAGCTCCTTGAGCCAACACTTTCTTCATTCGAGGTGGCGATGTGTTCTTTCGCTCTTGGCAAAGGCGACTCAAGCTTGAAGTTGTTTGGCTTTGCTTCGTGTCATAACGCCAATGCTTTCGAAGAAGCTTTTGAAGTGACCTTGGTTGCATGTTTTGGGTGAACATCGTTCAAGATTTTTAATTGAAGAGTAGAGATAAGAGGTAGAGACGTCCCATTGTATGCAAAATTTGTAACACAAATTTTGTATTTAAATTTTATAAATACAAAATTGTATACAAAATTAATTGAATTTTGATTTGATGAATTTGAGATGAGTTCGATCTTCTATTTATCCTCCGATTCTTCTCTTGATGTGATTCTCGAAGCGATCTTGAATTTTCTTCAAGTTGTTTGGAGGGATGTAGTTCCTTGATCTCGTTGAACTTAAGCGTTTAACTGACGATGATGATCTTGGCAAAGAATGCGGCGATTTGCACGAAGAACACCTTGAACGTTAAAGAAGACTTCGAATGTCAGAGAATGCTTCGCAGAGAATTCTTCGAGTATCTTGAGCTCTTCTTCACTTCACTTCAATTCACCTCTCTCCATTTATGAAGCCCCAACACCCCTATTTATAGATGTGAGCTTGTGGGCTTTGTGGGCTTTTAGGCTTTGTGGGCTTGAGCTTGGGCTTGAGCTTATGGGCATTTGGACCACCAAATCATTAATGGTTTGGGCTTATGGGTCACCAAACCATGAGTTTTAGCTTGGGCTTATGGGCCTTTGGATCACTAAACCATGGGTTTGGGCTTATGGGCCACCAAACCATGGGTTTGAGCTTGGGCTTGGGCTTATGGGCCTTTTGGGTGATTATTTCTCTCCGAGGTGTCGTTGCCACATGTCGTTCTCATATTTGCCGATAAAATTAAATATTAACCATATATCTATTTATTTTGGAATAAATTCCATTAATAAAATAGAAGTATAATTAATTATTTAATTTGCATTTTACACGTGGCGCGATATTATTTGCTAACAATTTTAAATTGTCTACAATATTGAGAATGGCCGAGAGCCATAAGTATTGGTACATTGAGGTATGGTTTGTAATTGTTGGATTATATGATATATTAGTGATATATGGTAATGTATAGGCATTGTGGAATTTAATTAGAATTTTAGGAATTTGTTTGGGTAATATTTGAGGAATTTCGAGAGCTATAAGGTATAGGAAATTGATGTCCAATTTTTCTATAACTAATGTTAATTCATATTATGGACCCTATGATAATATAGTGTATTATATGAATTTAGAAAAAAATTTGGAACAAGTTTGAAAAATTTAGCATAAGAGCCGTGAGCTTGGGTATGTTTAATAAGGATTTTTAAATCCTTTTTAATCAAGGAAATAATGTATTATATGTCTAGAAATTATTTTAGACATAGTTGGAAATTTTGAGAATTTATAAACATAGTATACTATGTTTACGACAAAACGTTATATTAAATAACGTTAGAAATGTAAAATAATGTTTAAAGTATTAATTGATTCATATTAAAGAAAAATATTGAGCAAGTTCATTGATTTGCGTGAAAAATCGAGAATTAAGACTTTATGAAAAGAAATCGATTGAAAATCGATTTATTTTTGAGACTGGTATTTAAATGTGTTAAGAAAAGTCAAAATGTTGACTTTTGATACAACGTATGGAATACGTTGATTAAATTAACTAGTACGTGTGAAACGTAGAAATTTTTATAAGAATATCTCAAGTGTGAGAAAAGATTTCATAATTGAAATCATTTTATTAAAAGACGTTATTACCGTTCAATGTTTAACCTAATGGTTAATATGAGATCAGAATCATATTACGTCTCTCGAAATACGAGAATTATTTTATTAAAATACGCGTTGAAACGGCGTATTAAAATTTGTTAAGGGATTCGAATGATTACTTTATAAGTTATCAAAGTTTATTAAACTTTGATATTCTCGAAAAACATGCCGACGTACTAAAATAGTTTTTACGTAAAGGTTGGACGCGGACGTGATGAGTGGACAAAGCAAGAAATCGATTAAGACTATCTATAGTCCAGGTGAGCTTTACTCTACTCAAATATGTCAATCGCTTACCAAATGATTTATTTATGATGATTTATTCGCAAGAAATATTGGTGAAATGATTTATTCAATTACCCCGCCCAAAATATTTGTATTTTGTGTATGTATCCTATCCATGATATTTGATGCGTATTGTTGGGTAGCTCCCACTTTGACATTCTTGAATTCGTATCCTTGTAAGCACCCATGAGGATGATGGAGAATTAAGTATCCTATCTTAGGAATGGCAAGGATTTTGTGCACTATTTATTTGTGATTTGTGTCTTTGAAAGGGTGCTCGATCGGTCATATGGCATACGTGTAGGAAGAGGCCTCATCTCCAGCCAGGATTGATTTATGAGATGAGTTATGGGATTGTTGTGATGGATATGGATCAGACATACTGAGGAAAATGCTTGTCAAGCAATATTTATGGAAAACGAGCGAAATTATTTAGTAAGACGCAGTATTTCAAACAAAACCTCGTGTGTTCTTGTGATGGGCGATGTAATTTCAATTGATAAAATATTTTGGCATGAGTCCACTGAGTGCATTATTGTACTCACCTACATGTTTGTTTTTAAATGTGCAGGTTGAACAGATGATGGATGAAGATGTGTCGGCGATCCTAACCCTTTTGATTATGATATGTTAGAAACCTTGACTACACATCGTCATATGTGTTTTCACACGTCTTTCGGCTGCAATAGAATTTAATTATCTTTTGATGTTGATAGGTGAATGCCTTCCGAATATATGAATTCTTGTATATATATTGGATAAGCTTCTTAGTTTACTTGAATTTAGTCCCACAATTCTATGACTAATTATCGTTTATATTTCTTGATTATTATTCCAAGTATTAGTCCTCGTTAATCCGTCCTTAGGATTAGAGGGCTGTTACAACGCATGAGAATATAAAGAAGAAAAGTGCACTCTTCTAGGAAAGTTGAGCGACTGCACGTATGTCCTCGCCTTTGCATTGTCTATAAACTTGAGATCAGCTTCAGTTTGGCTGCCAAGAACACTGATAATAAGTCTGAGTTGGCTGAGGCTATCCGTTCCTGGAAAGATTGGTTTCCGGCCAAGAATTTCTGCTAAGATGCATCCCACGGAGGCACGGACCAGATATCGATGGAGGTTCCGTAATTGTCACAGGAAAGGAGCAGCTCTGGTGCACGGTACCATCTAGTGACTACATATTCAGTCATGAACTGCCCGTTGTCTCTGCTGGTACGCAAGTCCAAAATCACATATTTTAGCTGGCAGTCAGCATTCACGAGGAGGTTCCCGGTTTCAGGTCCCGGTGAAGAATGTTTGTTGAATGTAGATATTTTAACCCCCTAAGCAGCTGCACCAAATCATATCGTTGTATGTAAGTAAGCATTATTGCAGCTATGCAGAAATCTAAATGGAAAACTTTCTTTGGAAAGGATGCTGCTATCTCCGAGCGATTCTTTTCTCATGTGTCTAAACTTATGATGGCAATATAATAAAGGCGAAAACTGTGAAAAGGAGAGACAAATACAAGGAACTCACAGTGTTTAGAACATGCACTACTTTCTTGCTACTTCATCTAGTTAATGCACGACAAGGACGTTGGCAAAAACAACTCAACATATATAACATTTACACTCTAGAAACTGTAAACAGCAGTTTAAATGTCCAAGAGAGATTGCCACAAACACAACCTAGTAGTGTAGCTTATGAATCATTAATCATGTATGAAAAAATTCCAAATAAATTGATTATGTTATTTCTCCTAGTGACAAAAATGCTTTTATCACATACCAACACAATGCTAGTTCTTTCATTTACAGTTGCACCTATCACAACCACAGATAAATAGATGCACAATTAAAACATACTCATCTCATCATCCTCGAAACTCATTGCAAGTCAAATTAACACGAAGACTAAAAGCATAGCAGAGCACCCAAATGCGAAGAAGAATCACCTGAAAGATGAAGTACTTGCAGTGATCATTCGACAAAGGCTGCGATGACTTGATAATCTGATGAAGATCGGTGTCCATCAACTCGTACACCAGATAAACATCCTTAAAACTCCTCCAATTGCTAGGCATCATCACATCCTTGAGGGCGATGACATTCTCATGCTTGATGCACCGCAGCAGCATCAGCTCTCGCAGAGTCCTCATTGCATCCACGCGATTCCCAAACACATTGTTGATCTTCTTGATCGCCACCCTCTTGTTCGTATCCCTATTTATCGATGAACAAACTACCCCATAAGCTCCTCTGCCTGCCTTTGATGGGAATGTATTTGGTGTCAATTTCGAACAAGGTATGCCACATTGTGTAGTAATGCTTTCCTATTGGCCTAAATCTATTTGGGGGCTCCACGGGAGTCGCCATTTCACTGTCGGAATTTTCCATACATCAATCCCAATTTATACAAATAAACCCTAATCCATCGATCCTAACACGCACAAAATCACAAATTCATGCGAATTATAACGAATAAAATGGAAATACCTATGTTTAGTATTGAATGGAATCTCCCCTTTGCCTTCAATTTTCCACCTTTATCATTTATGGAAAAGCGACCTCTACCGTTGAGGAGTAAAGCCAAATCTTCGAAATTCCGCCGCCACTTTTCCAGTAGACTCCACCGATTAACAGGGATCCAAAACCTCTCTGCCGATTGTGAGCGACCAATCAGTAGTAGTGAATAAAGTATTGCAATTATGGGTGGAGGAAAGGAGATGGATCATGAGTGTAGATTTGTTGAGATGATGTGTGAAAAGGGACAAAGGGAATGATATGATTGAGCGTGGTAGATGACGATCTTCTCCACAACCCACAAGCATGACAGCTACGCCTATCTCTCTCATCTCTCTGAATCTTGTGCAGGTACAGCGTAAGAATTCTAGACAAGCAATATCCCTTTCCTATATTTGTTGAATTGAATAGATAAATACAAAAAGAAGTTTCTAGTTTGGGGATATACCCACGCAAGATTCGAGTTTTGGTGGTGGTGAAAATGGAGTGTTCTTGGCGTGAGTGGTTCAACTTTGAAAGTTGAGAAGAGATGAAATTGGAGCACTTCCCACGTGAAAAGTTTTGAATGGTTTATTGTTGAATCCAGATTATCTAATTTATAAAACATATTATATGATTTAACTCATTCTTAGAAGAGTTTTGTACATATACACATCTAAATTTGAATATTGAAGAAATATTTTATAAAAAAAAATTGAAATGTTAAAAGTTATTAGCCAATATAAGATTAATTTTTTAAATTTTTTAGTAGTTCATGATTTTTTGAATTAACAAGCTTAGAATTGCCAAAATCAATTTATTAATGTAAACAAGCTTAGTAAGTTTTTATGTTTTCTTTCCTATAGTTATTGAACTTCAAATAATTGGATTTTGCATAGTTGATCAAGCGGCGTCACTTCTTTTTTATTTAATTTTTCATAAATGATAAAACTTTGAGGTAGAATTTATCCGACGGCTCCTCCCACTAAAAAATAGAAGAAAAGACTTTTAGTTTTAGGTAGTTACAAACACATTTAATTTGGAAATCATTTTAATTACCACGTGTTAAGCCTAAACTTCCACCATAATTTGCATTGACAAAAACTTGGGTGAGTTAAGCGCCATCATGAGTTCAATTGTTTTTGTTAAAATAATTATATATTAATTATGGTGAGTAAGGATAATTAGATTTTGTTAATTTATAATTAAATTTATTAATTTTAATTATGACTTTAATTTAAAATTAGAATTTATTAATTCATAATTATTTATTAATTCATAATTAAGGTTTATTTATTCATTAGGGTTTATTAATTCATAATTAGCATTTATTAATTCAAAGTTAGGATTTATAAATTCATTAGAGTTATTAATTCACAATTAGGATTTATTAATTCAAAGTTAGGATTTATTATTCAAAACTAGGGTTTATTATTTCTAATTAGGGTTTATGATTCAAAATTAAGGTTTATTAATTCACGATTATGGTTTATTAATTCAAAATTAAGATATATTAATTTAAAATTTAATAGGAAACATTAATTTATTAAACTAATTAATTTTAATTAAAATTAATTTAATTAATTAATTTTAATTAGAATTGATTTAGTTAAATAATTAATTAGAGGTGGGTCTCACTGTGCGCACGCGTGCAGACAGGATACCACCCCATTTGCATTTTGCAGTGTTAGTGAAGCAACGAAATTATTTATTATGTAAGATGTTATACAGGTTCAGGTACATAACCAAAATTCACAGCGGGAATGAGAGAAGAGATAGAAACTACTAGCAAAGACATGTCCACTACTTTTCCTCACGAGATGTTTTGAATGTGAGATATAAAATGAAAATGGTGAAATGCACTCTTAATATTTATTTATTTTTCATAGGATTAAGCATTTTTTTCATGGTGAAATGCACTCTTTATTATTATTATTATTATTATTATTATTATTATTATTATTATTATTATTATTAAAATGATAGCGGAATATTTGGACACTATTTAATAATTTAATACATTTTATTCCTTAAATTTTTTATAGTACTGTTAATTCAAGATCTGCAAATTGTATTATATTTTGAGGTATGACCTAAAACTCTACCTTGAGATGTTACTAAAACTAATAAATTATTAGATTCACAATTGCTACTAACTATATAAATTATTAAAAGTAGTGACATATACACCCTAAAACTCTACCTTGACATATACATTCAAATTTTGGAGATAAATAAATCAAATTCAATCTAAAAATCCAAAAAAATTGAACTGAATTTAATATGTCGTTTGATTCGATTCGATTGTACAAATTTCATATATTTTTGCTCATCCCTACACAGAGCAAAAAAGAAGCATAACAGATCTACATGTCCATGAGCTCTTTAGTAATTGGAATTGACATGGACTAACTCACATTATTTATATTAATTGAGCTTTGGCCTAAAGGAAACCTAAAGAGTCCCTACTTTTGGTTGTGGTTTCCATGTCCTTTCGCTTTAGGGTTTTGTTTTGTCCGCTCAGGATCACCGGCTTGCTTAAGCACGGTGTTTTGTGCTTTTGTCTCTTCGACTTTCTTTTTCTATTCTCTCATCTCCTCCTGCTTTTTTTCCTTGTTTTTCCGCTCGTTGTTTTGCGGGATCGGATTCTCCCGCTTTGTGAAGGCGGACTAGCAACTTCCATATCGTGGTGTTCGACTGGATCTCGCATTCCTATGATGAGCTCTACTAATGATGAGGGGTAGGTGATCTACATGGAGATGAGGAGGATGAACCACCGTGATCCATATCTCCCACAACAATCCGAACGCCACCGCTAGTGCCCTCACCGCATTGGTCGATTTGACTCAACCGATCCATCAACGCCTATGACTTGATGGATACCATGAAAAGATCCGAATCCTCGGAAGGTGTGACATGTCGCGAGATCGAATCCAACTTGTTCTCGCCCATTCAATACCGAGAGACGTGGAACCAGTGGTAAGTGGGATTCCTCGCACTTCAATAAGGACGTCTGGTGCTAATGAAGATTCAACCGAGTATATAACCTTACGCAATGACATTCTCGAAGACCCCATTTTGCACCGATCTATGATCCGCCAATGAGTGGTCGAACTATGGAAATTTTACGCAACTTGGGTTCACGACAGCGCGATTCTTGGAGACATGACGAAGAATCTTTGACGGGCTAAATCGAAATGTTCGAATCGAGGTGGAAATAAACCGGAAAATCTCTCAAGCAAGGAATAAAAGTTAATGTGGATGGGAACATATTATGGTTGCTATCAAGTATGAACGTCTCGACTTTTCGCTATGTGTGTGGGCACTGGGACATAGCGTAAAGGATTAATGAAAGTGGGTACTCAAGGTGGTGGTTATAGGAATATCATAGGCAAATTCAATGACGGTATAAGGGCTTCACCATTGAAGAACGCCAAATATCTTGTGGATATTGGCAAAGCCAGAAAATCCTTGTATGCCAAGACTCCATCAACTAAACTCGTGGTCGATGGAAAAGATTCGCCAAATAAGGATAATGTTGAGGGTACTAAAACAATTCCTCCAGAACAAGTGACTGAGTTGTTAAGCTCGCTGGAAAGAGTTGATGTTGGATTAAAAGTCTCGCATGCCCTACCAAACACTGCCCATATCCCCTGCAACCCACATTTTAATAATCCCCATCCAGCCTTAAAT
This sequence comes from Salvia rosmarinus, assembly GCA_036937905.1. NCBI lineage: Eukaryota > Viridiplantae > Streptophyta > Magnoliopsida > Lamiales > Lamiaceae > Salvia > Salvia rosmarinus. Next base: position 347,741 of record JAODLM010000270.1, read on the forward strand.
CATGACCCATACAGACCCTCACATACCCGTCCATCTACCTCACAAACCATTGTGTGTCAATCTACCCCCTACGAAAACTCATCTTTGAATGGCAAACATACCAACAGCCTAACCTACACCTTAACCTATATCTCTTCTCCCGCAAGTACTCATACTACTGAAACTACTTCTCTCATCACCAAAACCCAAGTAACCAAACAGACCATTCACATTGCTACCCAACTCAACTCTGCTCCAAAAACCAGCCACCCTACTCAATCCCCCAATACCTTTAAAATTGAACAGGCGACACACATACCTTCAGTGAGCTTGTGCCGCATTAGGATAAATAAGCGATGCCAAGAATATCCGAGCAATAAGGGTACTATGGCCCAATCGGAAATGGTCCATAAAAGGAAGCTCCCAGACATTCCAGAGGAAAATAGTGCGACCTCACCTAAACGCACTAAAATTTCAAGTGTTGAACTTGAAAATAACATGGGAATATCGGCGAAGGTTGCTAAGCAACCCCACCACCCCCAATGAAAACCTTAAGTTGGAACTGTCTCGGGCTTGGGAACCAAGCGACAGTTCGTGCCCTATCTAAGATCCTAGCTTGGAATCGATCGGAGATCATATTCTTGATGAAAACTAAGAGAACGACTCAAGAGATGCATGAGATTAACTATCGATACTTCAGATTCAAAGGATGTTTTTGTGGTCCCATGCATTGGTGGTGGACGTCACAGACGTAGTGGACTTGCATTGCTGTGGCGAGACTCGGTTGATATTACACTTCTTACATACTCACAAAATCACATCTATGTTTCCTTTACATAGAGTATAAATGAGACAACTGATTTTGTGTCCAGAATCTACGGTTGGTCGGAGGCGGAGAATCAGTGGCGTACCTGGGAGCTTCTAGATCGAATTCAAAGAAACACAACTGATCCATGGTGCTGCATAGGTGATTTTAATGAAATCCTCTGGTCAAGAGATAAAAAAGGTGGAACTCAAAGAAGCCTCTTAGCCATGCAGGCTTTTCCAGAGGCTGTGGAACGGTCAAACCTGCAAGAAATTAAATGTGTGGATAATCTATTCACATGGTCAAACAACAGACAAGGGGATGAGAACATACAAAAGAGTGTCTGGATCGTGTTTTTGTGAATGAAAAATGGAAGCAGGTTTACATTGTAAATATGGTGCTACACTTACCTAGGTACAAATCTGACCATACACCCATCATCCTTATGTATGATATCCAGGAGCGAAGCGCACAGAGAAAAGCACGTCACTTCCGCATTGAAGAGATGTGGGCACAACATCCAAATTTAAAGAGGTGCTGGAGCATACTTGGCGTAGCATATCATCGACACCTTCAATGGATGAGAAACTGAGATTGTGTGGCAAAATTATCCTTGAGTGGGATCGTACACAGTTTGGTAGTGTCAAAAGAAAAATTAAAATGCTTCAGGAGCAGTTAGCAAAGCAACAGAGCAAAGATCAAACTATAGATGTGATACAACAAACTCATGCCATTGAAGCGGGAGGAAATTATGTGGCGACAAAGGTCTTGTGTAACATGATCGAATGATGGTGACAGAAATACTAAATTCTTTCATGCAAAGGCTGATCATCGGAGGCAGAGAAATGTAGGGAAAACATATGTTAACCCTCGCCCCGAGGATCCATCTTGGGTGTTTAATTCACCATACATTGATTATAAACCTAGCATGCGCCTATATAATTAATCGCAACACGTAGGGTTTTCACGTGTTTACCTTTCGATCCGCCGAGGTGGATCGAACGGGATGAACGGATCGAATGATCGAGACTCGTGCTTTGACCTTACCGACCGTATCCCTGATGCCCAATCTCCAACGCCGAGTGAGGACGATCTATGGAGAATGCTTCGAAAATCACCCTTGCTCTCTTCACTAAAACTCATGAAAATTTTCTCTCACACACAATGAGACGACCGAAAATTCTAGTGTTGTTATGTGAGCATTAACCTGACTTTATCTCATACCTTATATTTATAATGCACTACCTTAATCCCATATGGAAATTACCATAATCCTATATGGAAATTACCATAATCCTATATGGAATATTACCATAATCTTAGGATTATTTCCATACTTTCGGGATTATTTCCATACTCGTGATTATTACCATAATCTTATATGAAAGGATCTATGCATATACCATAAATATAATAATATCCTTGTGGGATAAAGAGAATAAAATCTTACCATCGGGAGCATGAGGGCGCCGATTTTCCTGGCTACGGGCCCTGGACGGGCCACTGTGGATCAAATGCAAGGAATAAAGATGGGCCTCAAATAAATTAATTATCTTATGTTCACCCGTAACATAAATTAATTTATAAACATTCGATCATTCCACTAGAGAAAGAATGTTGACTTACCCTTTATTATCAAGATGAGTCGGCTTGCACTTAGACATTCTGAATCCCCGTATTTAAGATATCGAACATCCATTAATCATTTATAGCAATCTGATCGCTAAAACGATTAATAACTTCACTTCCTTAAGTAGTACCACTCAACCTTATTATTGTACTTGAGCTAACTCAACTGCGGGGTTTAGTACAATAAACCTTTGAGCTCCTTAAGGGACGCCATCATCCTAAACGGATACGGTGACTCGACATGATAACTAGCGTGACATACAAGATCGCCACCACCCAAGACGGAGAATCTTGGGTTAGAACATATAACCCTCACTCATAACAAGTCAAAGTGATGGTCAACAACTCATACTCACCTAATACCTTATCGAGGTTTAGATCATCGTAAGTCACCGAGATCTTGGTTCTTCACGACGGTCGTAAAGAAGAACACATCTCACCGTGATCCTTCAATACGTCGAGACGCACAAGATAGACAAGCAACTAAGTCAAGTCACTTCTTATCTATACCGCGGCTAAACCGACAACTCGTCCTGCCGCCTCACGGTGTGAAACTTTTATATCTCATTGCTTCGACCAATCATACGGACTTACGTGATCTTACACACATCGTATGATCTAACTTATATGAGATAAGGGGACACGATATATGCAATCAAGTATTCAAACCGATAGGAGATTGTAATAGTGGTAACAGGAAACATTGTATACAAGCTCAACCAAAGCGCCAAGATACAAATCCAACAAGAAATACCATAACGAGACTTTAGAATGCAAATGGGACATGGTGTTCGAAGCAAGAGGAATTAATGGAAATGATGCTGGATCATTTTCAGAAGCTTTTTTCATCAGATACTCCATCTGATCTGAACAACTCGCTGGATTGCATTGAGACCTGAGTTTCACGCCACATGAATGAAGAGTTGGATAGGCCCTTCACAGAAAAGGATGTCTGGCTTGCTCTGCAACAAATGCATCATTCCAAAGACCCTGGACCTGACGGTATGAACCCTTATTTCTTTCAAAAATATTGGAACATTATTGGCCCCGATGTTCTTTCTATTGTCTTGCATTTTCTTAATGAGGGTGGGGACATTAGGAGTCTCAATGGTACTAGCATTATTCTTATTCCGAAAACTAAAACTCCCCACACTCCAAATGATTTTCGTCCTATTAGCTTATGTAATGTCATTGTCCGAATTATTACCAAATGCCTCGCTAATAGGCTGAAATTTTTTCTTGGTGATATTGTGAGTCCAAACCAAAGTGCGTTTATCCCTGGGAGATATATTACTGATAATGCTATGACGGCTTTCGAGATTTTTCACTCAATGAAAAAGAGAAAAAAAGGTCGACATGGGTGCATGGCTATGAAACTTGATCTTAGTAAAACATTCGATCGAGTAGAGTGGGGTTTCTTAAAAGAGGTTATGATACGTATGGGTTTTCGGGAGGATGGATAGAAAAGTAATGAAAAATGTGTGCCTTTGTGTCGATACGGTTGTGGTTAATGGTATGCATTCCACCTATTTTACCCTCACTGTGGGTCTTGACAAGGAGACCCACTCTCACTGTATTTGTTCTTCCTCTGCGCATATGTCTTCTCTAGTATGATTCATAAGGCGGAAAGAGAAAGCAAGAGTCATGGCTATTGGGTGGCACGGTCTGCACCACCGGTAACACATCTATTTTTTGCTGATGATAGCATTCTCTTCTTTGGGCGAATGCTAGAGAGTTGAGAGAGATACATGAAATTATCCTCAAGTACGAGCAACTCTCAAGTCAACGGATTAACATTAACAAAACAGAGATCACAATGAGCAGTAATATTGCAGAATCCTCCAAGGAAGAATTGTATGCCCAAGTGGGAGTGCAATCTTCCCAGAAGTACCTAGGACTGCCGACGATAATTGGAAGATCTAAAAAAGAAATATTCTCAACAACTCTTGAGAAGGTCGCAGAAATGCAAAGGCTGGAAGGAGATGTTCTTGACCAAAGCCGAACGGAGGTGATGATCAGTCAGACATAAGCTATCCATGTATACATGATGAGCTTGTTTATGTTTCCCTAGGAGATCCTACATAAAATCAAGATGACTATGGCTTGCTTCTTCTAGGGATCAAAGGAAGGGGATATGAAGATTCATTAGGTGGCATGGGGGAAATAAGCAATATAAAGGAGTCTAACCGACTAGGCTTTAGGGATCTTAAGTGTTTTAATCTCGCTATGCTTGCTTGACAGTACTGGAAGCTCCTGTAACACCTAAACTCCATACCAATGCAAATTTTAAAAGCGAAGTACTTTCCATGAGGTGAGCTTCACACAGCACGACTGGGCTTTCAACCTAGTTATCTGTGGCGAAGTATTATTACAGCAAGAGAAATTGTGGACAATGGTATGGCATGGAGAGTTGGTAATGGGAAATCGATACCTATGTGGAAGGGGCGATGGATTGGCAGCCCACTACCTAGAAAGCCAACCTGTATTGAAAACCAATTTCTCCCGGAGGATGGTAAAGTCTCGTTCCTCATCGATCATGAAAATCACTACTGGAATCAGACCCTTGTGCATGAAAATTTTCCAAATGAAGCTGAGCAAATCCTGGCTATCCCTCTAAGCTTATGGCTTCCAGATGATCTCATGGTTGATCGCTCCCTTTTTCACACGTAAAAGGCGATATAGAAGTGTAAGTCGAGTATCGTATCCACGAGGGATTGTAATCTTAAAACACGTAAGCTAGCTCAACGATAATTCATCATTATTCAAGCACGTAAATTGGGTGAGAGGTTTAAGGGCTTAAATTAATCCAAAGCGAGGCGTAACCATGCGTAAAATAAAACAAAGCAATAAACACACGGAAGATAAAACAGATAAGAGACTAACCCTAGGGATGCATTAATCCTATCCACAACGTATGTTTATCCTGCTCCTATTAGCCAATTTTAATCCGCATAAGATGGAAGATCACAAATATAACCAACAACTTCAATTACGACAATTGCGGCGCAGAGATTACGAAGTTTTCCTACCATTCTAGGTGAAAACAAGTAACCCAAAAGGATCACTAAGAATATGCTTCCTACGAATATCCTATCTCGCCCACGACTCAAGGCTTATTCGAATCATGCATTCAAGATCGATTGACAATTAATACAATTACGTAATTAACCGACAACTAGATATGCATCAAGATTGATCGAAATCAACACATATAAATAAGCACTAAGAATCATGAATCAATGCCCGAAGGTAAATAGCGATAATGTAAATCACAACATATAGGATCGAATCATGCAAACCCTAGGATCAAGACGGAATTTTAGCTACGATAATTAAATTACCAAAGCAATAAATAATTAAATAAAACATAAATTAAGATAGATAGATAAAACCGTAAGAATCCACGAAGAACAATTGTAGCGACTTGAATCAGGAAGAAATTTAATTCTAATACTAAACTATGAAATTGGAATGAAAATACTTAAAGAAAAAGCTAAACTAAATTAAACGGAAAAGAACTTGCAAAAGAAAATAAAGAATAAATTGTGTTCTGCTCTGGAATGGTGTATCTAAGCTACTGCTCTATCTCCCTATTTATAATAAGTCATCAGCCCCACTTTCTCGTGGAATCCCCGTCCTTTTCTAACTCAAACATACATGCACACTAGGAGTCTCTCACCGTGAGACATTCACCGAAAAGAAGGTTGAAGCGCCAAAATTGCTGAAATCTCGCTCATCCTTACGACCAAGCATCTCGACCAACGGTCGTAAGCGTTCTCCCGAGATTCCTGCTTCGCGACTTCGTCGCTTCGCCTCCGCTCTCTCTCGTCCGACTCCAAATTGCGATCCGTTTGCGCTACGGACTCTATCGAGATGCTCTTTAACATAGTATACTTTGCACATCCATATTTTTCAAATCCATTACGTCATATTCAACGTCGTTTTCAAAGCAGCTTCTTCGCACGAGCTTGCGATTGAGCTATTGATTCCTCTTTATCGTGATCAACCTTTTGACATTAAAACCTATGCTAAAATGACATGAAATACACACGGCATAATATCTTCCAAGGTAAACATAAATATATCAAAAGACAACTCAAAAGATCACTTATCACTTAGAAACGAAACGAATAAAGCCTTATAAATCATGTAAAACGAGGCTTATCAACTCCCCAAACTTACCCTTTTGTTTGTCCTCAAACAAATTAGAACAAAAGAGAGACGACCAGAGGTGTAAAGAGTCGAACGATAAAAGCAATAAGCCTCGTGAGCAATGAGCAATAAACGATTCACTCAAATGAATCAAATCACAACATCTTCGTTAAACTCCACACATCATAATAATCATAAGCACAAGCCTTCCCAAACTGAATCCTCACGACATGGATATATATATAAGAAATCTCAAACACTCAATTGTATGAAGGAGGATGTATATGCTCTCAAAGTTCAAAATTACATGGAATCTACCATAAGCTTGCAAATCGCCTAATTCTCCATTGCTCAAATATGTGCTCAAGAACTAAGATCAAGAAGGTCTTTATATAAGGTTATAATGTAGCTCTTTGGTGGTAGGATATATTTAGGCTAAGTGACTCATAATCCCATAATGAAAACATCATAAGTATCACAAGACATAATTCCCAAACTTTCACAATTCATTTCAAAACTCTACACCAAAAAGTCATTTTTCTAAGAATTCCACAATTTTCATATAAGTGATATACTCATCTCAAAGACTAGCTACTTACCCATTTATATTCTTTTCACACACTTGTGTCATTTATTTATTTTTTTTTTTTTGAACTTATATGGGTAAGCAACTATTTTTATTATTATCACTTCCTCAACAATTATTCTCTTTCCTTTCTTTTTCTCAACCTTTCATTCAAGCAACCAAAATCACACTAACAACATAACCCAACCCACGGCTATACGAATGAATAAGGTAGGCTCAAACGGGCTCATCAAAGGATAATAACAACACAGTTAGTGTTCGATAGTGTATAGGCTAAGAAAAGAATGCCTAATATCATTTCAAAATTCTTAAGCACATCAATGCAACCTCGAAAAAGAACCAGAGCAAGTTCTAGAGAAACACATGCTATTTCAAACTATTCACACAGAAAGAAACAAGACTGAAAAGATATGACAGTCAAAAGCTCAAGTCTCACAGGTTTCAAAAATGTGATCAAGTTCTCAAAGGCTCAATACTCACAATAATCATAACATGCTTCGTCTCACAAAATCAGTTGCAATCATATTTTCTAACAAAAACAATTCTCATCATCGGCTGCTCGTCATTCAACTCAACCCACAAAACAGACACAGAACCCAAACAAGAAAGACAAAACAAAACAAAACAAAACAAAACAAAACAAAACAAAACAAAACAAAACAAAACGAAACAAAACAAAAACGAAAACAAACAAAACAAAGGAAAACATTGGGTTAACTCCCAACAAGTGCTAAATTTAAATGTCTTTAGCTGACCATTTCATACCCAATCAATCCGTTTGACAAAGCAGACTTCTTCCCAAATCGTTGCTTGCCTCGATATTTTGCATTACGTTAGACCACCACAGAGTATGGAAGTGGCCTCCCCAAACTTGAATGAATCACCGGAGTTCCATGCCGAGTCCATCTCTTCTTTTAGCACCTTGTCACTTGGGTGGGTTGTCATCCAAGCTCGAGATTTGGCTAGCAATGACAAGTGGTGATCGAATGACACTCTTCATGCTCCGCACTATCGTGTCGCGGGATGACGCCATAGATTGAGATTTTCAGCTTCTTATCGTTAACACGAAAAGTTAGATCACCTTCCCGACGCCAATTAAAGCACCACCACCGCTTGAAAAGGCCCACCCAAGATTAGTGGTTGATTTTAAATTGTGAATGTCTAAAATAACAAAATCACCGGAAAGATAAAATCCCGAACTCTTACCAACACATCCTCAACTATCCCTTAGGTACGCGATCGACCGTCACCATCATTAACGAAATGGAGGTCTTCTTCGGTTTGCCCACCCAAGCGATTGAACACATTTAACGGCATCGGGTTTATGCTCGCCCTAAATCACACAACACGTGGGGAACGTGTGTTCGCAATCTCGCACTCCAACGTAAAACCGCCGATCCTTCGCTTTAGGGAGCCTCCGTAAGACGGCACGCATTCTTCTGATAGGGTAATTTTTCAAATTTCCACTTTTCTTCTTGCTTGCAAGCGCGTCTTTTAAAAATTTCATGTATCCCGGCATGTTTCGCAGCGCTTCAAAGAGAGGCAAATTGATCTCAACTTTTTGAAAAATCTCTTTGAAACGTGCAAACTCCTCGTCATATTTCGACTTGACTAGTCGACTCGGAAATGGGACCGGAGGAGTGCGCGCGAGAATCGATTCTGAGGCCCTTCGCGGTTGACCTCACGATCGCTGGGAAGGTTGCAGGCGTCGCTCGCTCTGCAATCCTCCTTCGCTCAAATTGCGGGCGCTGGTCGCCGCGAACAAACCGGGGCGGCACAATCGATGGCTCGCGGTCGGGCTTATGAGCGCGTGCTCGGTCGCGAAGCTTCGGTGGGCAAATTTCGGGACTCCTCCGTAGGAAAACATATGTTAACCTCGCCCGAGGATCCATCTTGGGTGTTTAATTCACCATACATTGATTATAAACCCAGCATGCGCTCTATATAATTAATCGCAACACGTAGGGTTTTCACGTGTTTACCTTTCGATCCGCCGAGGTGGATCGAACGGATGAACGGATCGAATGATCGAGACTCGTGCTGACCTTCCGGACTGTATCCCGGATGCCCAATCTCCAACGCCGGGTGAGGACGATCTATGGAGAATGCTTCGAAAATCACCCTTTGCTCTCTTCACTAAACTCACGAAAATTTTCAACTCACACACAATGAGATGACCGAAAATTCTAGTGTTGTTATGTGAGCATTAACTAGACTTTATCTCATACCTTATATTTATAATGCACTACCTTAATCCCATATGGAAATTACCATAATCCTATATGGAAATTACCATAATCCTATATGGAATATTACCATAATCTTAGGATTATTTCCTTACTTTCGTGATTATTTCCATACTCTCGTGATTATTACCATAATCTTATATGGAAAGGATCTATGCATATACCATAAATATAATAATATCCTGTGGGATAAAGAGAATAAAATCTTACCATCGGGAGCATGAGGGCACCGATTTTCCTTGGCTACGGCCCTGGACGGGCTGCCCAGTGGATCAAATGCAAGGAATAAAGATGGGCCTCAAATAAATTAATTATCTTATGTTCACCCGTAACATAAATTAATTTATAAACATTCGATCATTCCACTAGAGAAAGAACGTTGACTTACCCCTTTATTACCGAAGTTGAGTCGGCTTGCACTTAGACATTACGAATCCCGTATTTAAGATATCGAACATCCATTAATCATTTATAGCAATCGATCGCTTAAAACGATTAATAACTTCATTTCTTAAGTAGTACCACTCAACCTTATTATTGTACTTGAGCTAACTCAACCGCAGGGTTTAGTACAATAAACCTTTGAGCTCCTTAAGGGACGCCATCATCCTAAACGGATACGGTGACTGACATGATAACTAGCGTGACATACGAAAGATCGCCACCACCCAAGATGCGGAGAATCTTGGTTAGAAAACATATAACCCTCACTCATAACAAGTCAAAGTGATGGTCAAGAACTCATACTCACCTAATACCTTATCGAGGTTTAGATCATCGTAAGTCACCGAGATCTTGGTTCTTCACAACGGTCGAAGAAGAACACATCTCATCGTGATCCTTCAATACGCTCAAACGCATCAAAGATAGACAAGTAACTAAGTCAAGTCACTTCTATCTATACCGCACCTAAACCGACAACTCGCCCTTAAGCCGCCTCACGGTGTGAAACTTTTATATCTCATTAAGTTTCGACCAATCATGCACTTCGTGATCTTCTACACACCGTATGATCTAACTTATATATGAGATAAGGGACACGGATATATGCAATCAAGTATTCAAATCGATAGGAGATTGTAATAGTGGTAACAGAAACATTGTATACAAGCTCAACCAAACCGCTTTCAAGATACAAATCCTACAATCTCCCACTTATACTAAAGCAAACTTTTAGTATACAATGTGTCTTTCTACTAGCTATTACAAACAACCATCACTTTGCTTCTCCCACTTATACAAAAGTTTCCTTTCTAAGTGGGTGCCATCAAGCGCAATCCAAGTCCTCTAACGTGTCCATCGAGACTTTTGCGGCAGCTCTTCGTGAATGGATCCGCTAGATTTTCCGTCAGATCAATCTTTTCAATCAAGACGTCACCTCGCTCTAACGATTTCTCGTATGACATGGTACTTTCTCTCTATGTGTTTGGTCGCCTTGTGGGTCCGTGGTTCCTTCGAGTTTGCCACTGCACCTGAGTTATCACAGTAAACTATGATACTCTTGGGCAAACCAGGTACCACACCTAGATCCATGAGGTAGTTCTTGAACCATACAGCCTCCTTAGAAGCCTCCGAAGCGGCTACATATTCGGCTTCCATGGTAGAGTCCGCAATGCATCGCTTTACACTCCGCCAGATACGGCTCCACCTCCCAAGGTAAACACATAGCCCGAGGTCGACTTTTCTCATCACGGTCGGCTTGGAACCGAGTCTCAGATAACCCAAAGGCATTAGACTATCTCGCATGGTAAACTAGCCTATAATCTCGAGTCCTTTCGTGTACTTGAGTATATGCTTTATCGCAATTCAATGAGCTTGTCCAGGTTAGATCGATATCTAGCTACTATGCCACCGCATAGCGTATATCGGGCCTCGTGCATAGCATTGCGTACATGAGACTTCCTACGGCGAAGCGTATGAACTTGTCTCATTTCCTCTATCTCCTTTGCAAACATAGGTGATCGCGCCTTAGATAAAGGAACGCCATGTCCGAAAGGTAGCAATCCTTTCGCGGCGGTCGCATACTAAAACGAGTAATCACAGTATCAATGTAAGACGCCTGAGATAAGCTCAACATTTTCTTCTTGCGATCTCGGTAAACCTTGATCCCAAGAATGTACGCTGCATCTCCTAAGTCTTTCATTTGAAACTGATCGGATAGCCAACTCTTTACGTCTGATAACAGCTTCACGTTTTTGCCAACTAGAAGGATGTCATCTACATAAAGTGCAAGAAATACCACATCACCGTTGACATCTAACCGATACACACAACTCTCGCTAGGCAACTGGGTAAATCCATAGGACTTTACTACATCGTCAAAGCGTAAGTTCCATGATCGGAGGTTCGCTAAGTCCATAAATGGACTTAAGCTTCCATACTAGATGCTCTTCACCCTTTACCACATAACCTTCAAAGTTGTTGCATATAGATGTCTCTACCTTCCTCAAGGTAACCGCTTAGAAAAGCGGTTTTAACATCCATTTGTCAAACCTCTAGGTTCAGTGGGCTGCTATGGCCGAAGAATTCGATGGACTTGAGCATTGCTACGAGCGAAAGGTCTCATCGAAATCGATGCCTCAACTGAGTGTGCCCTTTTGCCACAAGCCCGGCTTTAAAAGCCGAAACCTCTCCATCGGAATCTCTCTTCTCAGATATCCACTTACTACCTATGGCTTCCTTGCCATCCGGTAGAGGTGTCTTTCATATACATCCATAGTTATGGACTCCATTTCTAAGTCCATAGCGTGTGCCCGATCTTGCATCAATATCTTCAGACGCCTCCTTGTATGTCCATGGGTCGATTATTGCATGTTCGCTCGCTGGGACTAAATCAAGATTCACCCACTTAACATAAATCGCTCGGGTCGACGAACAACCCTTCCACCACGACGAGGTTCTACTGCACTATGGCAACGGTGAGTGCAGATACTTGTGGTTCTCTAACTCTGCACAACTTGTTGTGTAGGTACCACTCAGACGGTCGGTATCTCGGTGGAACTCGACCCACTTCAATTTCTTGAAGTATCCGTGTCGATCCCTCCCACTAGACTCGACATCTCATACCTTCGCCTAATCGGTGGTGGAATACGATCATCTTCTAATTCTTCAAGAATGATTTCAACTTTGGACTTATGATTTTTCATGTAGTCCTCTTCAAGAATCGAGCATTAGTGCTAATAATGACCTTCCGATCCTTAGACTATAGAATAAACCACCTTCGCTCCTCTAGGATAGCCAATAAACAGCCTGCGTCGGATCTAGCCTCCAACTTGTCGCCTTCTTGTTCAAAGACACGTGCCGGATCGCCCCATATCCTTATGTGGGCTTAAACCGGCTTGCGCCCAAACCACAACTCGAAAGGGTCTTTTCAACCGACTTGGACGGTACTAGATTTAGCAAGTATGCCGCCGCCTCTAAGGCATACCCCGTAACGAAATAGGCAATGTAGCATAACTCATCATAGATCTAACCATTTCTAAAAGAGTCCTATTTCTTCGCCTCGACACACCATTTTGTGTGGTGTGCCCGGTGAAGGCTTGTTTGGGATGTAATCCCACACTTTACTAGATAGTCCATAAACTCGTTATCGAGGTATTCGCCACCGCGATCAGATCACAGATGACTTGATACTCTTACCTAGCTTCGCTCCACTTCCGCCTTAAACTCTTTGAATTTCTCAAAGCATTCAGACTGCGGTGAAGCGGTATATGTATCCGCACTTGAGTAATCGCCAATGAAAGTGACAAAATACTGCACCCTCCACGAGCTTGTGTGGACATTGGTCCACACAGTCGAATGGACTAACTCAAACATTTCTTTGGCTCTATAACCCTTCGCTTTGCGGTCTGGTCGACATCTTACCTTCTATACAGATTCGCAGATCGGGAAGCGAGTAACCGTGAGATCACCCAACGCCCATTCTTAGCCGCTTTGGATCCTATTTAGATTGATGTGACCTAATCTAAGATGCCGAGAGAAAAGTAGAGTCATCATAAGAAAACTTTCTCTTTAGGGTTTGATGAAGATGCAACATAGTTATAGGTATTATGTTTTGCGTAAATAGTATAAAGTGAATTATATAAGGTGCCAACACGAGATAACTCGTCATTTCTTATGATAGAAACACCACTATCAAAAATAATGAATATCCATGAGTAAATAATTTCAAACAGAAACAAGGTTCCACGAAAATCGGCACATATAAAACGTCTTTCAAAACTAAAACTGTTGTCCCAAAACATAAAGAACATCTCCAACCGCAATGCTTCGACTTTCGCGCGTTGCCCATGGAGATCGTTATCTCGCCATCAAACGACTCCCTTGTCGCAGGAACCCCCGCAAGGTGTAACAAACATGATCGGCCATGCCAGATCTACTACCCAAGAATGGGTAGAACAAGTCGCTAAACATGTTTCACATTAAAGCAAACGGCGACCTTGAGCCTTGAGCATAGGGCACTTGGCCTTCCAATGCCCGCCTTACCGCACTTGAAGCACTTGCCCTTCTCCTTTGCTTCTTCTGCCTCAGGTGGCAACCATGTTCTGCCCCATTACTCCCACTATTTCCCTCGCTCTACCACCTTTGGTACCCTTTTCTATTTCCATTTTGCGATGAAAATTTTGGGCCCTTAGATGTGCTAGCAAGAGCATGTGCCCTTTTCCCATAACTCCTTCCGCAAAGAACGAGATCATTAAGCAACCGACTAAGTGTAAACTCGGTCTTGCTCATGATCGCATTCACGAAAGTTCTCAAAAGACTTGGGCGGTGTATTGAGGATGATATCGACCTTGGCTTCGTCAATACCTCCTCCCAACCGATCAAGACTATCATGAGATGAGTCATGTGGAGACATGTTCATGGACGAACTTCCTTCTTCCATCTTACACGCCAAGATTTCTCTCATTGTGTGGAAGCGGATCGTCGATCCGATCGCCCAAACTTACTCTCGAGACTTGACCAAATATATATCGCGTCTACCATCGATCGATGTCATAATGCAAGCCTTTGGACATCGTAGTCATCATATAGCATTTAGCCATATTGTTTGACTTATTCCAAAGTCCGCCGACTCTCATTGCTCATTAGTCGATCGTCGATAAGGGCATCGGGTTTAGGAGTAGTGAGAACAAACATGTGTTCTTCAAATGATAAGAACATATTCCATGTTTCGCTTCCACTCGATAAAATTTGGACCGATAACGGATTTTGTGCGAGCATATTGATAATCGGCGTAAGAGACATATCTCAAACGATAATGTAAAACACATAAGCATACGATCGCAAATAATTCAGTAATAATAATATTGTAACCTTTTGATAAAACAATATTAATTGAAACCTCCAATCGCCCAAGGAATTCCACATGCAAGCCACGCTGTGGACGCTACACACGAACCCCTCGACTGCACTAAAATATACCTTTTAGTCGTTTAATTTCAATCCATGTCAACTTATCCTTATGACAAATGAAATTAACGATTGACCTTACTAGACCACATCACTATCGCAAGAAGGACTTCATGAAGTTGTACTTGAGGTGATGTCAAGCAATGACCACAATTTTAACAATAGAAGATGAATTTTAGAATTGGTATACTCACCGGACCATGCCGCCCAATTCAAATTCTTTTGTTATCTCATTTTATATCTATCTCTAGAGAACTTATGAAATCGCATATGCAAGTTTCACGCCATGATCGTTTACATGAAACTCCCACTTCTCAATAGATTTAAAATGTTTTATTTAGAAATCTCATTTAACAAACTTATGATAAAAAGGCAAGCAAGCCACGCGTGTGGACGCCACTCACAGCGCCTCACTTTGTTTAGAGATCAAAAGGTGGAGGTCTTGACATTTTAATTTGAAAAATTAATTTGTCGGGTTGCTTGCTTAGTCTTTTTATTCAAAAGGTTTGTCCATGCAGATCACGTAATCCTAGCATGCTTTTCTATAGAACTCAACATGTAAAACATGCTCGCATGTAATTCTAAAATATGCTTGATAAACGCGATAAACCTAGCATGCTTACTATGCGAATCCACCACGTAAAACACTTAAAGGTTTGTCAACGAATATAAACATACATAGCATGCTAACGCATAATTTAAACATCCACGACATGCATATGAACGATAAAAATAAAATAAAACGCTCATCGCGCCCAATCTTGAAACCCGCGACATTTAAATCTAATCTATTACATAGATTTACAAAGCATGTAATTAAACTCAAACGGGCCTCGCGCGCACCGCACGGACCCGATTCAACAATGGGCCTCGGGCACGGGCACGGACCGAAAGTCGGAAAACGGGTCCGGGCCGGTCGGCCCACTCCAGGCCGGGTCAGCGCCAGGGCAAGCCCAACCGCCGCCCACCTACTCTCCGCTGCTCGCTGTCCTCGCGGTTACCTCGCGGTCGCTAAGGCATCGCGACCGATTTAACAGACACGCGCGGCCACCGCCCGAAGCGCCGAACGCCCGCCGAGACGCTCGCCGCCCGGCCGCAAACTCGCGATCATGAAGTTCGCGCCAGCCGGGTTTCGCGCCAACGCGCCGCCGTCGCCGCCCGCTAGCTCGCAGACGGCCAGTAGCCTCGCGGTAGTCTCGCGATCATGAAGCCGCTGCCAGGCGCCAGGATCTCGCGCGAGAACGCTACGGCTTCGTCGCCCGCGCCCTCGCGATCGCTTATCGCGACCGCGAGGCTAGCTCATGAAACCACCCAGACGACCGTAGAGACCTATTTTTCCCGCCGCTTCTCTTCGCTCTTTCGCTCGTTTTCTTTTTTACGATAAGATTTACATAATAAAATCTAATCTAACCACGGATTTTCTCCCGTGTTAAACAAAACCAACAAAACAATAAACGAGCCACGATGAACTACGTGATCCACAATGAATTAAACGCACGTAATAATCAAACGGAATTAATCCAACAGAGCCAAGATTCTCAACCTCGCCCGATACCAATTCAGGAAAACATATGTTAACCCTTGCCCCGAGGATCCATCTTGGGTGTTTAATTCACCATACATTGATTATAAACCCAGCATGCGCCATATAATTAATCGCAACACGTAGGGTTTTCACGTGTTTACCTTCGATCCGCTGAGGTGGATCGAACGGGACGAACGGATCGAATGATCGAGACTCGTGCTGACCTTTTCGGATCGTATCCCGGATGCCCAATCTCCAACGCCGAGTGAGGACGATCTATGGAGAATGCTTCGAAAATCACCCTTGCGCTCTTCACTAAAACTCACGAAAATTTTCTCTCACACACAATGAGATGACCAAAATTTAAGTGTTGTTATGTGAGCATTAACCTGACTTTATCTCATACCTTATATTTATAATGCACTACCTTAATCCCATATGGAAATTACCATAATCCTATATGGAAATTACCATAATCCTATATGGAATATTACCATAATCTTAGGATTATTTCCATACTTTCGTGATTATTTCCATACTCGTGATTATTACCATAATCTTATATGGAAAGGATCTATGCATATACCATAAATATAATAATATCCTTGTGGGATAAAGAGAATAAAATCTTACCATCGGGAGCTATGAGGCGCCGATTTTCCTCACACGGGCCGGACGGGCCAAGCCAGGATCAAATGCAAGGAATAAAGATGGGCCTCAAATAAATTAATTATCTTATGTTCACCGAACATAAATTAATTTATAAACATTCGATCATTCCACTAGAGAAAGAATGTCGACTTACCCCTTTATTACCGGGTTGAGTCGGGCTTGCACTTAGACATTACGAATCCTCAGTATTTAAGATATCGAACATCCATTAATCATTTATAGCAACTGATCGCTTAAAACGACATCAACTTCATTTCCTTAAGTAGTACCACTCAACCTTATTATTGTACTTGAGCTAACTCAACCCGCAGGGTTTAGTACAATAAACCTTTGAGCTCCTTAAGGGACGCCATCATCCTAAACGGATACGGTGACTGACATGAGATAACTAGCGACATACGAAAGATCGCCACCACCCAAGATGCGAGAATTGGTTAGAACATATAACCCTCACTCATAACAAGTCAAAGTGATGGTCAAGAACTCATACTCACCTAATACCTTATCGAGGTTTAGATCATCGAAGTCACCGAGATCTCGTTCTTCACAACGGTCGAAGAAGAACACATCTCACCGTGATCCTTCAATACGCCTCAAACGCATCAAAGATAGACAAGTAACTAAGTCAAGTCACACTTATCTATATCGCAGCCTAAACCGACAACTCGCCCTTAAGTTGTCTCACCGTGAAACTTTTATATCTCATTGCTTCGACCAATCATACGCACTTTTGTGATCTTCTACACATCGTATGATCTAACTTATATATGAGATAAGGGGACACGATTTATGCAATCAAGTATTCAAACCGATAGAGATTGTAATAGTGGTAACAGAAACATTGTATACAAGCTCAACCAAACCGCCAAGATATAAATCCAACATCCTCGCGATCAAGCACGCGGTCACAGCTCTGGTCGATGAAGTTTCGCTCCAGCTTACTTTCTTGTCTGTATGGCTTGGGTAAGCTTGTCCACTTTCGCCCCTGATGGCGAAACATTGATTTTTCGGTTTACCTCAGACACCGGAAATCGTCTGCCTTTTGTAAAGGCATTCAACTGCATGCCATTTGACCAACTGATTTTCCAAAATCTTCATATGCTTTCCCATAGCTGTCAAAGGACCCAAATGATTAATCTTCCGCGGGTGTTGCTTATAAATGAGTTCTCGTTCGTTGTCAATTGTTGGTTGCTTACAACCAACCGCTGCATCATGTCCTCTAGACTCGCTTCTTCGCCTCAATCACCCATTCTCGAATCGAGAAACTCCGGCGAGGTCGTTGAAAATTATTGGGGGCCGCCTACGAGAAATTTGGATGATTCGTTATTTGCATCAGATGCCGGATTTCCATGATTCCTCCGATTGATGTGGTCGACCTCTTCTCGTCTCGATCCGACTCTTCAAAAGAGTGAATTGCTTCATCACCGTCAGATTTCAATCGCCCCCGATACCGCCGCTTAACCATCAGCGCTCTCTCCGCTGGCTATTGATAACTATTTGCCGCCATCTCTTCTATGATGCGACCGCCTCCTCTACACGATCGATTCAATAAACATCCACCGCCGACGCATCCACTATGCTCCTCAGATGCCATATCGCCCCACCGTAGAACTCGCGTGATCTCATCGTTTCTTCGAGAATCCGTGTTGTGGGCACTTTCTCAATAGGCCCCCAATCGCCTCCCACGACTCAACAATGACTCATCTCCTAGCCGAGAAGTGGGAGATCTCGGCGATGATTTTCGGGCTTGGTCTGGCGGAAAATACTTTGAGAGGAACTTTTCGCAAAGATCCCCCAACTGCTTACGCCCGTGCAAGGGTCCAAACTTCGAACCACTCCTTCGCTCGATCGCGCAGAGAATCCAACATGCGATCCGAATCGTGTCTTGTGGCACCCCATTCTGCTTGATGGTGTCACAAATGTCGAGGAATGTCTCAAGATGCACATTCGGGTCCTCTCGCGACTCCTCCCCAAACCGCCTCCTGTACTACGCCGATTAGCCGACTTTAACTCGGGTTGTTTGATTGACTTCAGCCCCATCCGCCTCCTTGGAATTGCTCAAATGGGAGGTCGGTACATATAATTCAGAGGTCTCTCTCGAGCAGGACCAGGAGTCCCATATTCGCTTATCCGGGCGCCGCATTTCTACGAAATCGCTAACGCTGCAGCCTTGCTCGGGAGGAATGCCCTGCTCGTGGTTTAGCCGCCATTGCAGCCCGCTCTTCTCTCGCCCTCTTCTCCTTTGAGAGCTTTCAATCTCTGGATCTAGTAATATTTCGTGAGGTCCCCGAGATCTTGTATTTAA
Source organism: Salvia rosmarinus (assembly GCA_036937905.1). NCBI lineage: Eukaryota > Viridiplantae > Streptophyta > Magnoliopsida > Lamiales > Lamiaceae > Salvia > Salvia rosmarinus. The sequence continues at coordinate 367,049 of JAODLM010000270.1, forward strand.
TAAACTTCCTAAGAAAGAGAGAATTCACCGTAACAATAAATAATATAATATATAACTGAATTAATAAATCCAAATCACAAATTATTCCTATGCAATCTAATAATCTTCGAACGGCGCCCAAAATTTGATCGCCCTTTTTCACACGTAAAAGGCGATATAGAAGGTAAGTCGAGTATCGATCCATGTGGATTGTAATACGAAACACGTAAGCTAGCTCAACGATAATTCATCATTATTCAAGCAAAGAAATTAGGTGAGAGGTTTAAGGGCTTCGTAAATTAATCCAAAGCAAAGCGAACCATGCGTAAAATAAAACAAAGCAATAAACACACCAAGATAAAACAGATAAGAGAGACTAACCCTAGGGATGCATTAATCCTATCCACAACGTATGTTTATCCTGCTCCTATTAGCCAATTTTAATCCGCATAAGATGGAAGATCACAAATATAACCAACAACTTCAATTACTTATAATTGCGGCAGAGATTACGAGTTTTCCTACCATTCTAGTGAAAACAAGTAACCCAAAAGGATCACTAAGAATATGCTTCCCACGAATATCCTATCTCGCCCACGACTCAGCGCTTATTCGTATCATGCATTCAAGATCGATTGACAATTAATACAATTACGTAATTAACCGACAACTAGATATGCATCAAGATTGATCGTAAATCAACACATATAAATAAGCACCAAGAATCATGAATCAATGCCTCAAGGTAAATAGCGATAATGTAAATCACAACATATAGATCGAATCATGCAAACCCTAGATCAAGACGAATTTTAGCTACGCATAATTAAATTACCAAAGCAATAAATAATTAAATAAAACATAAATTAAGATAGATAGATAAAACCGTAAGAATCCATGTAAGAACAATCAGAATGACTTGAATCCGGAAGAAATTCTCAATTCTAATACTAAACTATGAAATTGGAATGAAAATACTTAAAGAAAAGCTAAACTAAATTAAACGGGAAAAGAACTTGCAAAAGAAAATAAAGAATAAATTGTGTTCGCGCCTGAATGGTGTATCTAAGCTACTACTCTATCTCCCTATTTATAATAAGTCATCGCCCACTTTCTCGTGGAATCCTCGCCCTTTCTAACTCAAACATACATGCACACTAGAGTTCTCACCGCGAGACATTCACGCCGAAAGAAGGTTGCAGCGTCAAAATTGTTGAAATCTGCTCATCCTCGCGACCAAGCATCTCGACCAACGGTCGCGAGCGTTTCGCGAGGCGATTCTCGCGCGCGACTTCGCGCTTCGCTCCGTTCTCTCGTCCGACCAATTTGCGATCCGCTTGCGCCTACGGACCCTATCAAGATGCTCTTTAACATAGTATACTTTGCACATCCATATTTTTCAAATCAATTACGTCATATTCAACGTCGTTTTCAAACAGTTCTTCTTCGACGAGCATGCGATTGAGCTATTGATTCCTCTTTATCGTGATCCACCTTTTTGACATTAAAACCTATGCTAAAATGACATGAAATACACATGGCATAATATCTTCCAAGGTAAACATAAATATATCAAAAGAAAACTCAAAAGATCACTTATCACTTAGAAACGAAACGAATAAAGCCTTATAAATCATGTAAAAATGAGGCTTATCAATGGTCTGGGGACATACGAAAGATGGACGTTTCTCAGTACGTCCGACATACAAAGTGGCACTCTCTTTATACCGTGATGGGGCTGAAACATCACACATGACCTCGAACCCGAGAGGGAACTTCTGGGCTCAGCTATGGTGCTTGAGAGTTCCTCCAAAGCTAATTCTTTTCATGTGGCAAGCATGCAGAGAAGCACTTCTGACGCTTACAAACCTTGCTCCAACGGGGTGGTTGAAGATCCTATGTGTAGGATTTATGGAGAACGTAGAGACACATACTCACCTCTTCCTTGAGTGTCGATCACAAAATTTTGTGGAGAAAATGTGCTCTTCGCCGCAAAGATGGGATCTTCGACTCTTTCAAAAGCTTTGTGGATTATTATTTCATCACACCTCACCGAAAGGAAACCATTTTTCGGCATTGATCATGGGCATATCCGGGTCATGTGCAATAAGATTATATTTGAGAATAGTGTGTGGGATGAGTAGGAGATACTGCATTTGCCGAGAGGACTGGCTAATTTTCACATCATCCTAAAACCTCCTACAACAACGCCCTACGGCCGCGAGGATCGAAAATGCGTGGATTACACCACCTCCGGCGGCTTTAAGGTGGACTCGCATATTCATGTGATCTCTGCTACCCTAATAGGGACGGGCTTGCTCGCTTGATCATGAAGAAAGTGTTCGATTGGCGGGAAGTCGGATTTGTACATCGAAAGCGCTTTGGTTGAGCTTGTATACAATATTTTCGCTACCACTATTACAATCTCCTATCCGAATTGTTTACTGATTGCATATGTATGTCCCTTTATCTCATATATAAGTTAGATCATACAATGTGTTGTAGATCACGTAAGTTTGTATGATTGGTCAAGCTTAATGAGATATAAAAAGTATCACAACCGAGACAACTTGAGGACGAGTTGTCAGATAGTCATGTGTAGATAAGAAGTGACTGACTTGGTTGCTTGTCTATCGCTGGTACGCCTCGACGTATTGATGGATCATAGTGAGACGAGTTCTTCTATCTCGACCGCCGTGAAGAACCTAGATCTCTTGAGACTTACGCTGATCTAAATCTCGATAAGGTATTAGTGAATGAAGGTCGACCATCACTTCGACTTGCTATGGCGTAGGGTTAGATGATAACCCAAGATTCTCTCGCATCTTGGGTGGTGGCGGTTTCAGATGTCATGCTAGTTACCCGTGGTCGAGTCATCGACTGCTAGACGATGACGCCCCTTAAGGAGCTCAAAAGGTTTATTGTACTAAACCCCGCAGTCGAAAGTTATCTCAAGTACAAAATAGGGTCGAGTGGTACTACTTAAGGAATTAAAGATATTAATTATTTTAAGCAATCGAACGTCAGTAAATAATTAATGGACGCATTTATATCTTAAATACGGGATTCAGAAAGTCTAAGTGCAAGTTCCGACTCACCTTCGGTAATAAAGGGATAAGTCAACATTTATTCTCTAGTGGCATGAATAAATGTTTATGAATTAATTTATGTTCGGTCGAACATAAGATAATTAATTTATTTGAGGCCCATCTTTATTCCTCTTGATTTGATCTCGGCGGCCCATCCAGCCCTCGTAGCTAGGTGAAAATCGCCCACCTCTCTCTCGGCCCCACCGACTCGATTGATCCTCTCTATCCTAAAGGATATTATTATATTTATTAGATATGCATAGATCCTATTTAGATAGGATTTGGGAGTGCATTATAAATATAATGGTAGAGAGAAAATCAAGGCTAATCCTCATTCCATTATTTTCTAGAATTACCACATACTTGTGGTGAGAATTTTCAAAAATTATGAGATAAGAAAGAGGGTGATTTTCATATAGATTCTCCATAGACCGCCCTCACTCGACATTGGAGATTAGGCAACCGGATACGCCCGTAAGATCAAAGCACGAGTCTTGATCCGCTCATCCCCGACAGATTCGTAAGGTAAACACGAAAACTCCTACGTGTTGCAATTAATTATATAGGTGCATGCTAGCAAATAATCAATGTATGGTGAATTAAACATCCAAGATAGATCCTCGGAGAGGTTAAAATCGATTTCCTACAATTGGTATCGTAGCCCGATCATTATCTTGGCTCGGTTGATTAATTCACGCTTGATTATAACGCGCGCAATTAATTAATTGTGAATGCTGCTCATCGTGGCTCGCTTTTTTTTGTCGATTTGTTTTTCACCACGAAAATCCGTGGTTAGATTAGATATTTTCCGTAAATCTTATCCGTAAAAGAAGAACAAAGATGAAAGCACGAAGAACGAGACGACGGAGTACACCGGAGAAACCGGACGCACGACGGCGCAGGGCGCGGGCTACGACAGCGTGGCATGCTTGGCACTCGCAGACGCCCCTCGCCACGCGCACGCTTCTGCAGAGGTCGGCAGCAGCGGACAGGGTGCGAGGTCAGTGCACCGCTCGGCAACAAAGGCGCGGGGTTGCGAACGCCGGCACCGCTTTGGTGGTGCTCGGTACCGCGGCTACCGCCAGGCAAAGACGCTGGTCATCATGAAGCCACGGCGCGACACACGCGGAAACCTCACGATGTCTCTCGCAGACGCGGCGCGCGGTGCGTGAATCTCGTGACGAGGCCTCGGCGGCTGGCGCGGCTTCGGGCGAGATTCTCGCAGAAACCTCAACGCACGCGGTGTGCTCGGCGGCACCGGGCGACGCGGGCGCATGATTTTTGCACGGAAGCCTTGCAGCCCGACGACACGGCCGGGCGACGCCCCTGGATCTCGACGCCGGGCCGGGCGACGCTCTGCAGACGGCGCACGAGGTGGGGCGGATGTGTGTCGAGCACGCGCATGGGTCGTGCCTCAGCGCGTGGCCCAGCCCATTTGTCGACCCGCCCAAACCGCCCGAACCCGGATTTTCGCCCGATCCCGACTTCGCTCGATTCCGATTTGGTCCGATCCGCCCGCTCCATTGTTCCGGCCCATTTTCAAATTTTAGCCCAAATCCAGTTTTGATGATTCCGGTCCGCGCTCGCTGCACGTGAGGTCTGCTTTTTCGAGTATTCAAGTTCAGACTTTGCAAATTTATGTAATAAATTAGGCAGAGAAGCACAGATCCACGAATAATGCCATGAACGATTTTATTTTATTTTTATCGCTCAAAGCATGTCGTGGATGTTTAAATTATGCGTAGCATGCTATGTATGTTTAATTACGTAGATAAACATGTTATATGTTTTTTGATTGGACGAGCATAGTAAGCATGCTAAGTTTATCGCTTTTTCAAGCATATTTTAGAATTCTCGCGAGCATGTTTTACATGTCGGGTTCTATAGAAAAGCATGCTAGATTACGTGATCTCGCATGGACAAACCTTTTGAAACAAAAGACTTGAAGTAACCCGACATATTAATTTTAAAATTAAAATGTCAAGACCTCCACTTTTGATCTCTAAACAAAGTTGATACGCACCGTGAGTAAACTTCACACGCGCGGCTTGCTTGCACTGCTTGTCATAAGTTTGTTAGATGAGATTTCTATATAAAACATTTTAATCTATTGAGAGTTGGGAATTTCATGTAAACGCCCACACGCTGGGCTTGTATATGCGATTTTTCATAAGTTCTCTAGAGATAGATTTAAAATGAGATAATAAAGGAATTTGATTGAAGTCGATGGTCCTAGTGAGTATGCCAATTCTAAGAATTTATTTTTCATCGTTAAAATTATGGTCATTGCTAGACATCACCTCAAGTACAACTTCCCGCCAAGTCCTTTCTTGCGATAGTGATGTGGTTCAGTAAGGTCCAATCATTAATTTCATTCATTATAAGGATAAGTTGACATGGATTGAAATTAAACGACTAAAAGGTATATTTTAGTCCGGCCGAGGGGTTCGTGTAAACGCCCACACGCGCGGCTTGCATGTGGATTCCTCGGCATTCGAGGTTTCAATTAATATTGTTTTATCAAAAGGTTACAATATTGTTGTTACGTAATTATGTGCGATCGATGCTTATGTGTTTACATTACTTTTTCGATATGTCTCTTACACCGATTATCAACATGCTCGCACAAAATCCTCTATCCAATTCAAATTTTATCGAGTGGAAACGAAACATGGAATATGGTCTTATCAAGAACACATGTTTGTTCTCACTACTTCAAACCCGATGCCTTATCGACGATCGACTAATGACCACCGGTAGTCAAGGCACTTTCGCATAAGTCAAACAATATGGCCAAGTGCTATACGATGACTACGATGTCCAAAGGTTTGCACGCAAAGATCGTCGATGGTAGACGCGATCGAAATATGGTCAAGTCTCGAGAGTAAGTTCGGCAATGGATCGACATCCGCTTCCACACAATGAGAGAAATCATGCGTGTAAGATGGAAGAAGGAAGTTCGTCCATGAACATGTCTCCCACACGACTCATCTCATGGATAGTCTTGATCACTGGGAGAAGGTATCGACGGCGAAGCCAAGGTCGATATCATCCTCAACACAACGCCCAAGTCTTTTGAGAATTTCGTGAATGCGATCATGAGCAAGACCGAGTATACACTTAGTCGGGCTGTTTAATGATCTCGTGGTCGCGAAGGAGTCATGTGTAAAGGAGCACATGCTCTTGCTCGCACATCTAGGGGCCCAAATTTTCCGCTGAAAAATAGAAAAGAAAAGGCACCAAAGGTGGTAGAGGCAAGGGAACCAATGGAGCAGTGGGAGCAACAACATGTTCCGCCATCAAGGCTTGAAAAGCCAAAGAGAGGGCAAGTGTGGAAAAACTGGCATGGAAGGCCAAGTGCCTTATGCTCATGCTCAAGGTACGCTTTGCTTTAGTAACTAAACATGTTTAGCGACTTGTTCTACTCATTCATGGGTAGTAGATACAAAGCGATCGATCATGTTTGTTACACCTGCGTGGGTTCCTCGCGACAAGGGAGTCTGATGATGGCGAGATAACGATTCCATGGGCAACGCGCGAAAGTCGAGGCCGCAGCTGCGGAGATGTTACTTTATGTTTTGAGACAACAGCTTTAGTTCTAAAAGACGCTTTATATGTGCCGGATTTTCATGAACCTTGTTTCTGCTTTCAAATTGTTTATTCATGGATATTCTATTACTATTTTTGATAGTGGTGTTTCTATCATAAGAAATGACGGTTATCTGTCGCACATTATATAATTCGCTTATACTATTTCTCGCTAAACATAATACCTATAACTATGTTGCATCATCTACAAACCTTAAAAAGAGAAAGTTTTCAAGAAGATGACACCACATTTCTCCGACATCTTATATTATGTCACATCAATCTAAATAGGATCCAAAGACCGGCTAAGAATGGAGCGTTGGGTAATCTCACGCTATCTGCTCCCGCCTCGCGAATCCTATATGTATGAAAGATGTCGCACTGCACCCTTCAAAGCGAAGGGTTATAGAGCCAAAGAAGTGTTAGAGCTAGTCCATTCTAACCGTGTGGGACCGATGTCCACACAAGCTCGTGAGGGTACGAGTATTTTGTCACTTTCATTAACGACACTCAAGGTATGGATATGTATACCGCTCACCGCAAGTCTAAATGCTTTGAGAAATTCAAAGAGTTTAAGGCGTAAAGTGGAGACTAAGCTTGGTAAAGTATCAAGTCACCGCGGTCTGATCGTGGTGGCTAATACCTCAAGAACGAAGTTTATGGACTATTTCATGGCAAGTGGGATTACCTCCCAACAAGACACACCGTGCACACCACAAAGAAATGGTGGTCGAGCCAAGAATAGGACGCTTTGGAAATGGTTAGATCAATGATGAGTTATGCAACATTGTCTATTTCGTTTCGGGGTATGCCTTAGAAACGGGGCATACTTGCTAAATCTAGTACCATCCAAGTCACCGAAAAGACCCTTTCGAGTTGTGGTTTGGGCGAAGCCTTAGTTTAAGCCACATAAGGATACGGGCACTCCGTAACATGTGTCAACAAGAAGGTCGACAAGTTGAGGCTAGATCCGACGCAAGGTCGCTTATCGCCATCCTAGAGGACGAAGGTGGTTTATTCTATAGTCCTAAGGATCGAAGGTCATTATTAGACTAATGCCCGATTCTTAGAAGAGGATTATACGACAAACCATAAATCCAAAGTTGAAATCATTCTTCAGAATTAGAAGACGATCGATTCCACCACCGATTAAGCCAAAGGTACGAGATGTCGTGTTCATGTGAGGATCGACACCAAATACTTCAAGAAATCAAGTGGGTCGAGTTCCACCGAGATACCGTCGCATAAGTGGCTCCTATCCGCCTAGTTGTGCAAGATAGAGAACCATAAGTTATCGCACCCACCGCTGCTATCGTGCCAAGAGCTCGTCAGAGTGGGAGTTGTTGTTCACAACCCGAGCGATTTATGTTCGTAAGTAGTCTTCTGATTTAGTCCCGGAAACGAACAGCAATAATCGACCCATGGACGACAATGAGGCGATACAAGACATTGATGCAAGATCATGGCACACCGCTATGGACTTAGAAATTGAGTCCATAACAGCTATGGATGATACGAAAGACACCTCTACCGACGGCAAGGAAGCCATAGGTAGTAAGTGGGTATACAAGAGAAAGAGATTCAGATGGAGAGGTTTCGCTTTTAAAGCCGTGCTTGCAGGCTAAAGGGTACACTCTGATTGAGGGCATCGATTTCATGAGACCTTTTCACCGTAGCAATGCTCACGCCCATCGTAATTCTTCGCCATAGCACCCACTCAACCTTGAGGTTTGGCAAATGGACGGAAACCGCTTAAACGCTACTTGAGGAAGGTAGAGACATCTATATGCAAAGAACCCAAGGTTATGTGGTCAAGGGCGAAGAGCATCTAGTATGGAAGCTAAGAAGTCCATTTATGGGCTTGGGCAAGCCTCACGATCCCGAACTTACGCTTGACGAGGTGGTAAAGTCCAATGGATTTACCCAATTGCTCAGCGTAGAGTTGTGTGTATCGCTTAGATGTCAACGTGATGTGGTATTTCTTGCACTTTATGTAGATGACATTCTTCTAGTTGGCAACAATGAAGTTGTTATCGGACGAAAGAGTTGGTTATCCGATCGCTTTAAATGAAAGACTTAGGAGATGCACGACATTCTCGGGATCAAGGTTTACCGAGATCGCAAGATAAAATGTTGAGCTTATCTCAAAGCGCTTACATTGATACCGTGATTACTCGCTTTAGTATGCAGCATCGCCAAGAAAGGATTGCTACCTTCGTGACGCGGCATTCCTTTATCTAAGAAGTGCAAAGCGAGAGTGAAATGAGACAAGTTCCTTACGCTCCGCCGTAGGAAGTCTTATGTACGCAATGCTATGTACGAGGCTCGACATTCGCTATGCGGTAGCATAGTAGCTAGATTTCGCCTAACCTCGACAAGCTCATTGGACTACAAGAAGCATATACCAAGCACCGAAAAGGACTCGAGATTATAGGCTAGTTTACCATGCGATAGTCTAATGCCTTTGGGTTATGGCTGCACTGGATTTCCAAGTCGACCGTGATGAGAAAAGTCTACCTTAGGCTATGTGTTTACCTTGGGAGGTGAGTCAGATCCTCATGAGTGCAAAGCAGTTGATGCATTATGGACTCTACCATGGAAGTTTAATATGTAGCCGCCTTGAGGTCAAGCAAGGAGGTCAGATGGTTCAAGAACTACCTAATGGATCTAGCGTGGTACCGGTCTGCCCAAGAGTATCATAGTTTATCGTGATAACCTCGTGCAAAGGCAAACTCAAGGAACCACGACCCACAAGGCGCACCAAACACATAGAGAGAAAGTACCATGTCATACGAGAAATCGTGAGACGAGGGACGGCCGATTGAAAAGATTGATACGACGGATAACCCAGCGGATCCATTCACAAAGAGTCTCCGCAAAGGTCTACGGGCGCACGCTCGAGGACTCGATTATGCTGATGGCACCCACTTAGAAAGGAAACTTTTGTATGTTGGGAGTAAGCAAAGTGATGGTTTTGTTTGTAATAGCTAGTAGAGAGACACATCAGATACTAAACATTTGCTTTAGTATAAGTAGTGAGATTGTTGGATTTGTATACTCAAAGCGCTTTGGTTGAGCTTGTATACAATGTTTCTCGTTACCACTATTACAATCTTCTATCCGAATTGATTACTTGATCGCATATATCCGTGTCCCCTTATCTCATATATAAGTTAGATCATACAAGGTGTAGAAGATCGCGTAAGTCCGTATGATTGGTCAAGATTAATGAGATATAAAAGTTTCACAAACGAGACAACTTGAGGATGAGTTGCCTCAGATAGTCATGGGCATAGATAAGAAGTGACTAGACTTGGTTGCTTGTCTATGCCGGTACGCCTCTCGACGTATCAAGGATCACAAGCGAGACGAGTTCTTCTATCTCGACCATCATGAAGAACCAAGATCTCGGAGACTTACGCTGATCTAAATCTTGATAAGGTATTAGGTGAGTATGAGTTGTCACCATCACTTGACTTGCATGGGTCGTGGTTAGATGTGATAACCCAAGATTCTATGCATCTCGAAGGTGGCAAGGTCATGTCATGCTAGTTATCTCAGACGAGTCACCGTATCCGCTAGGACGATGACGCCCCTTAAGCGAGTTTTAAAAGGTTATTGTACTAAACCCCGCAGTTGAGTTAACTCAAGTACAATAATAAGGTCGAGTGGTACTACTTGGTTGAATTAAAGATATTAATTATTTTAAGCAATGTAATGCTCTAAATAATTAATGGACTTCATGATATCTTAAATAATCGATTCAGAATGTCTAATGCAAGCCCGACTCAACTTCGTAATAAAGGGTAAGTCAAGATTCTTTCTCTAGTGGCATGATCGAATGTTTATAAATTAATTTATGTTCTCGAAAACAACATAAGATAATTAATTTATTTGAGGCCCATCTTTATTCCTCGTGATTGATCCCCTGGCCGGCCCATCAAGGCCTCGTAGCTAGGTGAAAATCGCCCACCTCTCTCTCGGCCCCATCGACTCGATTTGATATTCTCTATCCTAAAGGATATTATTATATTTAGTAGATATGCATAGATCCTATCTAGATAGATTTGGGAGTTGCATTATAAATATAGTGAGAGAGAAAATCAAGGCTAATCCTCATTCCATTATTTTCTAGAATTACCACATACTTGTGGTGAGAATTTTCAAAAATTGTGAGAGAAGAAAGAGGGTGATTTTCATAGCATTCTCCATAGACTTTCCTCACTCGACATCGAGATTAGGCAACCGGATATACCAAGAAGATCAAAGCACGAGTCTCGATCCGCTCATCCCCGATAGATTCGCAAGTGAACACGAAAACCCTACGTGTTGCAATTAATTATATAGTGTGACGAGCCCAAGTTTTGTGCTCTTTTCTCCGTGTCTTGTGTAGGTCTACATCGCCTTTTATGTCTTTCTTGTCAGGTTTTGTGTCCGGGAGACACACAGTCCGCAGGGCAAGGTATGAAATGGGCAATTACATCTCCGAGAGGCTAGCTAATGGGCAAGCGCAAGTGAAGAGGGTAAGCACTGGGCAAGAAGAAGAAGAAGAGAGACGGCAAGAGAAGAAAGAGAGAGAGGTGATGGGCAAGATACGCAGGATCGGGATGAATCTCGCTATTCGAAAGGATGCCACAAAGCCAAATCCCATAAAACCGGAGGAGATCATCTCAAACTGTTCTGGGCAAGGAAACAACGATCAACACTGAAACCCTAAGGGATTATCCAGCCCATGGGCTATGACCATCGCCGATCTCTCTCGCCTATATATATGGGACGAGTACACGGCTTGTGCGCCTCCCGACTCTCGCATCTTCACATCTTAGAATCATCATTCAACATTACCACCACCACATACATTAAGTTCCTTCGGGCAAACACTTTTATATTTGTTTTGTGATGTTTTATGCGGCACTTTGGGCTCGCCGCTTATTCCATTCAAGTAATAGTGTTGTTTCGCTTTCATAATGGTTTCAATTAATCGTCAGATGTTTGTTTATTTTATGTCCGCTAAGTCTTTATTCTGGTTTGGGCATGACTATGAAGCATGATTAATATAACTTGAGAGGTCTAAGTATGGCATTACGATCCGCATGCGGTGTTCCCCAAGCACTAGGTCCCGAGCAATATATAACTTAACCAAACTCGTGTGTTAGTTACAAATAACATAGTGGTAAGTGGAGGTTGCAAGTAATAATTAGATTATGTTGTCAGTGTCCCGCACCCCAAATAGTACGACCGCGGGCGAGTTGAAGTAGTCCTAGCAAACGCCTTTGCCAATACCGGTCCATCTAGATCATAACGCTGTCCGTAGTTTGCATGTACCGAGGTGTCCTCGCATGCGGGCATTACGGGTTAGATAGTTCAGATAGGGTGTCCCTCAGATTTCTTTACGTAAAGCGATAGATTTGGAGGGGTGTCAGAGGCGTGACGCGGACAACGGGTCACGACGATGTCTCTTATAACAAAGTTGATGCATGTCATGTGAGTGAAAACCTTTGCACCTATGACCGAAAGTGTTAATCGCCTCCACGGTTGTTGCCAAGCCGTACTCGCCTTATTATTTGATATTCCCTTCGAGTTTGTTTCGTGTTACTTTAGTCTACCCATAGTGATCAAAATAATTACACCACTCTCATTCCTTTAAGTGACATCGCGACATCGAGATTGCTACACCAACTCGTCAGGATCGACCCTATACTTATCATCGCCACTGCTCAACCAAAAGTATACTTTCAATCGACGCAATCGCATTTGGTGTTATAGAAGGAAAGCTAACCCTAGTCGCCTCTCAAGGAAAACTTAACAGTATGCATTGTTCATGTCATACAATCGAAAACGATAAAATCCTAAACACTCTAATACCAATATGGGTTTTGGAACATGCAGAATCAAACACGAGAATTAAACAAAAAACCTAAGCTGTGGTTGTCAATCCCGAGCTAAACTACGAAAGCAATAGATCTAAACTAGACTGGCACAAACCCTAGATGATTAACTACTAAACACCGGAATGTGAAACAAATCAAAAGCAATTAAATCGATCTCCAAACAAGAAACGATGAAATTCAACAAAGAACGATTAATCATGAAATTAAGGTTCAACACCACTGCATAAAATTCGATTATTAAAGCCTGAGAGTAAGAACTAATCAAGAAACCAACAATTCCACAAAATTACGTAATCAACACGTAAACGAATCGAACAAGATCAATGGAACAAATGACCGATAAATTACTTCCAATCCGAATCCAAAATATCACAGGATGTTGCTAGAATTCATAAATCAAAGTTAAAGAAATAATACCGACATGTATTGTTAACAAATGTCCAAATTAAGAAAGGTTGAAGAATGGTGTTCAACTCCCAAATAACCTAAAATAACGCTTATATAAAGAAGGAACCGAGCACCGGCTGAAAGCGAGCGCACGCACGGAGGGCGAGGACGCTGACGCCGAGCTGCTGGCATGGAGACGACGCGAAAGCCGCGCTGGCGAAGTGGACGAGGCACGCGGGCGAGCGAGGAGGGAGAGCGAGCGCCACCGAGAGCGCAAGTAAATTGGGAACGCACGCTGGAGTGAGCCGCTCAGCAAGGCTGGGGTGAGCGGGCGAGGCGGCGGGCGAGGGCGCGGGCAGGCGAGGCAGGAGGCGAGCCGGCCACCCGAGCGCAGGAAATTGGGAACGCCGGAGTGAGCCGCATTCAGCGAGCGGGCGTGGCGCGACGGAGGGCACCGGGCGGCGGGTGGGCGTGCGAGCGCGCGGGCGTGTGGCGGCGTATGCGTGCGCGGATGCTCGGCCATGCGACGCGGGCCGCGGCGCGACTTCAACAATTGCCTCGCTCTCCTTCGTCCGAACTCCGACTAGGATCCGCCGCTTATGAACTCCTATCGCGATGTTTTCATTATACATGATCCTTGGTAGATACATTTCATCCAATTTAATGCCGATTTTCTGCAAAACATTGAAACGAACCAAGTAAGTCCGAAATGATAAATATTAATGAACTAACGGCATAAATGGGATAAACTAATGAAGACAAAATGTAAAACAATACCAAGAATCAGCACAAATTCATACCAAACAACTCCCCACACTTATCCATTTGCTTGTCCTCAAGCAAAGTCTATACTAATAAGAGTAGAAAAATAACTCATGCAACTTTACTCTTAATCCAATCAATCAAACCTCTATTTGAAATTCCCCAAACATGATGAATACGTAATCAAGTTAATGCGAAACAAATCTAAGATTGTGAGAAAGTCAAATAAACAAGAGGATTATTTTTGCTCGCACTCCAACTCTCCGTTAGGGTGAATTAACTAAATGGTTACCTTTAGCAACAAGTTTTCGAGAACACAAAGAAAATATTAATGTATTTTGGAACAATGTTCGAAGGTGAAGTCTCGATGAACTCGAGTCTCCTATCGTGGTTTCCCATGCCTATTTCTCAATTTACGAAAGAGGGCGTAATTCCATCCTCCATTTATACAATCTCAACAATAAACATCGAAAGTCTTAACAATTTTGGAACAATGGTCGAAAGGTGAATTCTCGATGAACTCGAGTCTCCTATCGTGGTTTCCCATGCCCATTTCTCAATTTACTTAGAAAGAGGGCGTAATCCCATCCTCCATTTCAACAATCTCACATAAAAACATAATTTTTTTTTATTTTTTATTTTTTTATTTCATTTTTTTTTAAAGAAACAAGTATATAGGTAACCACACTGTTAATACTCCCCCTAACATTAGTCGGACAAATCACATCAATAAACCTTGATTTAAGATCAATTCTCACAACCCCGTCAATTCACATTGCACTTCGATAACGTAACAACAAGATAAACGGGAACACGCCAAGGTTCGACCAATACCACAGTAGTTCAGTGCACAAATCACAATCCTAACTTATTCAGATGATAAAAACTCGAGCACAAGATACCAAAGAAAACAAGGATCCAAAGAGTCAATCATGCACATAGCCCGAGCACAACATATAATGTATCATCAACAACTTCCTCCCACATAGTCGAGCACCGCCCCGTAGCTCTAAACATGAACAACAAAATAAGGCCAAAAGAGAACGAGACTTCGATAATAGCCGGAGAAAAGGAGGTCGGGACATCGAGTTCCAAGGATAGCCTGTAGCAAGCACCGTAAAAGACAAACACAAACAAACCACAAAAGGAAAACAACAAACCACCTAAATAAGGACGAGAGCAAAAGAAAATAAGGAAATATATATACTTCCAACAAAAGAAGTCTCACCGCTGGTCCAAATGGTGGTGGTGGTGAGAGAAGCTAAGGATAGGGACCATGCGCCCCACCTGGCTTCAAGGTCACCAGATGTCGCCATGTGTGTCTAAACGCCGTAAACATCTTGACGGAAATCTCCAAACGCTTGTCGCGAGGATTGATCAAGGCGCTGAACTCGCGCGAGTGGTGTCAAGACGCCGATATACCTATTACTAACTCACCAAAACCCTGGTCAAGATTGACTAAAATCGCGAATTGTTGACCCATCTCGCCGATACCTCTCAAAGTTCTCGATTCCGCGAGTGAGCTAAAGTCCCCAAATCGCTATGAAGTGGCTCGCCGAACCGCCAAAGCCGAATCAAAATGCGCCTAAGGTCACCCGGCGCCGCTGGACCGATGGGAGAGGGAAAGCCGTGAAGGGCGTGTCATGAGGTACCGCCTCCGCTCGCCGCACCTGCATCCTCGGGGCATCTTCATCCATCGGGTGGCAGTACCAACAATAGTCCCGCACGGTTGGTTCTCGCTGAACGTGATATACTTGACAAGACGATGTGCTTCATAAGGAAGCAAAGTTGTTTCCGTCAAGCAATCAACCGGAAATCACCGAAAGTGATCGAATATTCTCGATCACGCCCGAGCCCAAAATAGACCATCTTCCCTAGTGATTCCTACAAAATACTCGGCTAGAATGAAGGGTATCGCTCAAGGAGAGTTTGCCTTCACGGTGTCGCCATCATACTCAAATCGACGCCATAAGAAAGGTGCCGCACAAACCTTCTTGTTATCGACAAAGATACCACAAGAGGAAAAGCTCTCGAGCCACTTTATCGGCCTCGCTCTTTCCTGCTAGTTGACGCTAGAACTTATGGGCTATAACCAAAGCAGTGCTCGAATAAAGGCGCTAGAAGGCTCACGACGCACCAATTGTCAAACCAGCTATAATTTTCCATGTCTCACCCATAGGAAACCTCTGTACATCGTAAAACCGCTAGTATGAAAACCCAAACCTCACGCAGAACTCCAGTGTAATAGCCGTATCTCGCCTCCCCAACCGACGTAATGCGCACTTAAAATCATCACCGGCTCTAGTGTTGTACAAAACTCCCTAACAATATTCTTAAACCATCTTCTCGTTCCCTAGTTGCCAAACCAAGGCAATCTCTATAATTTCAAATATCGCTTCACGCATCCATCAACACCCAACGGCTAAAATATTCCAATCAAACGAACGGGTGACCGATATCTTTCGAACTAATAACGGAATAAAAGATACCTTCTTGGGGCGTAAAATCGCGAATGGGGCATCAGAAGTTCGCCTGAGATCTTCGGGTTGTTCACTCCGATCCCAAGCACCTTCGCCGCCGCTTCATTTCGCCAAAGCGCGACGAGGATTTTGTGCGAACCATGCTCGTAAATGCTAGGAAGTAACTTGGGATGGTCGGTGAGCAGTCGAGAGGGTCGGGCGGCGAGCAAACGGCAGTGAGCCGGGCGCTAGGAATGCGCGCCGATCGAGTGGCGCGGGCGCGGGCGAGTGGTAACACGCCGCGTGGGCGGCGCGGGGCGGACACGTGAACGCCGGCTCGGGCGAAGGCCGGCCGCGAGGACGGCGAAGCGAGGGACGCGTACGACGCTGGGCGCGACGGGCGCCGGCCGCGTGGCACGGGAGGAGGACGGCTGGCTCGTGTCAACGCCGGCTACGAGGACGGAGAGTAGGCGGCATGAGCGGGCGCCGCGAGGGAATTTCGAATGTAATAAAAATAGGCAACCGCTCTAATATATGGCCGGCCGTAACGCCGCTCTTCTTTTCTTCTTTCGCTTTTTTTTTTTTTTTTAATGAGCGAATACGGCTCACGGGAACGCCGGCCGAGGAACTCTTCCTGTGGGTTGAGCAATGGTTTAGTTTGAGCGCAAGTCGTAAAAACATTCTCGCCATTTTTGAACGCCGGCTCACACCGAACGCCACGAGAAAAGCATCGACCAAATTGAACGCCAGCTCATTGAACGCCGAATGAGAAAAGCTATCGATTCCTTCCAACGCCGGTTCGATTGAGCGCCACGAGAATGGTTTATTCTTCTCGAACGCCGGTTCGATTGAGCGCTAGCCGTGATCGCTCAGATTCTTCAACGCCGGTTCGATTGAGCGCCAGCCAGAATGGCTTCAGACATCAACCTGAAAACTTCGAACGCCAACTTTGAACGGCCCATGTACATCTTTTAAACGCCAGTGTCCACTACAAAAGCTGCATTAACAGAGAGAGAAATATCAGGATAACCAAACCAGATAAATCAAAGGACAAAAGAAAAAGAGCAAAAACCGTGGGTAAACCCCCACGTAGTACTCCGCTTAACGCCGTGAGCCCGACATAATCCGGTCAAAGATATTGGGACCGACAAGCGTAACGCCTCCACTTTTTCTCGACTCCTCACGATCAAAGTACGATTTGACTCACGACTGCTCACAAGAATGATCCGCTGAGTTTTGGGTCGCAGAAGAAACCGCCCATGGGAAAACACCTCAACGAACAGGGCCACTCCACCCTGAGTTGAGCTTCCCGGGAAAAGTTTCGATTTAGACCGAAATAACAAAGACCTTCATTCCTTGGCCTTAACTTTTCGCACTATTCTCCCGATCATGAATCCTCTCGACTTTGTCCTTGTAAATGCGGGCGTTTCATATGCTTCGTCTCCAAGTTCTTCGAGTTCGTGATCCGAGAGCCTCCCTTGCCTCGCTTCGTGATGTCAAGATTCATGGCCTTAATCGCCTGTAATGCCTCGTGCTCGATCTCAACGGTAGATGGCACGCTCCATATACAAGCCGATAGGACTCATCCCCAAAATGCTCTTGAAAGCAGCCAGTATGCCCAAAGTGCAGATTCACCTTCATCGACGGGCCCTTCCGGATGGTTGACCGCCTCTCAAGCACACCGATCCGCTTGTTGCTTGTCTCACCGTCTCAAGTTTGTGGATGATATGGCGTGGACACCTCGGGTGATGCCGTTTTCCATGAGCTTTTTGAACAACTTATTACGTAAATGTGCTCCTCCATCACTTATGATCGCTTGGGAAACTAAACCGCAGAATGTTCTCTCGCACAAACTTCAAGACAACATTAGCATCACTAGTCCGTGGAATTGCTTCACCCGCTTGACACATAATCTACAAAGCAAGATATATCCAAAACCATTAGACTTGGGGAAAGGCCCCATAAAATCAATACCCCAAACGTCGAAAAATTTCAACTACTGTGATATTGTCTGTGGGCATCTCATTTCTCTTCCCACATTCCCAACTCGCTGGCATTTGTCACATGAAAGGTAGAAGGAGGCCCTTGAAAAGAGTCGCCGTAAGAGACCACTCAAAGACCTCGAAAGCTGTTTTCGCCCACCAAAATGTCCCCGCAAAGGGGTTTCATGACACAACTTAAGAACTTGACATTGCTCCTCATCGTGATGATCTTCTAACCACCTCGCCCTTCCCGAGTTTGAAAAGGTATGGATCATCCCAAAAGTAATTCCCGACACTAAGAAATATCTTCCTTTCGAAGTTAAATCAGTCTCAAGGAGCCACACACCAAGTAATTAACAATATCAAGATACCAAGGCGATGAATTGATTTCCAAAGCATGCTCAAAAGGATAAGACTCAGAAGACTCTCTGCAGTGTAAAACGAAGGGATTCGAGACGAGACAAATGGTCACCACACCATTGTCACTACCCTTCCTATCTATGATTTCTAGATCAAATTTGCAAAAGAAGGACCCAATCTAATTAATCTAGGTTTAGCCCGAGATTTAGTCAATGTAAATCTTAAAGCAACATGATCATCGTGAACAATTACCTAGAACCAATGATATAAGCTCGAAACTTATCCAAAGCAAAGATAACAAAGAAAAGCTCCTTTTCAAAGTAGTGTAATTCATTTGAGCGTAACTTAAAGTTAAGCTAGCATAATAAATCACACGTAACATTTTATCCACACGCCGACCTAATACAGCCCCACACCACATTGCTAGCATCACACATTATTTCAAGGGTAGCGACCAATTTGGGGCAACAACAAAGTGAGTCAATTTCTCCTTAAGTAAATTTAAAGCATGCAAACATTTCTCATCAACTGAATAGAACATCTTGAGCAAGAAGATGGCATAAAGGTTGGCTAATCTAGAGAAGTCTTTATAAACCTACAGTAAAAACCCGCATGTCCTAAAAACCCTAATCCCCTTAACATCAACGGGTGGAGGTAATTTCGCCACATCCACCTTAGCCTGTCAACCTCAATCCCATTCCTAGACACAATATGTCCCAATACAATCCCACTCTTAACCATAAAGTGACTTTTCCCAACTAAGAGCGAGATTGCTCTCCACACAATGTTTTAACACACGATCAATCTTATCTAGGCAATCATGAAAGAAGATCCGAAACCGAAAAGTCATCCATGAATACCTCGAGGAAATCTCCAATCATCTCGAGAAGATTGACATCATGCATCACCGAAGGTGCCCGTGCATCGCACAAGCCAAAAGGCATCCGCCGTAAGCATATGTCCCAAAGGGACTTGTAAACGCTGCCTCGCTTGATCCTCCGAGAAATCACACCGATAATAGCCGATAAACCATCAAGAAAACAGTAAATATTCATGTCCAAATTAATCTATCAAGCATTTGATCAATAAAAGGAGAGGAAATGGTCCTTTTTGTCGCGCATTCAACTTCATGTAGTCGATGCACATACGCCACCGTAGTAGCCCTTGTAGGTACCATCTCCTTTCTCGTTTCTCCACCACCGTGATGCCTCCTTTCTTGGGCACCACATGTATGGCTAACCCACTCACGTCCGAGATAGGGTAGATTAGCCCTCCATCAAAAGCTTCAAGATCTCCTTCTTCACCACTTCATCGAGGATCGTCGTCGCCGCCCGGCATCAATCACTAGTTTAACTCCATCCTCAAGCGTGATACGATGCATGCATGTTGCCGATCGATCCCCTTGATGTCGGCTAGACTCCACCCAAATGCGAGCTTATTCTCTTCGTAACCGAAAATAGTTCTTCTTCTTCAACATCGTAAAGCTCGTAGGAGATTATTATCGGCTTTTCATTTCCTCCTCCAGAAAACATACTCAAGTGTCTCGGCAGCCCTTCATTTCTAGAGCGGCTTGGGCATACTAGCAACTTCACTTGCCCACTCTTCCTCGTCACCGATCCGCAAAAACTTCCTCGAGGCTATGTTCCCGCAACAACACATTCTCGCCAAGGGATCAATAAGATCAATGAAAGCACAATCATCAATGGAATTTACGTATGAAACATCACATCGTCCCTAATGTAAAAAGACACGGCCACCAAGACGTACTATTTTTAAAGTACCACTCTTAACGCCAATTATATATTGCTTGTGGCCATGAATGGCCTCCCAATATCAGTGTGCTCCTTTCCATCTTCTCTAACCTCACCAATTTCTAACACAACAAATTCAACAGAACTATCAACCCACCAACCTTAACTATAATATCCTCAATAATACCCTTCTGATATCCGACTGACCTACCGCTAGTTGTAGACACATGCGAGTGGGTTTAAGTTCGCCTAATTCTAATTGTTTAAAAATCGAATAAGGCATCAAATTTATCCCGCCCCCAAATCAAGCATGCCAAGCCTCCTTACCATTACCTAGAGCAATTTTAACGATAAAACCACCTGGTCTCAAGTTTGGGAGGAATCGATGTCAGCAGGACGGAATTGGCCGCCTTTGAGACCACGACCTTCTCATATTCTCCAAACTTCCTTTCCTTTGAAGCCGATCCTCGAAAAATTTGACGAGGGTCGGCACATTTCGATCACGCCCAAAAGAGGCAAATTGACATTCACCTCGACAGAGTTTGTAGAACTCGTTAAACCGCCGATCTTGTTTCTCATTTCAGCCTATGGAAAGGTATCGGAGAGTGTAAGGTTTGCCGCCTTTATGCAATCGGACCTCAAGATCCTTCTTAGTTTCTTCATCTTGAGATTTCAGCTGCCTCGGATTTCTCCCCACTTCATTCTCAATCACACGACCACTTCAAAACAAGGATACCGAGCCCGCTGGGGTCACAGGAGAGCTCAACGCCTGCTTTGTCAGTAGTACTCATTCAAATGAGCTAGCAGTCGTCCTATTTATGCCTCCATACGCTTGATTGTGGATTCTAGAACATCAATTCTTTGGTTCGCCACATCAGTGGCGGAGCCGCTCACGACACCGGCCGCCAAGGGTATGTGCCGCGAGAACCGCTGTGGGGTTGCCGCCATTGTGGATATTGCCTCTCAATACAAATTGCCGTGGTCTAAGGTCTCTCGAATGGGCGCCTGATTAGAATCGCCTCGACTCGATTTCTCCATCCCACGTTAGATCGATTCTCCACCCCGAGCCAAATTATTGTCGATTAGACTAACTGTTGCTTCGGTTGGAAACTTGCATGGCATAGCTTCGCCGCCTCATTAGTTAGCTCCCCATCCCGGGCACGATCAACGTTATGCCCGGTTTCATTGCGTATACCACAAGGCTCTAAGAATTCTCGCTCGGGTTGGTTGATCGTGTTTTCATTTCATTTCTCAGACTCCCTCATCAACTCACCCACTTGTTTAGTCATGTCGATGAAGGGTTCACGCATGAGCCTTTGCTCTCCCACCTCGATCGGACTTCATGAAGCAGCCATGGCTTCAAAATGTCGATTTATATCCATCGCCGCCCTAGAACCGATGTCTCCACGCCAAAGATTGTCCACCATGTATTGAAACTCGAGTCAATCCATCATAGAAGAATTGATACAAAATTTCGTCCGCGCAAGGCATGATGAGGACACTTTTGCAACAAGTCCCCGAACTGCTCCTAAGCTTCATGGAATGGCTCGTCACCGTCTCGACGAAAGTCATGATCCGTGACCTCAACTCTCGACTCTTCTTGTTCGGGTAGTATTGCCATGAACTTGTCGACCACGGCTGCCCAGCAAGTAGTAGGCAAGGTGAGAGCCGTAAACCAAGACTTTGCTATATCTTTCGTGTGTACGGAAACACCGCATCTTCACCGATCTTCATTTAGTCCTCCCAATGAAGGATCCAAAACCGAGCAAACTCTCTTATAAAGCTCAAAGCATCCTCACTAGCAAGCCCATGGAAAGTAGGTATGAGTGAGAAATTGTTCTGGTTTCAACTGTAATCTCGGCCGCCAGCCCAAGAACAATTGGGGACGAGCGCCCCAATCACCGCCTATAAAAATCACACAGCACGTGCATTCTCACCCATCTCTCTCAACGGGGAGTATCTTCAACAATTGGTTGATCCGTGATAAACCCGCCTCGACTGCTCACCACTCGTAAGTGGTATTAAAACCTCCAGCCCGCAAAAACGACCTTTAGTTCTTCGAGCGTGGTCCAACGGGTAGCAAGCTGTCTATTTAGACCGCGGCGACCTAGCATACAAAACACTCAAACAAGAAAAGATCACACGCAATCGAGAATAACAAAATTAAAACAAAAGAAACACGGAAAACAAATCAACACAAACAATACTTAAAGTTTCTTAAGAACGCGCCAAAATTTGTTCAACCAAAAGTATACTTTCAATTGACTCGCAATCGCACGAGGTGTTATAGAAGGAAAGCTAACCCTAGTCGTCTCAAGGAAAACTTAACAGGCGATTGTTCATGTCATACAACCAAAATGATAAAATCCTAAACACTCTAATACCAATACGGGTTTTCGGAACACGCAGAATCAAACACGAGAATTAAACAAAGAAACCTAAGCCGTGGTTGTCAATCCCGAGCTAAACTACGAAAGCAATAGATCTAAACTAGAGGCTGTCAAACCCTAGATGATTAACTACTAAACACTGGAACGGGAAACAAATCAAAAGCAATTAAATCAGATCTCCAAACAAGAAACGATGAAATTCAACAAAGAACGATTAATCATGAAATTAAGGTTCAACAACACTTGCATAAAATTCAGATTATTAAAGTCGGAGACTAAGAACTAATCAAGAAACCAACAATTCCACAAAATTACAGAATCAACACGTAAACGAATCGAACAAGATCAATGGAACAAATGACTGATAAATTACTTCCAATCCGAATCCAAAATATCACAGATGTTGCTAGAATTCATAAATCAAAGTTAAAGAAATAGAATACCGACATGATTGTTAACAAATGTCTAAATTAAGAAAGGTTGAAGAACAGTTCATGGTGCAATCCGTAGAAAATCGAATTCAACTCCAAATAACCTAAAATAACGCTTATATAAAGAAGGAACCGAGCACCGCTGAAAGCGAGCGTGCAGCGTGAGGGCGAGGGGACGCTGGCGCCGAGTCTCACATGAGATGGCGCGAAAGCGCACGTGAGTGGGCGAGGCGAGGCGCGCGGGCGAGCGGCGCAGAGAAGCGAGCGCCACTCGAGAGCGAGAAATTGGGAACGCGAAGGCCGGAGTGAGCCGACGCTCAGCCGCTGGGCGAGCGGGCGAGGCGCGGGCAAGGTGCACGGGCGGGCGACGGGCGGCGCTGCTGGCGGAGGCGCGGCGAAGCCGGCGCTCACTCCGAGCGAAGCGAGGGAATTGGGAACGCGGCCGAGTGAGCCGACGCTCAGCGAACGGGCGGCATGGACGAGGGTGCTGGGCGATGGGCGCGTGGCGGGCGGGCGCGGGCGGGCGTGGCGGCGCGCGCTGCTGGGCATGCGTGCGCGGCGGCGCGCGGATGCTCGGCCATGCGACGGGCTGGCGCGACTTCAACAACCGCCTCGCTCTCCTTCGTCCGAACTCCAATTAGGATCCGCCACCTATGAACTCCTATCGCGATGCTCTTCATTATACTTGATCCTTGGTAGATACATTTCATCCTATTTAATGCCGATTTTCTGCAAAACATTGAAACGAACCAAGTAAGTCCGAAACGATAAATAATAATTGAACTAATGGCATAAATGGATAAACTAATGAAGACAACATGTAAAACAATACCAAGAATCAGCACAAATTCATACCAAACAGTTATGCCCGTGATGGGAAATAGGTTATAAATTTATTTTGAACGCTAAACCACGCATTGTCAAAATCTCGCCGCTGTCGGGAGTTGCGATTCCAAGAGTAATCTCTATTTTGTGATTATATTGTTTTTATTGATGCTACCACCCAACCTTGCAGGAGAGAACGGATAACTTTGTACGATCCCCGAGATCGAACGCACGCAGCGCTGGAGAGCAAAGAAGACGGAGGGCACCATGTCGCAAGCGGCATCTAACCTTAAGAAACCCGAGGGCAATACGATGGGTGAACAACCGCAAGTAGAGCTAACATTGAGGGAAATGGTGTTCCCAACAACCGTAACTCGAGGCCAACGGGCATCACTTTGCCCGCGATCACGGCCACCGGGAGATTTAAGCATTCTTCATCCGCATCCTCCCGATTCAAAGGACATGCCCGGGAGGATCCACAAAGACATTTACAAGACTTCCGATGACGTGTGGGACTATCCGCGCCAATGAAAACCTTGGGGAGTATGTGAGATTAGTATCATTCCCCTCTCTACATGATGGAGCAAGAGAACGGCTCTACACCTTCGCCCATGTGAAGTTGTGACCACTTGGGCACAATCGCACCGTAAGTTCCTCGAGAAGCACTTTCATGCCGCCCGCATTCGTAATATGAGGAAAAGGATAAGCAAGATCAAATGGGCACGGGAAACCTTTATGATTATCGTAAGGTTTAAACAACATGAAAGCTAAATGCCCTCAACATCAAATTCCGCATCACGATCTAATCCAATATTTCATGGTCGGCGGAAGGGCAACCGAGAAAATTTGGGTGAATGCATTGTGGAGGATCGATAATGAACAAATTTCCCAAATGAGGCATTTAGACTCTCGGGCTAGATGGTCAAGAAAAACAGAGAAGGCGAGAAGTTCCGAGGCAAGCTGTCGCTACTTCTTCAATCTGTGGAGACCAAGTCAGATAAACTTTACAACCTGCTCGACAAGTTCATAACCAACACGGGCCGTGGGCAAAAGAAAGCTAAAGTTTGCCAAATTTGCGCGGCCGTGACACATCACACGATCAATGCCCCACCCTTTTCAAGCAAAGGTCAATGCAGCGGGGTCGAATGGCACTGGGCAATACGAACAGAGGAGATATGATCCAAACTCCCAAACCTACAACCCAGACGGAGGAACCACGAAAATTTTAGGTGGTCTAACAACCAAAGAAGCGGGGTGACAACAACAACAAAGAAGACGGAGTGGTAGGACAACAATAAAGAATATACGAATAATCAGAATTAAAGCGATGGGCCATCGTTAGTTAACTTGTGCATACTATGGCACGAGAGAATATGAAGGCTCAACAAGAGAACGAGAAATTCAAGGTCGAGACAAGGGAGTTCTCCAACCTTGGGAACCAAGTTTCCCAATTGACGGTCAGAACGCTGCCTCGAGAAGTTAAGCAAGGAAATTTGCCTCCACAAGTAGAGGTAAACGAGCTAGCCCAATCGAACGTCAGAACCTCGGAAGCGGAAGAAACCGCCAGAGAAAGTTTTCATGCCTAAAGACGATGCAACTATACCAAGTGGAAGATCTCACGTAACACATTGATCAAGACGAAGATGACATGAGGAGCTACCCAAGAAAAAACGGAAAAGAAGACGTGATCATTGAGCCGACCTACGCCAAACCTAATCCTAAGGTTTTACTCCATTTCCGTGCGATGGCCAAGAACCGTAGAGAGGAAGAAATGAGTGAGATGTATCGCTGTTTCGTAAGGTGGAAATTAATATACCGCTCATCACCGCCCGGGCACGATGTCTGGCGGGCAAAGTTCATGAAAGAATTGTGCACTAGAAAGGCGAAATACAAAGATGATGCAAAATTCCAAGTGGAGAAAATGTATCCGCATTCCGCAGCCGAAATTGCCCGAGAAGCGTGGAGATCCGTGGATGTTTTCATTCCCGTAATAGGCAATACGAGGATCGAAAGGCCATGCCGGATTTGGGAGCATCTATAAACGCCATGCCCTTGTCAATGTTTAACTAATTAAAAGTGGGAACCCCGCCAACACGAGTGGTTATTCAATTAGCGCATGTGTCCAACGCTCATCCGTATGAATCATCGGCGATTGGTTAAAGTGGAGGAACTCATATTTCGCGGCGGACTTCTACGCTCGATATGGGCACGATGGGTAACAAATCCCCAGCTATGTTATTAGGTCGACCATTCATGAAAACAGCCGTAACCGTGATTGATTGCGATACGGGCAAGTTATCCCCGCGAATTGACGGCGAGACGCGACCTTCAACATCTTCAAGGCCATGGAGCATCCGATTGATATTGAAGTCGGGAATTCATCGATCACATCGAACCTATGGTGGGAGACATCCTGCCCGAGATAGGTTTGCAAACCCCTCGATGCGTACCATTCAAAGTGGACTTATGATGAAGACACTCACTGAGAAACAGCTTACTTGACAATGTCGGGAGGCCCTCGCTTTATTTATGGAGCGAGCCCGAGGGACTCAAGTGGTCAATATACCGAACATGTCCAAGTCAAGGAAGAAGAAAAGCCTCGCTCCATCCCTTATGAGAGCTCCCAAACTCGAGCTAAAGACTCTTCCTCACCACTAAGTATATATTTTAGTGGAAAGACGACACCGCCTGTAATCATCAATGCTAAACTTAGTCCCAATCAAGAGGAAGTGAAGAATGTTATTGGGAAATACAAAGCTATTGACGGACATTGGTCGACATCAAGGGCATCAGCCCATCCATATGCTCATAATATTTTAATGGAAGAAGGTTAAACCGCACGCCGATCAACAGCGAAGTTGAACCCAGCCTATGAAGGAGGTAGTCATGAAGGAGATCTTCAAGCTTCTCGACTTGGGCATCCTATATCTCAGACGATACAAGAACGGGTCAGCCCAAGACATCGCCGTGCCCAAGAAGTCGTGCATTCGTAGTAGGAAAACGAGAAAGGAGAGTCGATCCCAACGAGACTCCAAACAAAGTTGGAGAATGTGTATCGACTATCGAAAGCTCAACACGGTAACCGAAAAGATCACTTCCCATTACCTTTCATTGACGTAGATGTCGAAAGGTTAATCGGAAACAAATTCTTTTGTTTTTAGACGGATACTTGCCACACGCGATCCTGGGTCGCCACGCGATCGTGATAAACCACTTTCACATGCCCATTCGGACATTTGCCTACGTAAGAATGCCTTCGCTTGTGTAATGCCCCCGACATTTCAATGATGTATGATGAGCATCTTCTCGCACCTATTGAGAAATGCATCGAGGTCTTTATAGACGACTTTACCGCCTACGGGAATCATTCACGAAGGTTTCATTTAATTTGGATGAGTTGATAAATGCGATTTTACTGCTTATTGATGATATATCAAGATGAAATAGATCTATTAAATACGCTTATATAGTCGATCTTTATGCTTTTAGCTATTTTTGGAAGATATCGCTTTGGGGTTTCTCTTTGGTGTTTTGTAGGCTTTTCAGTGATAATCGATGCATAAGCAAAGATGTAACCAAAGATGATGAAATGGATATGACAAATATGGATGTGAAAAGTTTACAATGTTAAAGAGCATCTCGATAGGAGTCCATAGGCGCAAACGGATCGCACTGGAGTTCGGACGAGAGAGAACGGAGCAAAATGTTGAAGTCGCTGGGCAGAGTTATGATCACCCGCGGCCGCGAGGACGTCCGCGAGAAATCGTCTAGAATGTTTCTGGGGCGCGATTTAGGGTTTTCCTCTACCTATATATATCCCCAAGCTTGCTCCCACGCCCCCAACCTCTCTAAGCACGAATTTGTTCAGTTTTTCTCTAGTTTTTCATATTTTTGCACTTTAGTTTCGATTTAATTCGCTCTAGCTTTAGTTTATCGTTGTTCTAGTTTAGTTTATCACTTTGTTATCGATCGAACGCTTTGTCCGATCGCTTTCCGTTGTTTTCTGCTTTTCGCTGATTGATTCAAGACCAACCATTGTTCATCCAACGCTATTATCCGGTTTTATGCATTTAATTTCGCTTTTATGTTTTATTCGTATTTTATTCCGTTAATTATGTCTAGGTAATTTCGCTCTAATCCTTGGGTTTGCATGATCCGATCCTATATGTTGTGATTCCTCGTTATCTCTATTTACCTTCCGTGCATCGATTCATGATTCTTGGTGCTTATTTATACGAGTTAATTTCGATCAATCTTGATGCATATCTAGTTGTCGCTAATTACGAATCAGTATTAATTATCAATCGATCTCGAATGCATGATACGGATAAACCTCGAGTCGTAGCCGAGATAGAACATCCGTAGGAAGCTTATTCTTTGTGATCTGTTTGAGTTGCTTGTTTTCACCTAGAGACGAATAAGTAATAGGGAAAACTAGTAATCTATGTACCGCAATTGTCGAATCAAGTTGTTGGTTATATATGTGATCTTCCATCTTGTCCGGATTAAAATCGCTAATGGGAAATGTGATAAACATACGTGTGGATATGATTAATGTATCCCTGTGGGTTAGTCTTTCTTATCTCGCTTTATCATCCGTGATTTTATTGCTTTATTTTATATTTCGCTTGGTTACCTTTGCTTTGATTAAATTTCAAGCCCTTAAACCTCTCGCCAAATTTCGTGTCAATAATGATGAATGATCGCTGAACTAGCTTCTATGTTTTCACGATACAATCCATGTGGATACGATACTCGACTTACCTATATACTTACACTTTTTAGTGTTATAAAAGTGAGCGATCAAATTTTGGCTGCCAAGTATCGGGATTGTTAAGATTGCATAGGAATAATTTGACGATTGGATTTTTTAATTCAAGTTATATAATTTATTTATTTTGCAAGAGCTGAATTCTCTCTTTCTCGTGTAGTATATGTTTACAAGATCTCGTGGACCTCATGAAATATTTTAGATCCCGAGATCGAAAGCTCTAAAGGAGAATAGACGAGAAGGTCGCAAGTTATGGCAATGCTTCCAAACCACTTGAGTGCCCCCGAGCAAAGTCCACAAGCAGCCCCGCCAAGTATACCGAGATGAACGCTAAATGACCAACATGGGACTCCTTGTCCTCGCTCAAGAGGCCGCCATTAAATCACATGTATCCACCTCCCACCGAATAGTTCCAAGGAGGATGGAATCCGCGACAACCCGCATAATAGAGATCATCATAACTGTCAGATGCCAACCCCATTACTTTTCAAAGAACATCCGTGAGGTTTCTGCTCGTAATGTAATGATGTAATGATTCAAGAGGCGAAGAAATCGAGTGTGGAAGAGCTGACAACAAATGGCTATACATGTAATTCATTTATAAGCGATCGCCGTAAAATTACACAGCTTGAGTCACCGTGACGGCTATGAGCGAACATATGAAAGTAATGGAGAATCGATTGGTCACTAGTCGCATGCATCCGTAATCATCCCGAGCGAGACGAGGGCTAAAGTGGGCTGCAAAGGAACTTGCGACCGAGCCATGGCTGCTGAGCTCGGCCACGAGCAATCGTAGTGAATTTCGCCGAGACTTCACCACAGGCGTCGCGCCCGCTAGCCCAACCATGACGACGAAGGACACATCACCGACACGCTTAGCGACCGACCCGGTCGCGAGGTCGACCGCGAAGAACCTCCAATAGTCGTTATTCGCGCTGCATATTCCTCCCAGACCGTTATTTGATCATTACTCATCGCCACTACACACGCCAGATACTTAGAGGGAAATCGACCGCCGATAAGAACGCGAGAAAGAAGAAGGACTCGGCATGGAACTCCGAGGAATCATCCAAGTTTGGGGCTACTTCCACGCCAGTGGTGGTCAACGGTGAATGCGTAAATACAAGGAATTTGCAATTTTGGAAGGAAGTCCGCTACCGTAACGCCGCATCGAACAAGGTATGTGATGGTTCAGCTAAAGACGCAATTAGCACTTGTTGGGAGGTAACCCAACGCTTTTGTTTTGTTTTTATTTATTTTTTTCGCTTGTGTTGTTTTTTGTTTGTTTGTTTTGTTTTTGTTTTGTTTTGCTTTTCGCTTATGTTGCTTTTGTCGTGTTTTTGTCTTTCTTTCGTGTTGTGTCTCCGATCAACGAGTTAAGTGAAGTGTTTTAATCCATGTGGCCAATGACGATAGAAATTTTTTGTGAAATTTAATGATAGTGCACATGATATGTTAGAAACGACGCATTTAACCACTTGAGATTGCTTAAACTTGTTGTTTTTCACAATTTGCTTAACCCGTGAGACTTGAGCTTCATCAGTATAAACATCTTGATACGCTTTTAATTGTGTGATATCGCATGTGATTATCTTCTAGAACTTGTGTTTTTCTATGTCGAGACGGCAATATGTGTTTCAAATTTGAAAGCGATAAAAGGCCATCTTTGTTAACCACATATTCACCCAAACAATATTTCAAGAATATCTATCATTTGTCGCTTCTTCGAGCCGTTATTAGACTTTATTCTTTCGATTAACCGGATGATAGGAGTGAGGATGGATATGGGAATCAAAAGGGTTCAAATTTTGATGTAGTTATGGCAAGGAAAAATTATTATTGTAGAAGACATCTATGGTGAAGAATAGTACCTTTGTTGTGAATGATAAACCCTATAAACTCTAGAAAAGAAAAGAAAAAGCAATGATAAGTTCACTATGTGTGTTGAGCATAAAGGGTCTTTAATCAAAGTATAGGTACCTTTCCGTGGCATAAAACGCCGATTTAGCACGTCAGACAGAAGAGAAAATGGACAAAGTCCATATGTGTCAAAAGTATAAACGGGGTGCTTGGAATATTTTGAGTCACTTAGCCATATATTACCCTACCTTAACCAATGTGCCTACTTTATAACCTATGAAAAGACCTTTTGATCCTTATTTGAACACATTCGACGCGGTGGAGATATTAGAGAAATGGCAAGCCTATGGTAAGATGTTGCATTGCATTGATCCGTGCGAGTATACACGCCCTTAATTCCTTTATGAGTTTGAGTGTATCCTCTATATTTTACACACATGCCGCTATGTAGGTCAATTAAATGAGTTTTGCCTTCAATTGTTGTTTGTGTTGAGTCGACTAATGTCGCCATGTGCGCCAAATCTTTTGAGCGCTGAGATGTTTCCGAGGCTTATAATGGTTATCCTCTTGCTACGCGCTGATCTTCGCTGTGTCTTTCTGCTCGCTTTTGTTTGAGGACAAACAATGCTTCAAGTTTAGGGTGATAAACGCGATTTTACCTGCTTATTGATGATATATCAAGATGAAATAGATCTATTAAATGTGTTTATATAATCGATCTTTATGCTTTTAGCTATTTTTGGAAGATATCGCTTGGGGTTTCTCTTGGTGTTTTAGGCTTTTCAGTGATAATCACGATAAGCGCAAAGATGTAACCAAAGATGAAGAAATGGATATGAAAATATGGATGTGAAAAGTTTACAATGTTAAATAGCATCTCGATAAGAGTCCATAGGCGCAAACGGATCGCACCGAGTTCGGATTTGAGAGAATCTGAGCAAACAAAGCTGAAGTCACGCAGAGTTAATGATCGACCGCAAGCAGCGAGGACGGTCATGAGAAATCGTCCGTAATGTTTCGGGCGCGATTTAGGTTTTCTCTCACCTATATATATCCCCAAGCTTGCTCCCACGCCCCAAACTCTCTAAGCACTAATTTGTTCGCTTTTTCTAGTTTTCATATTTTTGCACTTTAGTTTCGATTAATTCGCTCTAGCTTTAGTTTATCGTTGTTCTAGTTTAGTTTATCGCTTTGTTATCGATCGAACGCTTTGTCCGATCATTTTCCGTTGTTTTCTGCTTTTCGCTTGGGATTGGATTCAAGACCAACCATTGTTCATCCAACGCTATTATCCGGTTTTATGCATTTAATTTCCGCTTTTATGTTTTATTCAGATTTTATTCCGCTAATTATGTCTAGGTTCCTGCTCTAACTTGTGGTTTGCATGATCCGATCCTATATGTTGTGATTCATGTTATCTCTATTTACCTTCGTGCATCGATTCATGATTCTTGGTGCTTATTTATATGTGTTAATTTCGATCAATCTGATGCATATCTAGTGTCTGGGCTATTACGTAATTGTATTAATTGTCAATCGATCTCGAATGCACGATATGGATAAACCTCGAGTCGTAGCCGAGATAGGAACATCCGTGAGGAAGCTTATTCTTTGTGATCTATTTGGAGTTGCTTGTTTTCACCTGTAGACGAATAAAGAATAGGGAAACTAGTAATCTACACCGCAATTGTCGAATCAAGTTGTTGGTTATATATGTGATCTTTCATCTTGTCTCGATTAAAATGGCTAATAGAAAATGTGATAAACATACGCCAGGATAGGATTAATGTATCCCTGTGGTTAGTCTTTCTTATCTGCTTTATCATCCGTGATTTTATTGCTTTATTTTATATTTCGCTGGTTACCTTTGCTTGATTAAATTCAAGCCCTTAAACCTCTCGCCAAATTTTCGCGTTTCAATAATGATGAATTATCGCTGAACTAGCTTCTATGTTTCGTGATACAATCCTCTGGATACGATACTGACTTACCTATATACTTACACTTTTAGTGTTATAGTGAGCGATCGCGAGTCCTACAGTAGATGTGTCGAAAAGAATTTGATCCTCAATTATGAGAAATGTCATTTCATGGTACAAGAAGGATTGTTCTGGGCACGGGTATCCGAAAGAGGATAGAAGAGATAGAGCTAAAGTCGAGATCATCGCCAAATTGTTCTATCCACTTTCAAACAAGCAAGGCGAGGTTTTTGGGCACGCTGGATTCTACAGAAGATTTGTGAAGGACTTCATGCGAAGATCGCCCACCCCATGACACGACTACTCCGTAATGATGTACCATGGGAATTCAATGAAGAGTGTAAGACGGCTTTTGATACTCAAGAATAACTTAATCTCAAAGACTAATCATCCAAATTTCGACGGGCATGCTGCCTGGGTTTGTGCGATGCAAGCGGCACGCACTGGGAGCCGCCTCTGGGACAACGAAGAGGAAAGGAAAGTCATGCTATACTATGCCTCGAGAACCTCAACGCCGCCAACGCAACTATAAAGACAACCGAGAAAGAGTTTCGCGTCCGCCTTGCCTTTGAAAATTTCGATCATACCTAATCTGGGCTAAGACAATCGCTCACACCGATCACACTTCGAGATACCGATGGCCAAGAAGGAGTCAAAGCCACGACCGATCGATGGATCTTGCTTTCCAAGAGTTCGATGTAGAAATCAAAGACAAGAGTGAGCACAAAACCTGTGGTCACCATTCGAGTAGGATTCATGCAAGACCGTGCCCATTAGTGAGACCTTCCCTCAAGAACATCTATACTTCATTCAAGGCACGACGGAGTTCGAGCCATGGTATGCACGCGGTGAATTACAAACCACCGGAGAACTCCCTATCGGGCTCACTACGTATCAAAGAAACAAGATCGCGCATCGTCGCACCTACATACGGACGATCCCACTTATGGAGAAAGTCGCACGACCAAGTCCCGACGACAGCTGCACTAAACCGAGATCAAAGATATTCTCAATCATCACACCCAAATAATGTGGAAGTCACTTTGGGCACAGAGGACAACAGGAAGGTTTTAAAAATGGATTCTTTCCGTCCACGATATTCAAGGATGCTTATGAAATGTAAGCAATGTAAGGAAAGGTCAACAGAAGGAAATATCACAGGAGGAACGAGATGCCCATGATACCCATCCTCCATCGAATCTTTGATGTATGGGATGGACTTTATGGGACCATTACCAGCTCAAGGGCAACGCAGACATCCCGCATAAAGGACTATGTTTCAAACGGTCGAGGCCAAGGTAAGTGCCACCAATGACTCAAAAGTGGTTTCCGCTTTTTCAAAGTTAATATATTCAATGTTCGCGTGCCCAAGGCAATTATCAGCGATCAAGGAACCCATTTATGCAACACCACTATTGCAAAATTATTTAAGAAATACGGTAACCCATCGGGTAACCATACCTTACCATCCGCAGCCAACGGGCAAGTTTGAGTTGTCCAACGTAATCATTAAGACCATATTGAGGAAGGTAGTGGGACCTACAGTAAGGATCGGAGCACTGCCTCGACGACGCGCTATGGGCATACCGAATCGCATACAAGACCCCTCGCATGTCACCGCATCAATTGTGTTCGCAAGACGTGTCACTTACCAAGAGAACTAGAGCACAAGCGCATTTTGGGCGAAACAAGCTTAACTTTGATTGGGACCGTGATGGTCAAGCTAGAAAACTTCAACTTCAAGAGCTAGAGGAGATAAGGCTAGAAGCCTATGATAATGTCGCTCAGATAAAGAAAGATTAAAGAAGGCACACGACTCGCCTTATCAAAGCCAAGTATTCGGAAGCAAGGACAATTGGTACTTTTATACCAATCTCGGTTTAAATTAATGTCGGGCAAGTTAACATGGCAGCGGACCATATGAAGTCAAATTAATTTCCAAATGGAGTCACGAGGTCGAGACCTGAAGACAAGGAAGACCTTCAAGGTCAATGGACGTCATTCAAGGCTTACTATGGGCATCACGAGATAGATCCGTGGCAACCGTGATCATGCAAGCTCTCAACGGGAAGAATAATGAAGAAGTC
Organism: Salvia rosmarinus; assembly: GCA_036937905.1. Taxonomy (NCBI): domain Eukaryota; kingdom Viridiplantae; phylum Streptophyta; class Magnoliopsida; order Lamiales; family Lamiaceae; genus Salvia; species Salvia rosmarinus. Next base: position 401,640 of record JAODLM010000270.1, read on the forward strand.
CGGTCGAGCCACGATGATAACCAGCGCCCACCGCGAGGCAACCCGGTATTTTATTTTCTTTTGTTGTTTTTTTTGTTTTTATCGCTTTGCCCCCGCTTTCATGCGGTGGTGTCAGGTTGGTAACCTACGTGAATGGGGCTTGTGATCATGATCAAGAGGGCAAGTTGAGACGCTATACTTTCCTCGTGGGCAAGAGGGTAAGTTCGAACAAGCTGCGTGCGGTTGTCGAAGAAAGGACGAACGCCCCTATATCCGGCCACTCCATCATTAACACCCCCACGCCGCTCAACTCAGAATCTCTCTCTCTCACACCGACCCTTAAAGAAGAAACCCTTCCGCTTTCCAAAATGAGCACCCAGAAACCCGAGCCAAAACACCACAAAATTCTCAATCCTCCGAGCCAAAGAAAACCACCAAGCTCGAACGGAGACGGCGACCCTCCAAACTCCTCGCCATTCCCGAGATGCCCAAGAGCCTCTCTAGTAAATTCAAGACTGGAGAAGATAATCGAGAGACGATGCCCGCACCCACAACGGAAATACAGAAGAACCACCAGAGAGGTGACGCCAAAGCCCTGGCAGAAGGCCAAAGCTATCAAGGAGTAAGGCCACCCCAAATGACGGAAAGAGAGTGAGACTCCGCTGGAGACAGTAGGAATCCACCTCGGACGGCCGACGAATCAGGAGCTCCCGAGATAAAGAGAAAGATGAGGGAAGCAGAAGAGACCTCACGAGAAGGATTCCGAGGGCACCACCACCGCCGAAAAGAAAGCCTCATCAAGTCCCTGCATCATCGCTGAAGAGAACCCGCTGGTGAGCTCACCAAGATGATGACACCCTCCTCCGCAAAGGGAAAATGTGTCCCGACTCGCGAGAGGCCACCTCAAGTTCATCTATCGGACCACCGACGAGGGCATTGTAGCCCAAGACGCTGATATGGAGGTGTTGGACAGCCTCGGTGAAAATGGGTGAAGAAGTACTTTTAGGATTGACGGGGGCGTTGAATGGCCAGACGACTTTACATCACCGGCAAGGGAGTTCATTCAAACTCTCAAGTAAAAAACCTGCAAGGTGAAGTCGACCACGGATTGCATAAAATTCGTGCCGATGGGCGAGCTTATCGCTCTCCCCGAACGACTTCAATCAGCATCTGCACGACGAAGTTTTTGAGATGAAGACCACGTATACAAGCGAGGCCTTCACTTTCATACCCGAGCACACCGGGAGGAATGGAATGAAAAATGGGCGACGATTGGTCTGGGCACTACATTCAAGTCGATACGCAGCGGCAATGAATCAAGAACAACGCGATCATGGACGTGCCATCGCCCGTCCTACGCTTTTTCCGGCAGGTGGATAAAGAACAACTCCGCCTCCCAATAGGAGCGCTTATTTTGTGGTATGGAGCATGGCCACATGGTGAATTTTGCCGATTTGTACCGCCACTTCAAGGACATCCCGACTCATCCCAAGCAAGAGAATCTCTCGCCCACTTAGTGACCGCCTGGGCCGCAAAGACGAAGGTAATCGGACGGCAACACCGACCGGAAGCAGAGCCCGAGCAGATATTGATATGGCTATGCCGGAGCGAACGAAGGACATCTACTATGACCAGACGATGCATCAGCCTTCACTTGAGCCAACCTTGATGACCAGTACACCGCCAGCCTCCCACGATCGTGAAGAGATTCGTAGATAGCCATGAGATGAGGATGATGACATTAAAGCCCGCTGACTGTGATAGAGGAACAATGTAAAGCCACCCATGATGCCCTACTTGCTTTATTTCGCCATCACCGATCTGTATCCGCCTTCCTCACCCTTTTGTCCTCCCTTTTTTTTTTTTTGTTTTTGCTTTTTTTTTTTGCTTTGTTTGTTGTTGGGGTCAACCTTTTTACCCACTTTGCCTCAGGCAAAGTGCGTGGAGTGAGGCAAGGCCTCGCTAGGTTTCGCTTGAGTTAAGAAGTTGGTCCTCATTGACCCACTTTGCCCAAGGCAAAGTGCGTGAGCGTGACCGCCACCTTGTCGATCGCCACTTTTCTAACACGAAAAGGTGTAAGTATAGGTAAGTTAAGCATCGATCCACGTAGATTGTATCACTAAAACATAGAAGCTAGCTCAACGATAATTCATCATTATCCAAGCACGTAAAAGGGTTGAAGGTTTAAGTTTCGAAATTAATCCAAAGCAACAGAACCAAGCGTAAATATAAAATAAAGCAATAAACTCACTCAAGATAACTATGAAGAAAGACTAACCCTGGGATGCACCACTCCTATCCACAACGATGTTTATCCCGCTTATTATTAACCGCTTTAATCCGCATAAGACTAAGATCACATATATAACCAACAACTTCGCCATTTACAATTGCGGGGCTGATTACTAATTTTTCCTATCATGCTACGCCTAGAGGAAAATAAGCAACCCAAATGGATCACTAAGAATATGCTTCCCACGAATGTCCTATCTCGCCACGACTCAAGGATTATTCAGATTATGCATTCAAGATCGATCGACAATTAATACAAGCACGCTATTAATCGGCAACTAGATATGCATCAAGATTGATCGAAATCAACACATATAAATAAGCACCATGAATCATGAATCAATGCCCGAAGGTAAATAACAATAGCAGTGAATCACAACATATGTGATCGAATCATGCAAACCCTCAGATTAGAACGTTAAAATCTAGCCGCATATAATAAACGGAATAAAATACTATTTAACCATAAAACGGAAATTAAATATATAAAACCCGTGATGAAGCGTTGATGAACAATGGTAGGTCTCGAATCCAATCCTGCTTAAAGAACGGAAAGCCGATCGGACAAAACGCTCCGATCGATAAACCAAGCAAGAACAATGCAAGAATTAACTCTAGAACTAAACTAAACTCAAACTAAAGCTAAATAATGGAAAACCGAGGAAAAATCAAGATTGAGCTCGACGCCCTGGGGTCCGCAAGCGCAAGGGCCACTTATTTATAGAAAGCGGCGGAAACCCCTAATTTACGCCGCCCACGACTCGCGACCACCCTTCACGATCGCTAGGGCGATCGCTAGGCATGTCTCGCGCTTTCGCCAAGGCCGCCTCCTTGCGCCGCTTGCATCATGACCATGATTCGCTAGCGGTCGCTAGCAATTATGAACTCGGTCGCGAGAAATCGCCCAAGAGGCTCGGCGCCGGGCTTCGCCACGGGCACGAGGTCGCGGCGCGTCGCCGGGTTCTCGCGCTGGTTGTTTAGCGGTGCCAGCCCAGCGACCGCTAGGCTGGTCGCTAGAAACATGTCGATTGTAATACTTTCTCGCAAGGCCGCTCCTTGCTTCGATTATCAACATATAAACCTACAAAACGCCAAAGGAACACCCAAGAGCAAGATCTTCTAGAAATAGATAAAACATTAAGAATCGATACATAAACGCACATTAAACGAAGCTAAACTCATCTTCAAATATCAACTATAAACGTAAAATGCGCGCTTATCAAACCCCAAACTTAAAGCATTGTTTGTCATCAAACAAAAAATGTAATGTAAAGACACAACGAAGATCAACGAAGCGAAAGAAAGAGGATAACCATTATAAGCTCGTAAACATATTAACGCCAAAAACATTAGCTGCATATGACGATGTTAAACAACTCAACACAAACAACCATCGAGGGCAAAACTCATTTTATTCAACCTCACAACGGCATGTGCGTAAAATATAAGATACACTCAACTCATAAAGAAATTAAGGACGGTATACACTCAACGCATCAATGCAATAGAAAATCTTACCATAGGCTCGCCATTTTCTAATATCTCCACCGCATCAAATGTGTTCAAATTAGGATCAAAGAGATCTTTTCATAGGTCAGTAATGTAGGCACATTGGTTAAGGTAGGATAAAATATGGCTATGACTCAAGAATATTCCAAGCACCACCATTTATACATTTCGACACATATGGACTTTGTCCATTTTCTCTTCTCTCCCAACGTATAAATCAACGCTTAATGCCACTGTATGTACCTATACTTTGATTAAAGACCCTTATGCTCAACACTATAGTGAACTTAACATTTTCCTTTTTCTTTCTTTTCTGAGCTTATAGGTTTAACTTTCACAACAAAGGTACTATTCTTCACCACAAATGTATTTTTCTAAAAGACTTTTCTCGCCATAACTACATCAAAATTTCAACCCCTTTTGATTCCCATATTCATCCTCACCTCCTATCATCCGTTAATCGAAAGAAAAGTCTAATAAAGGCTCAAAGAAGGCGACAAATGGTATATATCATCAAGTTAGCGTTGGGTGAATATGTGGTTAACAAAGATGGCCTTTATCCTTTCCAAATTCAAACACATATCATAGCCTCGATACGTAAGAACGGCAAGTTCTAGAAGATAATCACATGCATGATATCACACAATTAAAAGAAATCAGACAAGATGTTTATACAAAGAAGCTCAAGTCTCACGGTTAAGCAAATGGTGAAAACAACAAGTTTAAGCAATCTCAAGTCGCTCATGCGCCATTTTCTAACATATCATGTGCACTATCATTAAATTTCACACAAAAATTTCTATCGCTATCGCCACATGGATTAAAACACTTCGCTTAAACTCGCTGATCGAATCGACACAACAACGAAAAGAAAACGTAAACACGACAAAAGCAACACAAACGAAAGACACAACAAAACACTAAAACAAAAATAAAGAAAACGCTGGGTTACCTCCCAACAAGTGCTAATTTAACGCCTTTAGCTAGACCATCACTAACCTTGTCAACCGGGCGCTTTGATGGTAACAAATCTTTCCCAACTTGTGGACCCTCCTAAACTTAGCATTCACGGATGACCACCATCGACTACGGGAGGTCTCCCCCAAACTCGAACGATACACCCGAGTTCCATGCCGAGTCCACTTCTTCCTTCTCACGCTTCCTCGACGGTCAAGTACCTCTAAACCCGAGACGCGCGGTAGCAGCAATATGATCGAGCAAAGAATCTTCCGCTTTTCACCGCCGTGTTGCTTGATGGCGCCGATATGGAAATCTCGAACTCCTCATCGCTAACACAAAACGTGAGATCGCCTTCCCGCACATCAATCAACGCATCGCACCAGTTGCTAGAAAAGTTCTACCTAAGATTAGTGGTTGTTGTTCAATTCGAATATCTAAAATAACAAAGTCGGCAGAAAAACAAAACCCGACTTACCAACACGCCTCGACGATACCTTTCGATATGTGGACCGACCGGTCACCATCATCGCGAAATCTTCGCCGGCTTCATCTTTCCTAGGTGTAGCCGGCTGAATACGCTCAACGGCATCGATCGATGCTCGCCTCAAGTCGCATAAAAACATTTGAAAAGTCTCGTCAGCGATCTCGCACTCTAACGTAAAACCGCCGATCCTTCGCTCAGAGGGAGCTTCTTTGCAAGACTGCATCAGATTCTTCTGATAGGTAATTTTCTCAAATTTCCCAATTTCTTGCTTGCAAGCTGCCTTTAAGAATTTCATATCCCGGCATGTTTCTCAGCGCTCAAAGAGAGGCAAATTTATCTCAACTTTTGAAAATGTCTTGAAACGAGCAAACTCCTCGCCATATTTCGACTTGACAAGTCGACTTTAAACGGGACCGGAGGAGTGTATGTGCGACGATTTGCTTCGAGGTGCTCATGGCGCGCACGCGACCGGAAGGTCGCGAGGTGTCCGCTTCTTCGCCTGACTTCTTCTTCGGCAGGCGAAGCTATGCGGGCGCGGCGACGACCGGTGTCTCGCAACCCGCCTCCGCCTCGATTGTCATGGCATGGCATGCGAAGCCGGGTCGCCGCGAACAATCCGGGCGTGCCCACACTCCGACGGCTCACGGTTCGGTACGCTGGACGCTGCTCGGCCGCGGGCTTCGTGGTAAAAATTCGACCTCACGATTGCTCGCGGTCGCGAGCTCGATCGCGAATTTCGCCTAACGCTTTCGCTCTTCTTCCCCAGGGCTCTGCAAGCTTGTCCACCTCGTCTGACGGCGAAGCACCGATTCTTCTGTTCACCTCAGACACTCGGAATTGGCCTGCCTTTTGTAGTGCATTCACTGTAACGGCTATTCGACCATTTGATTTTCCAACATCTTCATATGCTTCCCATAGCCACAAGGACTCCAAATGATTTATCTTCGCCTTGTTGCTTATAAACGACTCGTTCGTTGCCAATTGTTGGTTGCTTACAACCAACCTCACGATCATGTCTTTGAGACTTGGCTTCTTCCGGCTCTTGAATTAATTATTCGAACGGCGAAGCTCACCGAGGTTGTTGGAAATTGTGATGATTCCTCCGATTGATGTGGTCGACGCCTCGTCTCAATCGACTCTTCAAAAGAGTGAACTTCTTCATGAGATCGCTATATTTTGAATCACTCAACAACAAATGCTTTGAACAATGGTGTTCTCTCCGCTGGCTATCGATAGTCGTTGCGCCATCTCTCTACAATACGGCTTGCCTCATCTACTTGTCGGCTCAATAAACAGCCCTCACCGACGCATCCACCATGCTCCTCGCCCCGCCATGTCACCACCGTAGAACTGCAGTGATTTGTTGCCTCGAGAACCCATGTTGTGGACATCATCTCAATAGACCTCTAAATCTCTCCCATGCCTCGAATAATGATTCGCCGTGGTTTTGGCAAAATGAGAGATTTCGCGATGATCTTCACGCCGTCATGAAAGTATTTCAAAGAAACTTCGCAAAGTTTCCCAAGTGTCGATGCTACTCGTCCAAACACTGAACCAATCTTCACCGGTCAGCAATGAGAAACCGAACATGATCCTGATCGTGGTCTTGTGGCACCCCATTCGCTTGATGGTGTCACAAATATCGAGAAAAGTCTCAGATGCGATTCGGGTCTTCCGTGACTCCTCCCCAAACCGCTTCCTCGACCATACCGACGTGGCTAATTTTAGCTCAAAATTGTTCAGACTACGCGGGCCCCAACCGCCTCCTTGAACTGCTCGTGGGATGTCGTGACATGTGATTCAGAGGTCTTTCCTCCTGAGCAGGACAATGATTCCATATTCGCCATCCGACGCTCGCATCTCCGCAAAGTCGCCTAGCATGCAACTTGCTCTATGAATGCCCTGCTCATGGATTGGCTGCCATTGCAGCCCGCCTCTTCTCTCGCCCCTCTCCTTTGAGAGCTTTCGATCTCGGATCTAATAATACTCGTGAGGTCCATGAGATCTTGTATGCATAAACCACCGAGAAAAGAGAGAATTTAGCATCGACAAAAAATAATTAATAATATATATAACTTGAATTAATAAATCCAAATCACAAATTATTCCTACGCAATCTTAATAATCCCTAAGAACGTGCCAAAATTTGATCGCCACTTTTCTAACACTAAAAGGTGTAAGTATAGGTAAAGTTAAGTATCGATCCACGAGATTGTATCACTAAAACATAGAAGCTAGCTCAACGATAATTCATCATTATCCAAGCACGTAAAAGGGTTGAAGGTTTAAGGCTTCTAAATTAATCCAAAGCAAAGGTAACCAAGTAAATATAAAATAAAGCAATAAACTCACTAAGATAACTATGAAGAAAGACTAACCCTAGGGATGCACCAATCCTATCCACAACGATGTTTATCCCGCTTATTATTAACCGCTTTAATCCGCATAAGACTAAGATCACATATATAACCAACAACTTCAGCCATTTAATAATTATGGTAGTTGATTACTAATTTTCCTATCACGCTTACGCCTCTAGAGGAAAATAAGCAACCCAAATGGATCACTAAGAATATGCTTCCTACGAATGTCCTATCTCGCCATTTACTCGCGCTTATTCGTATCACGCATTCAAGATCGATCGACAATTAATACAAGCTTACGTCATTAATCGGCAACTAGATATGCATCAAGATTGATCGTAAATCAACACATATAAATAAGCACCATGAATCATGAATCAATGCCCGGAAGGTAAATAACAATAGGTGAATCACAACATATAGGATCGAATCATGCAAACCCTAGGATTAGAACGAAATTCAAATTATATAATAAACTAATAAAATACGATTTAACCATAAAAAGTAAATTAAATATATAAAACCCGTGAGAAGCGTTGATGAACAATGGTAGGTCTCGAATCCAATCCCAAGCGTAAAGAACGGAAAACAACGGAAAGCGATCGAACAAAACATTCCGATCGATAAACCAAGCAAGAACAATGCAAGAATTAACTCTAGAACTAAACTAAACTGAAACTAAAGCTAAATAATGGAAAACCGAGGAAAATCAAGAAATTAAGCTCCGGACGCCCGGGTCCGAGAAGCGCAAGGGCTTTGGCCTTATTTATAGAAAAGCGGCGGAAACCCTAATTTGCGCCCGCCGCCACGACCGCGATCACCCTTCGTGATCGCTAGGTATCATCGCTAGGCATGTCTCGCGAAGTTTCTTCGCCGGCCGCCTCATTGTGCTCGTTGCACCGCGACCCGCTTGGCGGTCGCTAGCAATTATGAACCGGTCGCGAAATCGCCCAAAGAGCTTTCTCGGCACCGGGCTTCGCTCACGGTACGAGGTCGCGGCCGCTCGCTGGGTTCTCGCTGGTTGCTTAGCGCCAGCCTAGCGACCGCTAGGCTGGTCGCTAGAAACAGTCGATTGTAATACTTTCTCGCAAGGCCGCTCCTTGCTTCGATTATCAACATATAAACCTACAAAACGCCAAAGGAACACCCAAGAGCAGATCTTCTAGAAATAGATAAAACATTAAGAATCGATACATAAACGCACATTAAACGAGCTAAACTCATCTTCAAATATCAACTATAAACGTAAAATGCGCGCTTATCACTTGCTCATGTCGCTTCGTTGTTTGTTGTTTGTGTTCCTCCTGTTTACCCACTTTGCTCAACGCAGCGTGCGAGGGGGGGTTCTCAAGCTTGTGTCGGCTAGCATATTTAAATTGGTGGGATTGATCGCCTGTATTTTCTTTGTTGTGAATAATGCTAGTAGTTTTAGGTTCACCGCTTTGAGTACGACCGTATGTAGATAAGGACGACTAATCGAATTTGAGCACACATGGCGAGTTTTGAGCTTAAACCGGTGTATCTCGATCAACACAGCTTCCTTTCTCAGGTGATAATCGACATCTTCACTAGCTTTTTGCTAGAACTCATGCACCTCATGTCGAGGCCTCATCGACTTAGCTAAAACATTTAGACGACTTAGGCATTTTTCTTCAAATTTCCCATCGAGCCAAAAATGTCCTACCTATTATTAATCCCTCGCTCAGCCCCTTGAGCTTAATAATTTTTTCACCACTTAAATTAGCCTGAAAAAGAAGTTTCACCCAATCAATTGACTTAGGAGCTAATAGAAGAAAAAGACAACAAAAGGGAAGAATAAAGAGTCTCAGAATGGACAAGAAAAAAAGGCTGCTATCTGCACTTCGAAAGAACGGGCAAATGCCCAATATAAAGAATGTACCCAAAATTGAAAGAAAATGAAGGACTTAAAATAAAAGAATATATATCGACGGTATTAAGATGTTTGTGCCGAAGCCCGTGAGTAAGGCGCTGAAGGAAATCCAATGGAGGTCAAAACCACTTCCTCAATCCTAAGTCCATGATGACCCTAGCCTTGCTCCAAAACCTCCCACCTATGTCTTAAGCCCCATTACAGCCAAATAAAAGACCTAAGGATGAATGTTTAAAACTTTGTCTAAACGAAGTGAGATGGTAGAGGCACGCAAGCCCATAAAGATAGTCGAAATGACATTGTCCCGAAAGATACACTAGCCTATACACAAGAGAGCAGAGTGTTGGTGAGGAAAATGCCCAATATGCTCAAATTGTATTTTGACTTGTTTGATGGTCGTGGGTTTCAATTGAGTTCTCTAATCACCGGTTTGTTCCAATGTTTATATTGGCCGAGATAACCCAACCGTGGATATGTACAACCTTTTGTTTTTCCTTTGTGTCTTTTCTTTATTTTGTTGCCTTGGGCAATTGACGCTGTATGCTTGAGGACAAGCATGTTTAAAGTGTAGCGTGACGAGCCCAAGTTTTGTGCTCTTTTCCTGTCTCTGCCCAGGTCTAGATCGCGCCTTTGTGTCTTCTTGTCAGGTTTTGTGTCCGAGAGGACACCGGGTCCGCAGGGCAAGGCAGGCTGAAATGGGCAATTACATCTCCGAGAGGCTAGCTAATGGGCAAGCGCAAGTGAAGAGGGTAAGCACCGGGCAAGAAGGTTATAGAAGAAGAGACGGGCAAGAGAAGCAGAGGTGATGGGCAAGATACGCAGGATCGGGACGAATCTCACTAACCGGAAAGGATGCATGCTCAGCCAATCCCATAAAACCGGAAGAGATTATCTCAAACCGTCTCGGGCAAGGAAACAACGCTGATCAACAAGGAAACCCTAGTGATTATCCAGCCCATGGGCTACGACCATCGCACGATCTCTCTCGGCCTATATATATGGACGGGCAGGCGGCTTGCGCCTCCCGACTCGTGATCTTCACATCTTAGAATCATCATTCAAAGATTACCACCACCACATACATTGTTCCTTCGGCAAACACTTTTATATTTGTTTTATGATGTTTTTGCATACGCACTTTGGGCTCGCCGCTTATTCCATTCAAGTAATAGTAAGTTGTTTCGCTTCATAATGGTTTCAATTAATCGTCAGATGTTTGTTTATTTTATGTCCGCTAAGTCTTTATTCTCGGTTTGGGCATGACTAATGAAGCATGATTAATATAACTCGAGAGGTCTAAGTAGGGCATTACGATCCGCACGCTGCGTGTTCCTCAAGCACTAGGTCCCGAGCAATATATAACTTAACCAAACGCGTGTGTTAGTTAAACAACATAGTGGGTAATGGAGGGTTGCAAGTAATAATTGATTAAGGTGTCGGGTGTCCCGCACCCCAAATAGTACGACTCGTGGGCGAGTTGGAGTAGTCCTAGCAATCGCCTTTGCCAATACCGGTCCATCTAGATCATAACGCCTCGTAGCTTCGCATGTAATCGAGGTGTCCTCGCATGTAAGCATTACGGGTTAGATAGTTTGCATAGGTGTCCTCGCATTTTTTACACGTAAATGATAGATTTGAGCGCTGTGCTGTATGCTGACGCGACAACGGGTCAACGTATGTATGTCTCTTATAACCGGTTGATGATGTCATGTAGTGAAAACCTCAGACCTATGACCGAAAGTGTTAATCATCTTCACGGTTGTTGCCTGCCGCACTGCCTTATTATTTGATATTCCTTCAGTTTGTTTCGTGTTACTTTAGTCTACCCATAGTGATCAAAATAATTACACCACCTCATTCCTTTTATGACATCGCGACATCAGAGATTGCTACACCAACCTCGTGGATCGACCCCATACTTATCACCGGTTACGCCCGTGACGGGCAATAGGTTATAATTTATTTCAACGCTAAACGATAGCGTTGTCAAGGTTCATGCTAGTATATAATCAATGTATGGTGAATTAAACATCCAAGATAGATCCTCCGGGAGAGGGTTAAATCAGATTTCACTGCTGAAGAACACAAATCGAGCTGCTGGTAACAAAGATAGTGCCGAAGGAATGGAGTAATCTATGCGACCGAATATGGCAATGAGCATGGCTATAGAACATAGTGGTCGGCACCGATAGTCGTGGGTTGGTGGATATGCTTCGAGGTAGACGCGATATCGAGAGTTTGAGCAACCGATCGTGAGGATATTCTCCAAAGGCGCGATCCGATGGAGGCGCTTTTCGAGTTCCAAAACGAGAATTCAACCGCCAGCTCACCACATGGCGCTGGGGAATGGTATATTTACTAATGTCATTCCTTTACATATTACATGCTATGTATGATCCTTTCACTATGATTTGAAAGTTTTTCAAAAAAAGGAAACCTACATTTTCAGATTCGTTAATGTCCCTAATAAGTATAAAGTAGAGAAAAGGATCTTCGATAAAGTGTGGACATACTAAATCGACAAAAACGATCGAATCGATAGGTTTTGGTCAATTTCGCTCGCTTAAAGTTTTGATTTGGGTTCAGCTTTCAAAATCCGTAGACGCATCGCTTTTTCTGGACATCGATTTATGGTAAATGGTTTGCCGGTAATCGAATCAATCGAACTCCTATTATATATATATATATATATATATATATATATATATATTATTTTTATTTAACTTTTGGTTATTTGATATGTTTATTGGTTATTTGAAATGTCCTTTGAAACTAGTATAAGCTTTGTGATGATTTAAAATTTTGTGATGCTTGTACTTGGAATTAGGATAAAATGGGTTTTTTTCTCAAATAAAATAAAAATACATATAGGTATTATGTCGGTTTTTGGAACCACTCAATTTTTTCGTAGTAATTTTCAATCGGTCCAAAAATTTGAAACGATCGCTCTATTCTAAAATCGCATTTGGTTCTAGTTTGCATTGTGTAATTTTGATCATCAATTGATCGATCGATGCACACCCTTATCTTGAGAAGATATCATATACCATAACTCAGCATGCAGAACTAAAGAAGAGAATAGATCCGTATAAATACGTGGCGAAAAGTGCAAGGTGCATGAACTCATGCTATTAGCTATTTTACCCATAATTGTCACATTGCACGACATTTTAAATACCCTGTTCGCAAAACACAAATGTGTCATCTCTTTACCCGATTTTACACTACACATATCCAATTCTCTTTAATTCATGAAATACTGACTGATTTGAGCGGAGAACCTCTAGCTTGGTTTTGCAGGCTACACGCGCAAGTTACGACTCGTTCGTAAATTGATACCCAATATTCAATTATTCATTGATCGATTTCGCTTCAGATTCACTCTAAACAAAGTATAAAATCACCATTTCTGGATAATGTTCAAAATCTAACTCATCACAATGTATATATGGATTTATTTTAACTAGCACTAATTGATATTTATGATCATAGTTGAGAGGTTAAAATTATTTTTATTTTAAAATAGACTCTTAAATTTTATTACTTTTGCAAATTTAATATTATATTTCAATTTGGAAATTTAAAGTGTAATTTTCCAGTTTTTTAAATCCATATATAGAGTTGGATTCTGCAAAATTGTTTAACAATACACTGCACTAGTTCATTTATTTATATTCTCATTTAATCATACTTTTCGTATTTTTAAGAAGTTGGTAGATTACTCTTAATCATTATTAATTTAGTAATTTTACTGAAATAATTAAATTATATGTATATATATATATATATATATTATTTTAAATTTTACCAAATTGAAACTTTGACAAACACTGAAATTCAACAGATTGCCATAAACTTTTTATTATTTTCTTTCTTTTTATCCAGATCTACTAGATAATTTTTCCTACTCGATCTATTATATTTTTCCTACTCGAGGATGATGTTTAAGAAAATTAGCAGTAGAAACTTAACTTAATAGTTTGAATTTATTGATTTCACTTGTCATCAACTATTTACACTGCTTTAGTATTGACGAGATATGGCCCAACCGCCAGCCCACCGTAGGCCCAAACGAGCTGGGCTCGACTCTAATGAACGCCCCACGCTGTTAAGCCCGAAGCCCAACATCTAAACCCTAGACCAAATCAAATGAGATATTCAAGAAAGATATAAGGCGATATTCAAGGATCAAGATATAGATGAGATCGGATCCCATAAATCATGGATCCAAAGACATCTTTAGAGATCCACAAACATGTATAAATGAGGTTAGGTCGACGGAAAAGGGTTAGCAACTATTAGAATACTAGAGAGATTTTCAATACATTCATTGTAATCCCACATAGTGAAAGTATTGATAATCACTCATCCGTGGACGTAGATCTTATTCTCGATCGAACCAATGAAAGCCTTGGTGTTCTTTATAGCTTTATAAATCAGACACAAGATTTATCATTGGCGCCGCACTGTGGGAACATTCGAACAAAAGCTTCGCTTTTCTACAACTCAATGGCAAGAACTAGTGTAAACGCTTAGCACCACCGGCAGGCCGGCAACAACCGCCGCAGAGGATGATCAAGTAGTCACGCAGTCGCGTGAAGGGATCGCTGGAGGCCGCCAAAGAATAACACACCGAGGGTCACATAGAGAACATTCCTATACACCCTCAGATCGCCGCCTAACGGGAGGAAGATGCCGACTCAACACCGTGAATGCGGTTCACTGATCTCACGAGGTCCTCGCCGAGCCATGTCCAATTCCTCAACGCCAACATAAGCCAATTCCGTAGTTTCAACCGTAGGGCAAACGGAGCGGCACCTCAAGAACGCCTGACCGGTGGTTACGGCGCCCGAGGTCGTCGCCCGGGTAGTCAACGCCACCCGCGCTGATAGCCGAGAACGCGCATATCGCCTGCCGCTCAAGTCAATCACCCCGCGGACGATCGCAACCATTCGCCTCTACGCCCACGGAGTCGGTCACCTCACCACCTCCAAAGTCGCCACCCTGCACACCGCCCACGGGCCGAAGTGACAAGAGAGAGGCGAGCCGATCTTCCTCAAGAGACGATAGACGCCGCTACCGGCCTTCCACCCTCCAGAGAGACGGCAACGAGCCCGGTTCGACCGGCACGGAGGATCATCTCCTTTCTCCGTGGAAATCTTGACGCGCTTCACCCCAGCCGATGTAGTGGCACCCAACATCATTGCTATTTACGGTCTCTGGGATCCCTCCCACTTCTTTTCGCCACACCACCAACACGGCGATCAAGGAATGGAAGATTTTCATGTGCAAAATCTTCCCAAGGTGTTGGTCTCCAACGCCCGACGTTGTTCACCTCGCCCGCCGTAACAAAGATACACCGCTTCAAGGATCTCATGGATCAATTTAAACGGCGCTTACCGTAAGACGCCCAAAGAACCGCTGTCTCGACCGCCACCATCCGCCAAGGACGGACGAGACGATGTCAAATTTCGCCTCGCGATTCATCAAGGAGTCCTCAAAATTGATTAAAGTAACGATCTCTACATCATAAATGTGTTCAAGAACGGATCCGACCGCGACCGAACAAAGAGATCACCAGAGAAAAGTCATGTAGGAAAACGATGTTAACCCTCGCCCGAGGATCCATCTTGGGTGTTTAATTCACCATACATTGATTATAAACCCAGATGCGCCTATATAATTAAATCGCAACACGCTGGGGTTTTCACGTGTTTACCTCGATCCAAGAGGTCGATGGAACGAGATGAACGGATCGAACGGATCGGACTCGTGCTTTGACCTTCCGGATCTGTATCCCTGCTTGCCCAATCTCCAACGCCGAGTGAGGACGATCTATGGAGAATGCTTCGAAAATCACCCAATGCTCTCTCTTCACAACTTTCAAAATCTCTCTCAATGGACAAGAGATGAAATAAAATTGTGTGTGATTAATGAGCATTAACCTAGACTTTATCTCATACCTTATATTTATAATGCACTACCTTAATCCTATATGGAATATTACCATAATCCTATATGGAAATTACCATAATCCTATATGGAATATTACCATAATCTTAGGATTATTTCCATACTCGTGATTATTTCCATACTCGTGATTATTACCATAATCTTATATGGAAAGGATCTATGCATATACCATAAATATAATTATATCCTGTGGATAAAGAGAATAAAATCTTGCCTTCGAGAGTATAGGCTACCGATTTTCAGAAGCTACGGGTCTGACGGGCCACCTGTGGATCAAATGCAAGGAATAAAGACGGGCCTCAAATAAATTAATTATCTTATGTTCAAATTTAACATAAATTAATTTATAAACATTCGATCATGCCACTAGAGAAAGAATGTCGACTTACCCTTTATTACCAAGTTGAGTCGGCTTGCACTTAGACATTACGAATCCCCAGATTTAAGATATCGAACGTCCATTAATCATTTATAGCAACTGATCGCTTAAAACGACATCAACTTCATTTCCTTAAGTAGTACCACTCAACCTTATTATTGTACTTGAGCTAACTCAACCCGCAGGTTTAGTACAATAAACCTTTGAGCTCCTTAAGGGACGCCATCATCCTAAACGGATACGGTGACTGACATGATAACTAGCGTGACATACAAGATCGCCACCACCCAAGATGCGGAGAATTGGTTAGAACATATAACCTCACTCATAACAAGTCAAAGTGATGGTCAAGAACTCATACTCACCTAATACCTTATCGAGGTTTAGATCATCGAAGTCACCGAGATCTTGGTTCTTCACGACGGTCGAAAGAAGAACTCATCTCACCGTGATCCTTCAATACGCCGTAGACGCATCAAAGATAGACAAGCAACTAAGTCAAGTCACTTCTTATCTATACCGCAGCCTCAAACCGACAACTCGCCCTTAAGTCGCCCTCACCGTGAAACTTTTTATATCTCATTAAGCTTCGACCAATCATATGCACTTCGTGATCTTCTACACATCGTATGATCTAACTTATATATGAGATAAGGGACATGATATATGCAATCAAGTATTCAAATCGATAGAGATTGTAATAGTGGTAACAGAAACATTGTATACAAGCTCAACCAAACCGCTTTCAAGATACAAACCAACAATCTCCCACTTATACTAAAGCAAACTTTAGTATACAATGTGTCTTTCTACTAGCTATTACAAACAACCATCACTTTGCTTCTCCCACTTATACAAAAGTTTTCTAAGTGGGTGCCATCAAGCGCAATCCAAGTCCTCTAACGTGTCCATCGTAGACTTTTTGCGGCAGCTCTTCGTGAATGGATCCGCTAGATTTTCCGTCAGATCAATCTTTTCAATCAAGACGCCACCCGCCTAACGATTTTCGATGACATGGTACTTTCTCTATGTGTTTTGTCGCCAGGGTCCGTGGTTCCTTCGAGTTTGCACATCGCACCGAAAGTTATCACAAGAACTATGATACTTTGGGCAAACCAGTACCACACCTAGATCCACGAGGTAGTTCTTCAACCATACAGCCTCCTTAGAAGCCTCCGCCGCTACATATTCGCTTCCATGGTAGAGTCCGCAATGCATCGCCGCTTTGCACTCCGCCAGATACGGCCCACCTCCCAAGGTAAACACATAGCCCGAGGTCGACTTTTTCTCATCACGGTCACCTTGAAACCGAGTCTCAGATAACCCAAAGGCATTAGACTATCTCGCATGGTAAACCAGCCTATAATCTCGAGTCCTTTTCGTGTACTTGAGTATATGCTTTATCGCAATTCCAATGAGCTTGTCCAGGTTAGATCGATATCTAGCTACTATGCCACCGTGACAGCGTATATCGGGCCTCGCATAGATTACAGACATGAGACTTCCTACGGCGGAAGCGTATGAACTTGTCTCATTTCCTCTATCTCCTTTGCAAATATAGGTGATCTGCTTTTAGATAAAGGAACGCCATGTCCGAAAGGTAGCAATCCTTTCGGGCGGTTCGCATACTAAAACGAGTAATCACAAGATCAATGTAAGACGCCCGAGATAAGCTCAATATTTTCTTCGCGATCTCGTAAACCTTGATCCCAAGAATGTACGCCGATCTCCTAAGTCTTTCATTTGAAACCGATCGATAGCCAACTCTTTACGCCTCGATAATGCCTTCACGTTGTTGCCAACTAGAAGGATGTCATCTACATAAAGTGCAAGAAATACCACATCACTGCTGACATCTAACCGATACACACAACTCTCGCTAGGCAAACTGGTAAATCCATAGACTTTACCACCGCCAAAGCGTAAGTTCCATGATCGAGGTTCGCTTAAGTCCATAAATGGACTTCTTAAGCTTCCATACTAGATGCTTTTCACCTTTACCACATAACCTTCGTGTTGTCGATATAGATGTCTCTACCTTCCTCAAGGTAACCGCTAGAAAAGCGGTTTTAACATCCATTTGCCAAACCTCTAGTTCAAGGGGCTATGGCTAGAAGAATTCGATGGACTTGAGCATTGCTACAGCGAAAAGGTCTCATCGAAATCGATGCCCTCAACTGAGTGTACCTTTCGCCACAAGCCCGGCTTTAAAAGCCAAACCTCCATCGGAATCTCTTCCTCTCAGATATCCACTTACTACCTATGGCTTCCTTGCCATCCGGTAGAGGTGTCTTTCATATACATCCATAGCCGCTATGGACTCCATTTCTAAGTCCATAGCGGTGTGCCATGATCTTGCATCAATATCTCAGACGCCTCCTCAGTATGTCCATGGGTCGATTATTGCATGTTCGCACGCCGACTAAACCAAGATTCACCCACGAACATAAATCGCCGGGTCGACGAACAACCCTCCCACTACGACGAGGTTCTACAGCACAATGGCAACGGTGGTGCAGATACTTGTGGTTCTCTAACTTGCACAACTTGTCGTGTAGGTACCACTTCAGACGGTCGGTATCTCCAAAGGAACTCGACCCACTTCAATTCTTGAAGTATCCGTGTCGATCCTCCCACTAGACTCGACATCTCGCACTTTCGCCTAATCGGTGGTGGAATACGATCATCTTCTAATTCTCAAGAATGATTTCAACTTTGACTTATGATTTTCATATAATCCTCTTCTAAGAATCGGGCATTAGTGCTAATAATGACCTTCCGATCCTTAGACTATAGAATAAACCACCTTCGCTCCTCTAGATAGCCAATAAACAGCCTCAAGGCCGATCTAGCCTCCAACTTGTCGCCTTCTTGTTCAAAGACATGTGCCGGATCGCCCCATATCCTTATGTGGCTTAAACCGGCTTGCGCCCAAACCACAACTCGAAGGGGTCTTTTCGACCGACTTGACGGTACTAGATTTAGCAAGTATGCCGCCTCTAAGGCATATCCCCGTAATCTAAATAGGCAATGTAGCATAACTCATCATAGATCTAACCATTTCCAAAAGAGTCCTATTTCTTCGCCCGACACACCATTTTGTTGTAGGTGTCTTGTGAAGTGCTACCGATGTAATCCCACACTTCACTAGATAGTCCATAAACTCGTTATCGAGGTATTCGCCACCGCGATCGATCGCAGTGACTTGATACTCTTACCTAGCTTCGCCTCCACTTCCGCCTTAAACTCTTTGAATTTCTCAAAGCATTCGACATGCGCGAAGGTATATGTATCCGCACTCTTGAGTAATCACAATGAAAGTGACAAAATACTGCATTCTCCACGAGCTTGTGTGGACATCGGTCCACACAGTCGAATGGACTAACTCCAACATTTTTTCGCTCTATAACCCTTCGCTTGAAGGGTCCGGTCGACATCTTACCTTCTATACAGATTCGCAGACCGGGAACGGAGTAACCGTGAGATTACCCAACGCCCATTCTTAGCCGCCTGATCCTATTTAGATTGATGTGACCTAATCTAAGATGCCAGAGAAAAGTAGAGTCATCTTGCTAAGAAAACTTTCTTTTAGGGTTTGATGAAGATGCAACATAGTTATAGGTATTATGTTTTGCGTAAATAGTATAAAGCTTAATTATATAAGGTGCCAACACGTATAACTTCGCCATTTCTTATGATAGAAACACCACTATCAAAAATAATGTAATATCCATGAGTAAATAATTTCAAACAGAACAAGGTTCCACCAAAATCCGCACATATAAAACGCCTTTCAAAACTAAAACTGTTGTCCCAAAACATAAAGAAACATCTCCAACCGCAACACTTCGACCGCCGCTGCCCATGGAGATCGTTATCTCGCCATCAAACAGCCCCTTGTCCGCAGAACCTCGCAAGGTGTAACAAACATGATGGCCATACCAGATCTACTACCCAAGAACGGGTAGAACAAGTCGCTAAACATGTTTCACATTAAAGCAAACGGCGACTCGAGCCTCGAGCATAGGGCACTGCCTCCAATGCCCTGGGCCCACCGCACTGAAGCACTTGCCTTCTCCTTCGCTTCTTCAAGCCTCCTATGGCAACCATGTTCTTGCTCCCATTACTCCCACTATTTCCTCGCTTCTACCACCTTTGGTACCCCTTTTCTATTTCCATTTTATGATGAAAATTTTGGGCCCTTAGATGTGCTAGCAAGAGCATGTGCTCCTTTTCCCATAACTCCTTCCGCAAAGAACGAGATCATTAAGCAACCGACTAAGTGTAAACTCGGTCTTGCTCATGATCGCATTCACGCCGAAAGTTCTCAAAAGACTGGCAAAGGTATTGAGGATGATATCGACCTCGCTTCTTCGCCAATACCTCCTCCCAACCGATCAAGACTATCCATGAGACGAGTCATGGGAGACATGTTCATGGACCGAACTTCCTTCTTCCATCTTACACGCCAAGATTTCTCTCATTGTGTGGAAGTCGATCGTCCGATCCGATCGCCCAAACTTACCTCGAGACTCGACCAAATATCGTCACGGCTCACCATCGATCGATGTCGCAACCGCAAGCCTTTGGACATAGTAGTCATCATATAGCATTTAGCCATATTGTTCGACTTATTCCAAAGTCCGCCGACTCTCGCTCATTAGTCGACGCACAAGAAGGGCATCGGGTTTAGAGTAGTGAGAACAAACATGTGTTCTTCAATGATAAGAACATATTCCATGTTTCGCTTCCACTGATAAAATTTGGACCGATAACGGATTTTGTGCGAGCATATTGATAATCGCGAAGAGACATATCTCGAAACGATAATGTAAACACATAAGCATACGATCGCAAATAATTCGAATAATAATATTGTAACCTTTGATAAAACAATATTAATTGAAACCTCCAATCGCCCAAGGAATTCCACATGCAAGCCACGCTGTGGACGCTACACGAACCCCGACTGCACTAAAATATACCTTTTAGTCGCTTAATTTCAATCCATGTCAACTTATCCTTATGACAAATGAAATTAATGATTGACCTTACTAGACCACATCACTATCGCAAGAAGGACTTCATGGGAAGTTGTACTGAGGTGATGTCAAGCAATGACCACAATTTTAACAAATAGAAATGAATTTTAGAATTGGTATACTCACCTGACCATACCGCCCAATTCAAATTTTTTGTTATCTCATTTTATATCTATCTCTAGAGAACTTATGAAAATCGCACATGCAAGCCACGCTGCGTGTGATCGCCATACATGAAACTCCCACTTCTCAATAGATTTAAAATGTTTTATTTAGAAATCTCATCTAACAAACTTATGATAAACAAAGGCAAGCAAGCCACGCTGTGGATCGCCACTCACAAAGCATGCCTCACTTTGTTTAGAGATCAAAAGGAGGTCTTGACATTTTAATTTGAAAAATTAATTTGTCGGGTTGCTTGCTTAGTCTTTTATTCAAAAGGTTTGTCCATGCAGATCACGTAATCCTAGCATGCTTTTCTATAGAACTCAACATGTAAAACATGCTCGCAGTAATTCTAAAATATGCTTGATAAACGCGATAAACCTAGCATGCTTACTATGCGCATCCAATTACGTAAAACACTTAAAGGTTTGTCAACGTAATATAAACATACATAGCATGCTATCGCATAATTTAAACATCCACCACATGCATATGAACGATAAAAATAAAATAAAACGCTCATCGCGCTCAATCGTGAAACCCGACATTTAAATCTAATCTATTACATAGATTTACAAAGTACGTAATTAAACGAAAACGGGCCTCGCGCACGGGCACGGACCGGATTCAACAATGGGCCGCGCGCACGGGCACGGACCGAAAATCTGAAAACGGGTCCGGGCCGGGTCGCCCAATCAGGCCGGGCCGCTGCCAGGCAAAGCCCACCGCCGCCCAACCCATCGTCTGCCGCCGCTCGCTGTCCTCGCGGCTACTCGCGGTCGCTAACGCGACCGCGACCGACGAGCACATGCGCGGGCCACCGCCCGAGCGCCGAACGCCCGCCGAGACGCCGCCGCCCGCCGAAACCGCGATCATGAAGTCCGCCGCAAGCGCCGGTTTTCGCGCCGAACGCGCGCCTGCCGCCCGCTAGCTCGACGCCGCAGCTCGCTGGTAATCTCGCGATCGCCGATCGCCGCTGGCGCCAGGATCTCGCGCGCGAACGCACGCCTGCCGCCTCGCGCCTCGCGATCGCCTCGCGATCGCGAGGCTCGCCGTGAGATACCGCCCGATGACCGCCGAGACTGCTTTTTCCGCTGCTTCGCTTCTTCGCTTTTCGCTCGCTTCTTTTTTTACGTATAAGATTTACATAATAAAATCTAATCTAACCACGGATTTTCTCGTGGTGTAAAAACAAAACCGACAAAATAATAAACGAGCCACGATGAACCACAAATCCACAATTATTAAAACGCACGTAATAATCAAACGCGATTAATCCAACAGAGCCAAGATTCTCGATCCCGTGCTCGATACCAATTGTAGGAAAACGATGTTAACCCTCGCCCGAGGATCCATCTTGGGTGTTTAATTCACCATACATTGATTATAAACCCAGTATGCGCCTATATAATTAAATCGCAACACGCTGGGGTTTTCACGTGTTTACCTTTCGATCCAAGAGGTCGATGGAACGAGATGAACGGATCGAACGGATCGACTCGTGCTTTGACCTTCCGGATCAGATCCCGCTGCCCAATCTCCAACGCCGAGTGAGGACGATCTATGGAGAATGCTTCGAAAATCACCCAATGCCTCTCTTCACAACTTTCAAAATCTCTCTCAATGGACAAGAGGGACTAAAATTCTGTGTGTGATTAATGAGCATTAACCTAGACTTTATCTCATACCTTATATTTATAATGCACTACCTTAATCCTATATGGAATATTACCATAATCCTATATGGAATATTACCATAATCCTATATGGAATATTACCATAATCTTAGGATTATTTCCATACTCGTGATTATTTCCATACTCGTGATTATTACCATAATCTTATATGGAAAGGATCTATGCATATACCATAAATATAATTATATCCTTGTGGATAAAGAGAATAAAATCTTGCCTTCGAGAGTACATAGGGCGCCGATTTTTCTAGCTACGGGCCTCGACGGGCCACCTGTGGATCAAATGCAAGGAATAAAGACGGGCCTCAAATAAATTAATTATCTTATGTTCACCCGTAACATAAATTAATTTATAAACATTCGATCATGCCACTAGAGAAAGAATGTCGACTTACCCTTTATTACCGGGTTGAGTCGGGCTTGCACTTAGACATTACGAATCCTCAGATTTAAGATATCGAACGTCCATTAATCATTTATAGCAATCGATCGCTAAAACGACATAACTTCATTTCTTAAGTAGTACCACTCAACCTTATTATTGTACTTGAGCTAACTCAACCTCGCAGGTTTAGTACAATAAACCTTTGAGCTCCTTAATGGGACGCCATCATCCTAAACGGATACGGTGACTGACATGATAACTAGCGTGACATACAAGATCGCCACCACCCAAGATGCGGAGAATTGGTTAGAACATATAACCTCACTCATAACAAGTCAAAGTGATGGTCAAGAACTCATACTCACCTAATACCTTATCGAGGTTTAGATCATCGAAGTCACCGAGATCTTGGTTCTTCACGACGGTCGAAAGAAGAACTCATCTCATCGTGATCCTTCAATACGCCGAGACGCATCAAAGATAGACAAGCAACTAAGTCAAGTCACTTCTTATCTATATCGCAGCCTCAAACCGACAACTCGCCCTTAAGTCGCCTCACCGTGAAACTTTTATATCTCATTAAGCTTCGACCAATCATATGCACTTCGTGATCTTCTACACATCGTATGATCTAACTTATATATGAGATAAGGGACACGATATATGCAATCAAGTATTCAAATCGATAGAGATTGTAATAGTGGTAACAGAAACATTGTATACAAGCTCAACCAAACCGCCAAGATACAATCCAACAATCGCCTATAGGTACGACGAGGTCGCCGTTGAAAACTCAAGTTTGAGATCGCACCCCGAGCGAGCCAAAACAAACGACCGGATAGTGAGAACATCGTGTCATCCAATGATGACCTAGTGCCCAAGATCATGCCCCACCAAGACGCTTATTACTATACAAGCCGTAAGGAGCAACAAGAACGCCCACAGAGTCTACATCGACATCGGAGCTCTCACAAGATCATCTTCCGTAGCCGCTCGACAAACTCGAGGTCGGAGGGATCCAAATACATCCCGCACCGCCCAAACTCCGAGCTTCACTCAGAGATACCCAACTGTATATGCTATCACCCTTCCCACACGGTGGACGTGCTCCCAAGTCGGTCACCAAGGCCATCCAGCTTCTTGGTCCGAGATCCTCTCCATACAACATCATCTTCGGGAGAGATCGCCTCACGCCACCAGGCCGCCTCGCCGGCCTACCACCACCATCAAGATACCCACCCCTTGGAGCTAAGCATCCGTGGTAACCAAACGACGCCCAAGGAATGCCTACGAGTCTCAACCTGTGACGTGGCCTTACCTCGTGCCCAGCAACTACAGTAAACATCAAGTCGCCACCCCGGACGATCTAACCGACGACCTCCACTATATACAATGACGACCCTTCCAAGGTCGCCAAGGTCGGCACCTGTGGTCCAACTCGATATTCGACGCTCGTCGGCAGCTTCCGAGGGAATACAGTGGATGTGTTCGCATGGTCCCCACTGACACGACCGGAGTGTCACCCGAGCTCATCACTCACCTACCAACATCGACCCGGCAACCAAACCAGTTCGGTCAAGAAAGAGGGTTTGCGACTTGAGAGCAACCTGGTCATAAGAGACGAGGTGACCCAACCCAAGAGGCCAAAATCCTATTCGAGGTCAAGCACCCGACCGGATGGCTAATCCGCCAGGTCCGAAGTCGGGAGGGTGGCGCATGTGTGTCGACTACACCGACCTCAACAAACACCGCCTCAAGGATTGTTACCCTCCCCGATATCGACAAGAAAGTGAGGCACCTGCGGGCCACTTAGATTTTCGCCTCGGATCTCGCATGCGGGTACCACTAAGTTTTCACGAGTAAGGAGGATGCTCCAAAACGCGCTCATCATCGACTTCGTGTCTTCGCAGCATCAAAATGCCTTCTCGCCGAAAACGCCAGAGCTACCTACCATGGTGACGGTGGACGCAATATTCAAAGATCATATGGAAGATCGCCGAGGTTCACGCCGACGACATCGTGGTCAAAAGCCAAAAATGTAAAGTTGCGCCGACGACCTCAAAACTATCCTCCAACTCCTCGTGTCGGCCAACCTCAAGCTCAATCCACAAAAGTGCACATTCATGGTGAAGACGGAAAATTCTTGGGTGTTGATTTCCCAAGGCTTGAAGGCCAATCCCACTATGAAGACGATACTTGACATGCAAGTATCAAGACAATCCATGAGATCCACAACTCATCGGATGCTTGGCCGCCTCACAGATTCCTATCCCGGCCGCCGAAGCAACTTTTCTTCAAGATCTTGAGAAGAGCCCCGATTTCGCCAGCGAAGAACACCATGTCTCCTTCACCCACCGAAGAGTACTCACCGACCGCCCACACCGTCCGCCTTAAAGAAGAAGAGCTCTTTCTTTATATCCGTCCGCAGACGAGGCAATCAAGGCATCGCGCGAGACGAGATCGGACAACAACTACCTATCTACTTCATCACCGAGCTCTCAAAGGACCTGAGACTAGGTACACAGCCACGAAAACTAGCTATAATCGTGAACGCCAAGCGACGCCCCCACCTTATTTTCAAGCCCATTCAATCCTGTGCATCGATCGATGCACTTAAGACAAGTCTCTGTCAAACCGAATCATCGTATGACAGCTGGCTGGCATGGAGCTCGGCGAGCACGACATCTTATACTCACCTGCACCGCCATAAAGGGGCAAGCTCTAGCCGATTTCCGGTAGAGGTCAAATTTACCGTGGTCAACCCCGCCAGAGATGTCATCCCGACCCCACTCACAACCAAGAACCTATCCTCGACCCACCGAGGGCCGCTGGCATGTACGTACGACGGAGCTTCAGGCAAAACAGTAATGAGAGGCATCTTGCCCTCGGCCCAAAAATAAGAAGGACCTATGCCCTCCCGCTTACCTTCCCGACCACAACAACGAGGCGGGAGTATGAAGCCCTTATCTCAGACTCCGCCTCAAGGGAATTGAAAGTGGAAAGATCCAAATCTTTGAGATTCCTGTGTCGTGGTAAACTAGGTCTTAGGAAAATACGAGGCCAAAGAAGATCGAACGAAGCAATACCCCGAGAAGGCTAAGGAGACGTCAATTTCATTCAAATCCAAGGAAGAGGTTCATTCCGTATATCATGAGCCCCACATCGGCATCATCACCGAGATAGAACCGAACCGATGCCTCCCATAAAGGCATATCTCGAAAAAGGGTACTACCCCAAGATCGGCTCGAGCCAAAAAGATGATGATCAAGTCCCAAAAGTACCTCACGCACGAAGGCACTCTCTGTGAAATCCTACCTTCAACCACTCCCGAGACGCCTGGGCCGTAAGTTTGACCACGATTAAACGAGATTCACACGGGATCTTGTGGAAGCCACATCGATCACGAGCTCTCAAAGAAGACGCTGAGGTCGGGTACATCGCCCACCCTCATCCAAGATTCGGCCGAGCTCGCAAAGTGCCCGGCGCCACCACGCCACGCCAAGAAGCTACCATGCATCGACCTCAAGAGCCTCGTAGTCCTCGCCTTCATGCAATGGGGAATCAACATCGCTGGTCCCTTCGATCGAGCACCAAGTCACCCGATACTTGGTCATAGCCATACACTACTTCACAAACGGGTCAAGCGAGCTCTTTCAAGCCTCACGAGCGTATGATTCGTATATCTGTGGAAAACATAGTTTACCGCCGGCATACCACATGTTTTCGATCTCGACAACGGCACCCAGTCATTTCGACGTAAACTTCAAAGAATGGTGTGAAGCGCCCAGATCAAACAATAGTTCACCCTCGGTTGCACACCCACAGAGAATGGTCGATCAAGTGATAAACCGCACGATTATACAAGGATTGAAAAGAGGCTTGACCGAGCTAAAGGTGATCGGGCCGAGAATATCCTCAAGTCCTCGGGTCTCATGTAATCCACACCTGACTTCACACGAGAAACGCCTTAAGCCTAGTCTACGGCACCGAGGCTGTCATACCACCGAGATCGACGACCGAGCCCACATATTCTTCACTTCGACCAAAGACGACAACGGCGAGAACCTACGGGTCAACCTTGATGCTCTAGAGGAAAACGTGAGCTCGCTTCATCAACGAAGCCAAGCACAAATGCCGATCGCAGTACTACAACAAGAGGGTAAAAGCTCCACACTCCAAGTAGGAGACCTCGTCTCTACTAAACAACGAGGCCAAGAAAGCCGAGCTGCCTTAACAAGTTAGACCCGATACGGAAGTGCCCATAATGCGTCCACGAGACTCCTCAAGCAAA
The DNA here is from genome assembly GCA_036937905.1 of Salvia rosmarinus. Lineage (NCBI taxonomy): Eukaryota > Viridiplantae > Streptophyta > Magnoliopsida > Lamiales > Lamiaceae > Salvia > Salvia rosmarinus. Next base: position 429,049 of record JAODLM010000270.1, read on the forward strand.
GGGCCTATAAGCTTGCTCACCTATCCGATGCACTTATTCCCTAACTCGGCATATCACTCATTTGAGGAGGTATTTACATAGCTTTGATTTCAAATCGCATCATGTTAGCCTTCTTTTCGCTTCCAAGTGCGATGTTATTTACTTATCAATAAAACATTTGTTTTTCTAACGAGTATTTCACTGCCTCATCTTATATTTATGTGAACATCCATTCGGATAAAACATAATTAACCTTCAAAAGGGACGCCTTGCTAAGATGGCACATACAGATAACTCATTAACTTGAACGCTCACGCAAGGCATACAGATTACCATTAATTTGAACATCTAAATGCAAGGCAGATGACTCATTAAATTGAACATCTACATGCAAACGACGCCCAGACGGATCTCGCTAATTTATACCCCTTTATTTGGGAAGATATACATTTTCCGCAAACGCCTAAATACAGGAAAACGATGTTAACCTCGCCCGAGGATCCATCTCGATGTTTAATTCACCATACATTGATTATAAACCCAGCATGCGCCTATATAATTAATCGCAACACGTAGGGTTTTCACGTGTTTACCTCGATCCAAGAGGTCGATGGAACGAGATGAACGGATCGAACGGATCGGACTCGTGCTTTGACCTTCCGGATCGTATCCCGATCGCCCAATCTCCAACGCCGAGTGAGGACGATCTATGGAGAATGCACCGAAAATCACCCGAGCTCTCACAATTTTCGAGAATCACACTCTTTTCTCTCAAGAGGGACGAAAAATTCTAGTTAATTATATGAGCATTAACCAGACTTTATCTCATACCTTATATTTATAATGCACTACCTTAATCCCATATGGAAATTACCATAATCCTATATGGAAATTACCATAATCCTATATGGAATATTACCATAATCTTAGGATTATTTCCATACTCGTGATTATTTCCATACTCGTGATTATTACCATAATCTTATATGGAAAGGATCTATGCATATACCATAAATATAATTATATCCTTGTGGATAAAGAGAATAAAATCTGCCTTTGAGAGCTATAGGGGCGCCGATTTTCAAGGTTACGGGCCCTGACGGGCCAAATTGGATCAAATGCAAGGAATAAAGATGGCCTCAAATAAATTAATTATCTTATGTTCACTGTAACATAAATTAATTTATAAACATTCGATCATGCCACTAGAGAAAGAATGTCGACTTACCCTTTATTACCGGTTGAGTCGGCTTGCACTTAGACATTACGAATCCTCAGATTTAAGATATCGAACGTCCATTAATCATTTCTAGCAATCGATCGCTTAAAACGATTAATAACTTCATTTCTTAAGTAGTACCACTCAACCTTATTATTGTACTTGAGCTAACTCAACCCGCAGGTTTAGTACAATAAACCTTTGAGCTCCTTATGGGACGCCATCATCCTAAACGGATACGGTGACTGACATGATAACTAGCGTGACATACAAGATCGCCACCACCCAAGATGCGAGAATCTGGTTAGAACATATAACCTCACTCATAACAAGTCAAAGTGATGGTCAAGAACTCATACTCACCTAATACCTTATCGAGGTTTAGATCATCGAAGTCACCGAGATCTGGTTCTTCACGACGGTCGAAAGAAGAACACATCTCATCGTGATCCTTCAATACGCCGTAGACGCATCAAAGATAGACAAGCAACTAAGTCAAGTCACTTATCTATATCGCAGCCTAAACCGACAACTCGTCCTTAAGTCGTCTCACCAGGAAACTTTTATATCTCATTAGCTCGACCAATCATACGCACTTCGTGATCTTCACACATCGTATGATCTAACTTATATACGAGATAAGGGACACGATATATGCAATCAAGTATTCAAATCGATAGAGATTGTAATAGTGGTAACAGAAACATTGTATACAAGCTCAACCAAACCGCTTTCAAGATACAACCAACAATCTCCCACTTATACTAAAGCAAACTTTAGTATACAATGTGTCTTTCTACTAGCTATTACAAACAACCATCACTTTGCTTCTCCCACTTATACAAAAGTTTTCTTTCTAAGGGTGCCATCAAGCGCAATCCAAGTCCTCTAACGTGTCCATCGTAGACTTTTTGCGCAGCTCTTCGTGAATGGATCCGCTAGATTTTCCGTCAGATCAATCTTTTCAATCAAGACGCCACCGCCTAACGATTTCTCGTATGACATGGTACTTTTCTCTATGTGTTTGGTCGCTTTAGGGTCCGTGGTTCCTTCGAGTTTCACATCGCACCGAAAGTTATCACAAGAAACTATGATACTTGGGCAAACCAGTACCACATCTAGATCCATGAGGTAGTTCTCAACCATACAGCCTCCTTAGAAGCCTCCGCCGCTACATATTCGCTTCCATGGTAGAGTCCGCAATGCATCGCCGCAGCACTCCGCCAGATACGGCCCACCTCCCAAGGTAAACACATAGCCCGAGGTCGACTTTTTCTCATCACGGTCGCCTTGAAACCGAGTCTCAGATAACCCAAAGGCATTAGACTATCTCGCATGGTAAACCAGCCTATAATCTCGAGTCCTTTCGTGTACTTGAGTATATGCTTTATCGCATTCAATGAGCTTGTCCAGGTTAGATCGATATTCAGCTACTATGCCACCGTGACAGCGTATATCGGGCCTCGTGCATAAGATTGCAGACATGAGACTTCCTACGGCGGAAGCGTATGAACTTGTCTCATTTCTCTATCTCCTTTGCAAATATAGTGATCGCTGTTTAGATAAAGGAACGCCATGTCCGAAAGGTAGCAATCCTTTTCGCGGTCTCGATACTAAAACGAGTAATCACAAGATCAATGTAAGACGCCCGAGATAAGCTCAATATTTTCTTCGCGATCTCTGAAACCTCGATCCCAAGAATGTACACGATCTCCTAAGTCTTTCATTTGAAACCGATCGGATAGCCAACTCTTTACGCTCGATAATGCCTTCACGTTGTTGCCAACTAGAAGGATGTCATCTACATAAAGTGCAAGAAATACCACATCACTGCTGACATCTAACCGATACACACAACTCGCTAGGCAACCTGGTAAATCCATAGGACTTTACTACCTCGCCAAAGCGTAAGTTCCATGATCGAGGTTCGCTAAGTCCATAAATGGACTTCTTAAGCTTCCATACTAGATGCTCTTCACCCTTTACCACATAACCTTCGTGTTGCCGCATATAGATGTCTCTACCTTCCTCAAGGTAACCGCTTAGAAAAGCGGTTTTAACATCCATTTGCCAAACCTCTAGTTCAAGTGGGTGCTATGGCTAGAAGAATTCGATGGACTTGAGCATTGCTACAGCGAAAAGGTCTCATCGAAATCGATGCCCTCAACTGAGTGTACCTTTCGCCACAAGCTCGGCTTTAAAAGTCAAACCTCCATCGGAATCTCTTCCTCTCAGATATCCACTTACTACCTACGGCTTCCTCGCCATCCGGTAGAGGTGTCTTTCATATACATCCATAGCCGCTATGGACTCCATTTCTAAGTCCATAGCGTGTGCCATGATCTTGCATCAATATCTCAGACGCCTCCTCAGTATGTCCATGGGTCGATTATCGCATGTTCGTCTCGCCGGGACTAAACCAAGATTCACCCACTAACATAAATCGCCGGGTCGACGAACAACCTCCCACTACGACGAGGTTCTACAGCACAATGGCAACGGTGGTGCAGATACTTGTGGTTCTCTAACTTGCACAACTTGTTGTGTAGGTACCACTTCAGACGGCCGGTATCTCCAAAGGAACTCGACCCACTTCAATTTCTCAAGTATCCGTGTCGATCCTCCCACTGACTCGACATCTCGCACTTCGCCTAATCGGTGGTGGAATACGATCATCTTCTAATTCTCAAGAATGATTTCAACTTGGACTTATGATTTTCATATAATCCTCTTCTAAGAATCGGGCATTAGTGCTAATAATGACCTTCCGATCCTTAGACTATAGAATAAACCACCTTCGCTCCTCTAGATAGCCAATAAACATTTTGCGCCGATCTAGCCTCCAACTTGTCGCCTTTTGTTCAAAGACATGTGCCGGATCGCCCATATCCTTATGTGGCTTAAACCGGCTTCATACCAAACCACAACTCGAAGGGTCTTTTCGATCGACTTGACGGTACTAGATTTAGCAAGTATGCCGCCTCAATGCATATCCCCGTAACTAAATAGGCAATGTAGCATAACTCATCATAGATCTAACCATTTCCAAAAGAGTCCTATTTCTTCGCCCGACACACCATTTTGTCAGGTGTGCCCTGGTGAAGGCGCCGATGTAATCCCACACTTCACTAGATAGTCCATAAACTCGTTATCGAGGTATTCGCCACCGCGATCGTAATCAGTGACTTGATACTTTTACCTAGCTTCGCTCCACTTCCGCCTTAAACTCTTTCAATTTTCAAAGCATCTCGCACTTATGCGAAGGTGTATATGTATCCGCACTCGAGTAATCGCCAATGAAAGTGACAAAATACTGCATTCTCCACGAGCTTGTGTGGACATCGGTCCACACAGTCGAATGGACTAACTCCAACATTTCGCTCTATAACCCTTCGCTTGAAGCGGTCCGGTCGACATCTTACCTTCTATACAGATTCGCAGATCGGGAACTGAGTAACCGTGAGATTACCCAACGCCCATTCTTAGCCGCCTGATCCTATTTAGATTGATGTGACCTAATCTAAGATGCCGAGAAAAGTAGAGTCATCTCATAAGAAAACTTTCTTTGTGGTTTGATGAAGATGCAACATAGTTATAGGTATTATGTTTTGCGTAAATAGATAAAGCTTAATTATATAAGGTGCCAACACGTATAACTTCGCCATTTCTTATGATAGAAACACCACTATCAAAAATAATGTAATATCCATGAGTAAATAATTTCAAACAGAACAAGGTTCCACCGAAAATCCGCACATATAAAACGCCTTTCAAAACTAAAACTGTTGTCCCAAAACATAAAGAAACATCTCCAACCGCAACAGCCTTCGACCGCTGCTGTCCATGGAGATCGTTATCTCGCCATCAAACAGCCTCCCTTGTCCGCAGAACCCCGCAAGGTGTAACAAACATGACTGGCCATACCAGATCTACTACCCAAGAACGGGTAGAACAAGTCGCTAAACATGTTTCACATTAAAGCAAACGGCGCACTGAGCCTCGAGCATAGGGCACTTGGCCTTCAATGCCCGGCCCACCGCACTCAAGCACTTCGCCTTCTCCTTCGCTTCTTCAAGCCTCCGTGGCAACCATGTTCTGCTCCCATTACTCCCACTATTTCCTCGCTTCTACCACCTTTGGTACCCCTTTTCTATTTCCATTTTATGATGAAAATTTTGGGCCCTTAGATGTGCTAGCAAGAGCATGTGCTCTTTTCCCATAACTCCTTCCGCAAAGAACGAGATCATTAAGCAACCGACTAAGTGTAAACTCGGTCTTGCTCATGATCGCATTCACGCCGAAAGTTCTCAAAAGACTTGGCAAGGTATTGAGGATGATATCGACCTCGTCACCGCCAATACCTCCTCCCAACCGATCAAGACTATCCATGAGACGAGTCATGGGAGACATGTTCATGGACCGAACTTCCTTCTTCCATCTTACACGCCAAGATTTCTCTCATTGTGTGGAAGTCGATCGTCCGATCCGATCGCCCAAACTTACCTCGAGACTCGACCAAATATCGTCGGCTCACCATCGATCGATGTCGCAATGCAAGCCTTTGGACATCGTAGTCATCATATAGCATTTAGCCATATTGTTCGACTTATTCCAAAGTCCGCCGACTCGCCGTCATTAGTCGACGCCACAAGAAGTGGCATCGGTTTAGGAGTAGTGAGAACAAACATGTGTTCTTCAATGATAAGAACATATTCCATGTTTCGCTTCCACCGATAAAATTGGACCGATAACGGATTTTGTGCGAGCATATTGATAATCGGCGAAGAGACATATCTCAAACGATAATGTAAAACACATAAGCATACGATCGCAAATAATTCGTGAATAATAATATTGTAACCTTTGATAAAACAATATTAATGAAACCTCCAATCGCCCAAGGAATCCCACATGCAAGCCACGCTGTGGATCGCTACATACGAACCCCCGACTGCACTAAAATATACCTTTAGTCGCTTAATTTCAATCCATGTCAACTTATCCTTATGACAAATGAAATTAATGATTGACCTTACTAGACCACATCACTATCGCAAGAAGCGGACTTCATGGAAGTTGTACTGAGGTGATGTCTAAGCAATGACCACAATTTTAACAAAGAAATGAATTTTAGAATTGGTATACTCACCTGACCATACCGCCCAATTCAAATTTTTTGTTATCTCATTTTATATCTATCTCTAGAGAACTTATGAAAATCGCACATGCAAGCCACGCTGTGGACGCCACACATGAAACTCCCACTTTCAATAGATTTAAAATGTTTTATTTAGAAATCTCATCTAACAAACTTATGATAAACAAAGCAAGCAAGCCACTGCTGTGATCGCCACTCACAAGCGCCTCACTTTGTTTAGAGATCAAAAGTGGAGGTCTGACATTTTAATTTGAAAATTAATTTGTCGGGTTGCTTGCTTAGTCTTTTTATTCAAAAGGTTTGTCCATGCAGATCACGTAATCCTAGCATGCTTTTCTATAGAACTCAACATGTAAAACATGCTCGCAGTAATTCTAAAATATGCTTGATAAACGCGATAAACCTAGCATGCTTACTATGCGCATCCAATTACGTAAAACACTTAAAGGTTTGTCAACGAATATAAACATACATAGCATGCTATCGCATAATTTAAACATCCACGACATGCATATGAACGATAAAATAAAATAAAACGCTCATCGCGCCCAATCGTGAAACCCGCACATTTAAATCTAATCTATTACATAGATTTACAAAGCATGTAATTAAACTCAAAACGGCCTCGCGCACCCGCACGGACCGATTCAACAACGGGCCTCGCGCACGGGCACGGACCGAAAACTGAAAACGGGTCCGGGCCGGTCGGCCCAATCAGGCCGGGCCGCCAGGGCAAAGCCCAGCCGCCGCCCCTACCGCCGCCGCGCCGCTGTGTCCTCGCGGCTACCGCGGTCGCTAACGCGATCGCGACCCGACGAGCACGCTGCGCGCCACGCCCGAGCGCCGAACGCCCGCCGAGAGACGCCGCCCGCCGCCAAACCGCGATCGCGAAGTCCGCCGTGAAGCGCCGGGTTTCGCGCGAACGCGCCTGCCGCCCGCTAGCTCGCACGGCCGCGCAGCTCGCTGGTAATCTCGCGATCATGAAGCCGCCGCTAGGCGCCAGGATCTCGCGCGAGAACGCGCCTGCCGCCGCGCCCTCGCGATCGCCTCGCGATCGCGAGGCTCGCCGAGAAACCGCCCGCATGACGCCGAGAGACCGCTTTTTCCCGCCGCTTCGCTTCTTCGCTCTTTCGCTCGCTCTTCTTTACGTATAAGATTTACATAATAAAATCTAATCTAACCACGGATTTTCTCGTGGTGTAAAACAAAAACCAACAAAACAATAAACGAGCCACGATGAACCATGATCCACAATTAATAAAACGCACGTAATAATCAAACGTGAATTAATCCAACAGAGCCAAGATTCTCGATCCCGTGCTCGATACCAATTGTAGGAAAACATATGTTAACCTCGCCCGAGGATCCATCTCGATGTTTAATTCACCATACATTGATTATAAACCCAGATGCGCCTATATAATTAATCGCAACACGTAGGGTTTTCACGTGTTTACCTCGATCCAAGAGGTCGATGGAACGAGATGAACGGATCGAACGGATCGGACTCGTGCTTTGACCTTCCGGATCGTATCCCGATCGCCCAATCTCCAACGCCGAGCGAGGACGATCTATGGAGAATGCACCGAAAATCACCCGAGCTCTCACAATTTTCGAGAATCACACTCTTTTCTCTCAAGAGGGACGAAAATTTAGTTAATTATGTGAGCATTAACTCAGACTTTATCTCATACCTTATATTTATAATGCACTACCTTAATCCCATATGGAAATTACCATAATCCTATATGGAAATTACCATAATCCTATATGGAATATTACCATAATCTTAGGATTATTTCCATACTCGTGATTATTTCCATACTCGTGATTATTACCATAATCTTATATGGAAAGGATCTATGCATATACCATAAATATAATTATATCCTTGTGGATAAAGAGAATAAAATCTTGCCTTTGAGAGCTATAGGGGCTACCGATTTCACAAAGGTTACGGGCCCGACGGGCCAATTGTGGATCAAATGCAAGGAATAAAGATGGGCCTCAAATAAATTAATTATCTTATGTTCAACCCGTAACATAAATTAATTTATAAACATTCGATCATGCCACTAGAGAAAGAATGTCGACTTACCCCTTTATTACCGGTTGAGTCTGCTTGCACTTAGACATTACGAATCCTCAGATTTAAGATATCGAACGTCCATTAATCATTTCTAGCAACTGATCGCTAAAACGACACAACTTCATTTCCTTAAGTAGTACCACTCAACCTTATTATTGTACTGAGCTAACTCAACCGCAGGTTTAGTACAATAAACCTTTGAGCTCCTTATGGGACGCCATCATCCTAAACGGATACGGTGACTGACATGATAACTAGCGTGACATACAAGATCGCCACCACCCAAGATGCGAGAATTGGTTAGAACATATAACCTCACTCATAACAAGTCAAAGTGATGGTCAAGAACTCATACTCACCTAATACCTTATCGAGGTTTAGATCATCGAAGTCACCGAGATCTTGGTTCTTCACGACGGTCGTAAAGAAGAACACATCTCACCGTGATCCTTCAATACGCCGAGACGCATCAAAGATAGACAAGCAACTAAGTCAAGTCACTTATCTATATCGCAGCCCAAACCGACAACTCGCCCTTAAGTCGTCTCACCGTGAAACTTTTATATCTCATTGCTCGACCAATCATATGCACTTCGTGATCTTCTACACACCGTATGATCTAACTTATATATGAGATAAGGGACACGATATATGCAATCAAGTATTCAAATCGATAGAGATTGTAATAGTGGTAACAGAAACATCAGATACAAGCTCAACCAAACCGCTTTCAAGATACAATCCAACAAATCCATGCCACAGATAGTCTCTGGCCGGCTCGCCGACCGGCCCTCCGTAACAACACCTCCTCATCCTTCTCGCCTAAAGCACTCTGACTTCTTTCACTTGGTCAATAACTCATGATCGAGCCCAATATATTACAAGTTAAGAGTGCTTAAAACAAGGAAACACATTCATTTCAAAAGTGTATTTATTATTCCCAAAAGTGGAAATTTACAGTGCCCTGGATCCCAGTGACCCCGGCATCGAACCCATTAAAGGGCTCACGACTCCTGGCTGGCGGGCCTCCCCGCTTGCCTCCCGCCGCCACCTTCGTGAAGTGAGGTCTCGAGCTCGCCCCGCCTTCCCAACTCGGCCCGCACTCGGCGAGGAGTTCCTCAAGCTCAGGTCTCGTCCTCCTCAGCATCGGTTCACGGTCTCACCGCCGAAGGGAGGTGGAGGCCGCCAAAGCCTCCAACACGAGAAGGAGTCCGCCATGCGATCACCCGCATAGTCCTTCTCCATCGTCCGGAATGAGCGACTCCCACCCAACCCATGCTCGACCTTGTCAAAGTCGTGCATGGCAGCCGCCAAATCCTCCGTGTGGTCTCGACACCACCGCCCCGAGCACGGGCGGCCGTGTCGAAATAAAAAGAAGGCTCTCCGACTGATGAGTTTGCCGCGGCGCCTCAACATCGGCCTCGACCCGCCAGGCGCTCCTCCTCGGCTAGCTTCTTCGCCCGCCGCCTCCTCTCGCGCCTCAAGCTCGGGCCAGAGCAACCTCCAATGCCTGTGCCTCTTCTTCTGTATGGCCTCCGCAGCAGCCTCTAGCTGCATCAAGATCCGCTCGCAGCCGCCACCGCAAAGATCGATCCGCCTCGCAGCAAAGCGCGCCTCCGCAGAGCCCGCCCCCTCCGACGCCTCATACCGAGAGACGCCGGCAATGTACCCGCAATGTGTTGCAGCCTCCCATCACCGAACTCACATCCCAAATACAAAACAATCAAGAATATATCACAAAGCGAGACATGATGAATATGGAAGAAACCCTTACCTTAGGGAAGCGATGTGTAGCCGAAAGTCATGCACTCAGACATGATCCGTGTACGGTACCCTCCGAGGTCGGACTCGATCTCTACCGAGCCACCGCCACCGCTTGCTCAGTCATCCACCACCACAAAGCGCCTCAAGGGGCGGTCCGTCCCGCCTCTTTTTGAGGCTACTGCTCGAATGAACGTGCGTGGGTGACGAGGCCACCACCGGGCCTTACGTGGATCGAAGTTTCACCGCACAACAAGAAAAATTGTTAACACGATCATACATCGACATATAAATAATAAGGAATAAGAGGGTGCCTCACCTAGATCCAACCCCGATCCCGGGCGCTTAGACCTATGATGCTCATCCGCATTGTTCAGTGTCGCCCTCAGTGAAATCACAAGAAATTTCACCGAAATTGTTAAGCTCGCCCTCAAAGCGCACCTGTGGCTCGACCTTCACGCCCTTCATTTCGCCCAAGCCCCACTGCATTCCCTGATGCCCATCACCAGAAAAGAAATATCTATTTTGCCAACGGGACACCTGTGGCGGGCATCTACCTCAATGTATGCCGAGGAGACAAGTATTATACACCTCCTATATTCTCGACGCTAAAAACCGAGATCAAAACCTCACGTAACTCCTCATGAAGGCCATAATAAAGTAGCCCTAACCCCACCACCGACCTAATGGAATTCGAGGTCACCGATATATGGGAACTGAAATACTCAATACTTAGAAAAATCGGGGCCAATGGAAACCTAAGGCCAGCCTGTGTATGCCCACGATACGTGTGATTTAATCCCTCCTGAGGCCATATACTTATCCCGATTGCGGTGCACCACCATGCCTCCAATGAATGTGATATTCCTTCGCCATCTTACACATACTCACCCACCGCCGAGTCGACCTCGATCCTCACCCTATACCCATCCCAAACAGATGGTATCACGAACCCCAAGGCATCCCCATCGACCCACCCAATAGGGCGCACATATAATCCCTAATCTCGACATCACTATCGCAAGGAGGACCCGGAAGAACTGTATGTAATCTAGATGTTTCCATCTGAGAAGACGGAGAGATAATTTAAGAATACATACTTACTTTTTCAAGGAGAGAGATCGTCAACTAGTTCTCGAAGTAAATTCGAAAGAACAAGGTTTTTCTAAAGCAAATGAAGAAAGTGAATAGCTTCTCATTCTGGACTATTTATAGTACAAAGAGCGCGCCCAAACCGCCGCTTCAACTTCCCACGCTAATCGTGATTTGATGCGGTGCAGACGTACATGACGCACTTAGACATTACGAATCGTCAGATTTAAGATATCGAACTCCATTAATCATTTATAACTGGATCGCTTAAAACGATTATAACTTCATTTCCTTAGTAGCCACTCAACCTTATTATTGTACTGAGCTAACTCAACCTCGCAGGTTTAGTACAATAAACCTTGAGCTCCTTAGGACGCCATCATCCTAAACGGATACTTGACTGACATGATAACTGAGCGACATACAAGATCGCCACCACCCAAGACGCGGAGAATCTGGTTAGAACATATAACCTCACTCATAACAAGTCAAAGTGATGGTCAAGAACTCATACTCACCTAATACCTTATCGAGGTTTAGATCATCGAAGTCACCGAGATCTTGGTTCTTCACGACGGTCGAAAGAAGAACTCATCTCATCCGTGATCCTTCAATACGCGTAGACGCATCAAAGATAGACAAGCAACTAAGTCAAGTCACATCTTATCTATACCGCAGCCTCAAACCGACAACTCGTCTTAAGTTGTCTCACTGTGAAACTTTTATATCTCATTGCTTCGACCAATCATATGCACTGTGATCTTCTAACAATCGTATGATCTAACTTATATACGATAAGGACACATATATATGCAATCAAGTATTCAAATCGATAGAGATTGTAATAGTGGTAACAGAAACATCAGATACAAGCTCAACCAAACCGCCAAGATACAACCAACACGCTAAGAAGACTTCACGACCGGGCCGGGAACAAGAAGTCACAGAGGAAAGAATGGAGGTAGAACAACCTGGGCCGACTCGATGACGACTCAACCCTAAGATGACGAGGACGATGGTCCCAATGCTATGGAGCAAGTCTACGCCATCACCCGATCGCCTATAGGTACGACGAGGTCGTCGTTGAAAACCAAGTTTCTGAGATCAATTCCCGGCGAGCCAAAACAAACGACCGGATAGTGAGAACATCGTGTCATCCAATGATGACCTGCCCAAGATCATGCCCCACCAAGACGCTTATTACTATACAAGCCGTGGTGAGCAACAAGAACGCCCACAGAGTCTACATCGACACGGAGCCTCACAAGATCATCTTCCGTAGCCGCTCGACAAACTCGAGGTCTGAGTGATCCAAATACATCCCGCACCGTCCAAACTCCCGAGCTTCACTCAGAGACAGCCCAACTGTATATGCTATCACCCTTCCTACGGTGGACGTGCTCCAAGTCGTCACCAAGGCCATCCAGCTCTCTTCTTGGTCCGAGATCCTCTCCATACAACATCATCTTCGGGGAGATCGCCTCACGCCACCAGGCTCGCCTCGCCGTCTACCACCACCACCATCAAGATACCCACCTTGTGAGTTAAGCATCCGTGGTAACCAAACGACGCCTAAGGAATGCCTACGAGTCTCAACCTGTGACGTGGCCTTACCTCGTGCCTAGCAACTACGTAAACATCGGGTCGCCACCCCGGACGATCTAACCGACGACCTCCACTATAATGACGACCTTCCAATTCCGCCAACGCTGTCGGCACCTGGTCCAACTGATATTCGACGCCGTCGGCAGCTTCCGAGGGAATACAGATGTGTTCGCATGGTCCCCACTGACATGACCGGAGGTCACCCGAGCTCATCACTCACCGCTCAACATCGACCGGCAACCAAACCGCCTGGTCAAGAAAGAGGGTTTGCATGACGGAGAGCGCCCAGTCATAAGAGACGAGGTGACCCAACCCAAGAGGCCAAAATCCTATTCGAGGTCAGCACCCGACCTGACGGCTAATCCAGCCAGGTCCGAAGTCGGGAGGTGGCGCATGTGTTCGACTACACCGACCTCAACAAACACCGCCTCAAGGATTGTTACCTCCCCGAGCATCGACAAGAAAGTGAGGCACCTGTGGGCCACGAGATTTTCGCCTCGGATCTCGCATGCGGGTACCACTAAGTTTTCGAGTAGGATGCTCCAAAACGGGCGTCATCGATTTCTGTCTTCACAGATCAAAATGCCTTTCGCCGAAAACGCCAGAGCTACCTACCATAGGACGGTGGACGCAATATTCAAAGATCATATGGAAGATCACGAGGTCACGCCGACCCACATCGTGGTCAAAAGCCAAAAATGAAACAATGCCGACGACCTCAAAACTATCCTCCAACTCCTCGTGTCGGCCAACCTCAAGCTCAATCCACAAAAGTGCACATTCATGGTGAAGACGGGAAAATTCTTGGGTGTTGGATTTCAAGAAGGCTTGAAGGCCAATCCCACCACATAGGAAGACGATACTTCACATGCAGAAGCATCAAGACAATCCGCGAGATCCACAAACTCATCGGATGCTTGGCCGCCTCGCAGATTCCTATCCCTGGCCGAAGCAATTTTCTTCAAGATCTTGAGAAGAGCCCTGATTTCGCTGAAGGAAGAACACCATGTCTCCTTCACCCACCAGTACTCGCCGACCGCCCACACCGTCCGCCCGAAAAGAAGAGCTCCTTTCTTTATATCCGCCGCCGCACGGGCAATCAAGGCGGTATCGCGCGAGACGAGATCGGACAACAACTACCTATCTACTTCATCACCGAGCTCTCAAAGGACCTGAGACTAGGTACACCAGCCATTAAAAACTAGCTGGCACGTGAACGCCAAGCGACGCCCGACCTTATTTTCAAGCCCATTCAATCTGTGCATCGATCGATTACTCCCTAAGACTAAGTCTCATTAAAACCGAATCATCGTATGTGATAGCCAAGTGGGCTCAGCATGACATCTTATACTCACCCGCATCCGCCATAGCCAAGTTTCAGCCGATTGCAGGTCAAATTTACCGTGGTCAACCCCCGCCAGAGATGTCACCCGACCCCCACTCACAACCAAGAACCTATCCTCGACCCACCCGAGGTCAGCAGCATGTACGTAGACGGAGCAGGCAAAATAGGTAATGAGCGCATCTTGCCTCGGCCCAAAAATAAGAAGGACCTATGCCTCCGCTTACCTTCCCACCACAACAACGAGGTGGAGTACGAAGCCCTTATCTCAGACTCCGCCTCGCGAGGGAATCGAAAGTGGAAAGATCCAAATCTTTGGAGATTCCTGTGTCGTGGTAAACTAGGTCTTAGGAAAATACGAGGCCAAAGAAGATCGAATGAAGCAATACCCCGAGAAGGCTAAGGAGACGTCAATTTCATTCAGGGAGAGGATTTCATTCCAGATTCATGAGCCCCACATCGGCATCATCACCGAGATAGAATCCGAACCGATGCCTCCCATAAAGGCATATCTCGAAAAGCATTACCCCAAGATCGGCCGGCCAAAAGATGATGATCAAGTCCCAAAGTACCTCACGATGAAGGCACTCTCACAGAAATCCTACCTTCAACCACTCCCGAGACGCCTTGGGCCGGTTTGACCACGTTAAACGAGATTCATACGGGATCTGTGAAGCCACACGGATCACGAGCTCTCAAAGAAGACGCTGAGGTCGGGCATCGCCCACCCTCATCCAAGATTCGGCCGAGCTCGCTGTGTGCCCGGCGCCACCACGCCACGTCAAGAAGCTACCATGCACCCACCGCAGAGCCTCTGTAGTCCTCGCCTTCATGCAATGGGAATCAACATCGCTGGTCCCTTCGATCGAGCACCAAGTCATCCGATACTGGTCATAGCCATACACTACTTCACAAAATGGTCAAGCGAGCCTCTTTCAAGCCTCACGAGCGTATGATTCGTATATCTGTGGAAAACATAGTTTACCGCCGCATACCACATGTTTCGATCTCGACAACGGCACTCAGCCTTTACGTAAACTTCAAAGAATGGTGTGAAGCGCCCATCAAACAATCGCCACCTCGTTGCACACCCACAGAGAATGGTCGATCAAGTGATAAACCGCACGATTATACAAGGATTGAAAAGAGGTTGGACCGAGCTAAAGCTGATTGCCGAGAATATCCTCAAGTCCTCGTCTCATGTAATCCACACCTGACTTCACACCCGGAAACGCCCTAAGCCTAGTCTACGGCACCCGAGGCCGCCATACCACCGAGATCGACGGACCGAGCCCACATATTCTTCACTCACCAGACGACAACGGCGAGAACCTACGGTCAACCTTGATGCTCTAGAGGAAAACGTGAGCCTTCTTCATCAATGGCCAAGCACAAATGCCGCGATCGCAGTACTACAACAAGAGGGTAAAAGCTCCACACCAAGTAGGAGACCTCGTCTCACTAAACAATGAGGCCAAGAAAGCCGAAATGCCTTAACAAGTTAGACCCGATACGGAAGGCCCATAATGCGTCCACGAGACCCCAAGAAAGGGCCTATAAGCTTGCTCACCTATCCGATGCACTTATATTCTAACTCGCATATCACTCATTTGAGGAGGTATTTACATAGCTTTGATTTCAAATCCTAAGATTCAGCCAGCTTTCTTTCGCCCGTGCGATGTTATTTACTTATCAATAAAACATTTGTTTTTCTAACGAGTATTTCACTGCCTCATCTTATATTTATGTGAACATCCATTCGGATAAAACATAATTAACCTTCAAAAGGGACGCCTTTGCTAAGACGGCACATACAGATAACTCATTAACTTGAACGCTCACGCGCATACAGATTACTCATTAATTTGAACATCTAAATGCAAGGCATACGATGACTCATTAAATTGAACATCTACATGCAAACGACGCCCAGACGGATCTCGCTAATTTATACCCCTTTATTTGGGAAGATATACATTCTGCAGAAATGCCTAAATACATTTATGACTAAAACCAAGTCCTAAGCTATATTTTTACCTCTCTAGGGGAAAATATACACTTCGTACAAAGTCTAAATACATTTACGCTACAAGCCAAGTCCTAAGCTATATACAAATCATTCTGGCTTCCGAGCTCCACCTCAAGGACTCACCAAGCCTACACCAGCTCGAACAAAATCTCCTGTCGGTGATGAATACCCGGATGAACCTCGGTGCCTTCCACCTGCCGACGAGGTTTGCCGCCACCACGGCCTACCTGCCGCACTTTGAGCAAAGGCAGGGCCCCGACCCGGGGCACCCTAACCGAGATCGAATCTCTCCCGATCTACCGCCTACCAGGTTACGACCTCGCCCCCTAATTCGTCCTTGCCGACCGCGGCCGTAGGAAATCGATGTTAACCCTCGCCCGAGGATCCATCTTGGGTGTTTAATTCACCATACATTGATTATAAACCCAGATGCGTGCTTATATAATTAAATCGCAACACGCTGGGGTTTCTCACGTGTTTACCTTTGATCCGAAGAGGTCGATGGAACGAGATGAACGGATCGAACGGATCGACTCGCAGTTGACCTTCGGATCGATCATCCCAGTCGCCCAATCTCCAACGCCGAGTGAGGACGATCTATGGAGAATGCTTCGAAAATCACCCAATACCTCTCTTCACAACTTTCAAATTTCTCTCAATGGACAAGAGAGGCCGAAAAATCTTATGTGTCAATTATGTGAGCATTAACTCAGACTTTATCTCATACCTTATATTTATAATGCACTACCTTAATCCTATATGGAAATTACCATAATCCTATATGGAAATTACCATAATCCTATGGATTATTTCCATATCTTAGGATTATTTCCGTCGTGATTATTTCCATACTCTCGTGATTATTACCATAATCTTATATGGAAAGGATCTATGCACATACCATAAATATAATAATATCCCTAGGATAAAGAGAATAAAATCTTGCCACAGAGAGCAACATTGGGGGCCGATTTTCCTCGCCACGGGGCCCTGACGGGCCACCTGTGGATCAAATGCAAGGAATAAAGATGGCCTCAAATAAATTAATTATCTTATGTTCACCTGTAACATAAATTAATTTATAAACATTCGATCATGCCACTAGAGAAAGAATGTCGACTTACCCTTTATTATCAAGTTGAGCTCCGCTTGCACTTAGACATTACGTAATCCCCGATTTAAGATATCGAACGTCCATTAATCATTTATAGCAATCAACGCTAAACGATTAACAACTTCATTTCTTAAGTAGTACCACTCAACCTTATTATTGTACTTGAGCTAACTCAACCCGCAGGGTTTAGTACACAAACCTTTGAGCTCCTTATGGGACGCCATCATCCTAAACGGATACTGTGACTGACATGATAACTAGCGTGACATACAAGATCGCCACCACCCAAGATGCGAGAATCTGGTTAGAACATATAACCTCACTCATAACAAGTCAAAGTGATGGTCAAGAACTCATACCACCTAATACCTTATCGAGGTTTAGATCATCGAAGTCACCGAGATCTTGGTTCTTCACGACGGCCGAAAGAAGAACACATCTCACCGTGATCCTTCAATACGCCGTGAGACGCACAAGCACAGACAAGCAACTAAGTCAAGTCACTTTTATCTATATCGCAGCCTTAAACCGACAACTCGTCCAAGTCGCCTCAACGGTGGAAACTTTTATATCTCATTGTCGACCAATCATACGTACTGTGATCTTCTACACACCGTATGATCTAACTATATATGAGATAATGGACACAGATATATGCAATCAAGTATTCAAACCGAGCAGAGATTGTAATAGTGGTCAGTGAAACATTGTATACAAGCTCAACCAAACCGCTTTCAAAGATACAACCAACAATCTCCCACTTATACTAAAGCAAACTTTAGTATACAATGTGTCTTTCTACTAGCTATTACAAACAACCATCACTTTGCTTCTCCCACTTATACAAAAGTTTTCTAAGTGGGTGCCATCAAGCGCAATCCAAGTCCTCTAACGTGTCCATCGTAGACTTTTTGCGTGCTCTTCGTGAATGGATCCGCTAGATTTTCGGTTGTATCAATCTTTTCAATCATCGCCACCGCCTAACGATTTCGCATGACATGGTACTTTCTCTATGTGTTTTGTCGCCAGGGTCCGTGGTTCCTTCGAGTTTGCCATCGCACCGAAAGTTATCACAAGAACTATGATACCTTGGGCAAACCAGTACCACACCTAGATCCACGAGGTAGTTCTCGAACCACAAGCCTCCTTAGAAGCCTCCGGCGCCACATATTCGGCTTCTCCATGGTAGAGTCCGCATGCATCATCGCCAGCACCGCCAGATACGGCCCACCTCCCAAGGTAAACACATAGCCCGAGGTCGACTTTTTCTCATCACGGTCACTGAAAACCGAGAAGTCAGATAACCCAAAGGCATTAGACTATCTCGATGGTAAACCAGCCTATAATCTCGAGTCCTTTCGTGTACTTGAGTATATGCCATCGCAATTCACAATGAGCTTGTCCAGGTTAGATCGACATCAGCTACTATGCCACCGTGATACAGCGTATATCGGGTCTGCAGCATAAGATTAAGGTGACATTAGACTTCCTACTGCGAAGTGCAGGAACTTGTCTCATTTCCTCTATCTCCTTTGCGCTCATAGGTGATCGGCCTTAGATAAAGGAACGCCATGTCCGGAAAGGTAGCAATCCTTTCTCGGGCGGTCCAGATACTAAAACGAGTAATCACAAGATGTAATGAAGACGCCCGAGATAAGCTTCAATATTTTCTTGCGATCTCGGTAAACCTGGATCCCAAGAATGTACGTCAGATCTCCTAAGTCTTCATTTGAAACCGATCGATAGCCAACTCTTTACGCTCGATAATGCTTCACGTTGTTGCCAACTAGAAGGATGTCATCTACATAAAGTGAAATACCACATCACCGACGACATCTAACCGACACACAACTCTCGCTAAGCAACTGGTAAATCCATAGACTTTACCACCTCGCCAAAGCGTAAGTTCCATGATCGAGGTTCGCTTAAGTCCATAAATGGACTTCTTAAGCTTCCATACTAGATGCTCTTCACCTTTACCACATAACCTTCTGTGGCACGACATAGATGTCTCTACCTTCCTCAAGGTAACTGCTTAGAAAAGCGGTTTTAACATCCATTTGCCAAACCCCAGTTCATGGTCGCTATGGCTAGAAGAATTGATGGACTTGAGCATTCATGGTGCGTAAAAGGTCTCATCGAAATCGATGCCTCAACTGAAAGCATCTTTCGCCACAAGCTCGGCTTTAAAAGTCGAAACCCTCCATCGGAATCTCTTCCTCAGATATCCACTTACTACCTATGGCTTTCGCCATCCGGTAGAGGTGTCTTTTTCATACATCCATAGTCGCTATGGACTCCATTTCTAAGTCCATAAGGGTGCCACGATCTTGCATCAATATCTTGTATCGCCTCCTCAGATGTCCATGGGTCGATTATCAGCATGTTCGCTCCGCCGACTAAACCAAGATTCACCCATCTTATAAATCGCCGGGTCGACGAACAACCTCCCACCACGACGAGGTTCTACAGCACAATGGCAACGTGGTACAAGTGCATAACTTGTGGTTCTCTAACTCACACAACTTGTCGTAGGTACCACTTGTATTTGGCACGGAGATCTCCAATGGAATCCCACCCACTTCAATTTGAAGTATCCGTGCCCATCCTCCCACTAGACTCGACATCTCGCACCTTCGCCTAATCGGTGGAATACATCATCTTCTAATTCTCAAGAATGATTTCAACTTTCGACTTATGATTTTCATGTAGTCCCTCTTCAAGAATCGAGCATTAGTGCTAATAATGACCTTCTCGATCCTTAGACTATAGAATAAACCACCTTCGCCCTCTAGGATAGCTAACAAACACCTTTGCGCCGATCTAGCCTCCAACTTGTCGCCCTTCTTGTTCAAAGACATGACACGCCGGATCGCCCATATCCTTATGTGGTTTAAACCGGCTGCGCCCAAACCACAAACTCGAAAGCGGTCTTTCGATAGACTGACGGTACTAGATTTAGCAAGTATGCCGCCGCCTCTAAGGCATATCCCCGTAATCTAAATAGGCAATGTAGCATAACTCATCATAGATCTAACCATTTCTAAAAGAGTCCTATTTTTCGCCCGACACACCATTTTGTCAGGAGGTGTCCGCAAGGCGTCGTGATGTAATCCCACACTTCACTAGATAGTCCATAAACTCATATCGAGGTATTCGCCACCGCGATCGAGTAACGCAAAGGACTTGATATTCTTTACCTCAGCTTCGCTCCACTTCCGCCTTAAACTCTTCAATTTTCAAAGCATTCGACTTATGCAAGCAGTATATGTATCCGCACTTGAGTAATCGCCAATGAAAGTGACAAAATACTGCATTCTCCACGAGCTTGTGTGGACATCGTCCACGGTGTCGAACGGACTAACTCCAACATTTCGCTCTATAACCCTTCGCCAGGGTCCGGGTCGACATCTTACCTTCTATACAGATTCGCAGATCGGGAACCGAGTAACCGTGAGATCACCCAACGCCCATTCTAGCCGCCTTGATCCTATTTAGATTGATGACCTAATCTAAGATGCCGAGAAAAGTAGTCATCCATCAAGAAAACTTTCTTTTAGGGTTCATGAAGACAAATAGTTATAGGTATTATGTTTTGCGTAAATAGTATAAAGCTTAATTATATAAGGTGCTCACGTGATAACTTCGCCATTTCATGATAGAAACACCACTATCAAAATAATGTAATATCCATGAGTAAATAATTTCAAACAAACAAGGTTCCACCCAAAATCCCAACATATAAAACGCCTTTTAAAACTAAAACTGTTGTCCAAAACATAAAGAACATTCCAACCGCAATGTTTCTCGACCGCTGCTCATGGAGATCGTTATCTCGCCATCAAACAGCCTCCCTTGTCCATAGAACCGCAAGGTGTAATAAACATGACGCGCCATACCAGATCTACTACCCAAGAACGGGTAGAATAAAGTCGCTAAACATGTTTCACATTAAAGCAAACGCGCACTGAGCCTTGAGCATAGGCACTTGGCCCAATGCCCGCCCATCCGCACCAAGCACTGCCCTCTCCTTCGCTTCAAGCCTCCTGGCAACCATGTTCTTGTTCCCATTACTCCCACTATTTGCCCTCGCCTCTACCAATTTTGGCACCCCTTTTCTATTTCCATTTTGCGATGAAAATTTTGGGCCCTTAGATGTGCTAGCAAGAGCATGTGCTCCTTTTCCATAACTCCTTCCGCAAAGAACTAGATCATTAAGCAACCGACTAAGTGTAACTCGGTCTTGCTCATGATCGATTCACGCCGAAAAGTTCTCAAAAGACTTCATGCAAGTATGAGGATGATATCGACCTCGCTTCGCCAATACCTCCTCCCAACCGATCAAGACTATCCATGAGATGAGTCATGCGGAGACATGTTCATGGACCGAACTTCCTTCTTCCATCTTACACGCCAAGATTTCTCTCATTGTGAAAGTCGATCGTCCGATCCGACCGCCCAAACTTACCTCGAGACTCGACCAAATATCGTCTGCCTTCACCATCGATCGATGTTGTATTGCAGCCTTGGACATCGTAGTCATCATAAGATTTAGCCATATTGTTCGACTTATTCCAAAGTCCGCCGACCGCCATTAGCTCGACGCGCCGCTAGTGGCATCTAAGTTTAGGAAGGAGTGAGAACAAACATGTGTTCTTCAAATGATAAGAACATATTCCATGTTTCGCTTCCACCGATAAAATTTGGACCGGATAACTGATTTTGCGCAGCATATTGATAATCCACAAGAGACATATCTCAAACGATAATGTAAACATACATACGACGCAATAATTCAGAATAATAATATTGTAACCTTTGATAAAACATTAATTGAACCTCCAATCGCCCAAGGAATTCCACATGCAAGCCACGCTGCAGGACGCTACATTACGAACCCCCACTGCACTAAAATATACCTTTAGTCGCTTAATTTCAATCCATGTCAACTTATCCTTATGACAAAATGAAATTAACGATCGACTTACTTGACCACATCACTATCGCAAGAAGGACTTCATGGAAGTTGTACTGAGGTGATGTTCAGCATTGACCACAATTTTAACAAGTAGAAATGAATTTTAGAATTGGTATACTCACTCTGACCATACCGCTCAATTCAAATTCTTTGTTATCTCATTTTATATCTATCTCTAGAGAACTTATGAAAATCGCACATGCAGCTAACGCTGTGATCGCTATACATGAAACTCCCACTTCAATAGATTTAAAAAGTTTTATTTAGAAATCTCATCTAACAAACTTATGATAAACAAGGCAAGCAAGCCACGCTGCATGATCGCCATCACAGCATGCCCTCACTTTGTTTAGAGATCAAAAAGTGGAGGTCTCGACATTTTAATTTGAAAATTAATTTGTCGGGTTGCTTGCTTAATCTTTTATTCAAAAGGTTTGTCCATGCATCACGTAATCCTAGCATGCTTTTCTATAGAACTCAACATGTAAAACATGCTCGCAGTAATTCTAAAATATGCTTGATAAACGCGATAAACCCTAGCATGCTTACTATGCGCATCCAACCACGTAAAACACTTAAAGGTTTGTCAACGTAATATAAACATACATAGCATGCTATCGCATAATTTAAACATCCACGACATGCATATGAACGATAAAATAAAATAAAACGCTCATCGCGCCCAATCGTGAAACCCGCACATTTAAATCTAATCTATTACATAGATTTACAAAGCACGTAATTAAACTCAAACGGGCCTCGCGCACCGGCACGGACCGATTCAACAATGGGCTTCGCGGCACCCGGGCACGGACCGAAAACTGAAAACGGTCCGCCGGTCGGCCCATTCGCGGCCGGGCCGCTAGGCAAAGCTGCCGCGCCATCCCCATCGCTACCGCCGCCGTGTTCTCGCGGCACCGCGGGTCGCACGCGCATCGTGACCCGACGAGCGCATACGCGTACATCGCCTCAAGCGCCGAACGCCCGCCGAGACGCCGCCGCCGGGTCGCCGACCGCGATCATGAGTTCGCCGCTGGCGCCGGGTTTCGCGCGCATAACGCGCCCTGCCGCTCGCTAGCTCGCCGCCGCTGCCGCGCGGGATCTCGCGATCGCCGCGGGCGCCAGGATTCGCGCGAACGCGACGCCTCGCCGCCGCAGCTCGCGCGACGCCTCGCGATCGAGGCTCGCCGAGATACCGCCCGCATGACCGCCGAGCCACTGCTTTTTCCCGCAAGCTGCTCTTCGTTTTTTCGCTCGCTTTTCTTTACGCTATAAGATTTACGTAATAAAATCTAATCTAACCACGGATTTTCTCGGTGTAAAAACAAAACCGACAAAATAATAAACGAGCCACGATGAACGATGTGATCCACAATTATTAAACGCACTAATAATCAAACGCGATTAATCCAACAGAGCCAAGATTCTCTATCCGTGCTCGATACCAATTGTAGGGAAATCATATGTTAACCTCACCGAGGATCCATCGGTGTTTAATTCACCATACATTGATTATAAACCCAAGACATGCGCTCATATAATTAAATCGCAACACGCCGGGGTTTTCACGTGTTTACTTCGATCCAAGAGGTCGATGGAACGAGATGAACGGATCGAACGGATCGAGACTGCAAGCTTTGACCTTCCTGATCGTATCCTGGCCGCCCAATCTCCAACGCCGAGTGAGGACGATCTATGGAGAATGCTTCCGAAAATCACCCAATACTCTATCTTCACAACTTTCGAAAATCCTCTCAAATGGACATAGATGCTCGAAAAATTCTGTGTGTATTAATGAGCATTAACTCAGACTTTATCTCATACCTTATATTTATAATGCACTACCTTAATCCTATATGGAAATTACCATAATCCTATATGGAAATTACTATAACCTATATGGAATATTACCATAATCTTAGGATTATTTCCATACTTTCGTGATTATTTTATACTCGTGGATTATTACCATAATCTTATATGGAAAGGATCTATGCATATACCATAAATATAATAATATCCTTTGGGATAAAGAGAATAAAATCTTGCCATAGAGCATCACATAGCGCCATTTTCCTTCGCTACGGGTCTCGGACGGCCAGCCTCATGGATCAAATGCAAGGAATAAAGACGGGCCTCAAATAAATTAATTATCTTATGTTCACCGTAATATAAATTAATTTATAAACATTCGATCATGCCACTAGAGAAAGAATGTCGACTTACCCTTTATTACCGGGGTTGAGTCTGGCTTGCACTTAGACATTACTTAATCCTCAGATTTAAGATATCGAACGTCCATTAATCATTTATAGCAACTGATCGCTAAAACGACATAACTCTCATTTTAAGTAGTACCACTCAACCTTATTATTGTACTTGAGCTAACTCAACCTCGCAGTGTTTAGTACAATAAACCTTGAGCTCCTTGCTGGACGCCATCATCCTAAACGGATACGCGACTGACATGATAACTAGCGTGACATACAAGATCGCCACCACCCAAGACGGAGAATCTTGTTAGAACATATAACCTCACTCATAACAAGTCAAAGTGATGGTCAAGAACTCATACTCACCTAATACCTTATCGAGGTTTAGATCATCGTAAGTCACCGAGATCTCGTTCTTCACGACGGTCGACAGAAGAACACATCTCATCGTGATCCTTCAATACGCCGTAGACGCATCAAGATAGACAAGCAAGTCAAGTCGTCACTTCTTATCTATATCAGCAGCCTCAAACCGACAACTCGTCCTTAAGTCGCCCTCACCAGGAAACTTTTATATCTCATTGTTTAACCAATCATACGTACTCTCGTGATCTTCTACACACCGTATGATCTAACTTATATATGAGATAAGGGACACGTATATGCAATCAAGTATTCAAACCGATAGAGATTGTAATAGTGGTACAGGAAACATTGTATACAAGCTCAACCAAACTGCTTTTCAAGATATAAATCCAACTGCCTCCACCCATCCAGCCTCCCGACGGGGCCCGACCGAAGATGACATTCCGCATATGTCCGCTTCCCACAAGCATTTTGCAGTCCATATAACCGCACACCGCCCGACTTCTTCACCTCACGCCCAGGGTCGGCCGGTCCGACCACGGGCCGGGCATACGCCTTTTCCGGACGAGCTCGCATAACCAAGACATTTGACCAATGCATCAAGGCGCTTTATAATTTTGCTGTCGGACCCTCCTCGCCCTCAAAGACCATTCTCCCAAGCGTGTCGAGCTCGATCATCGGCCCTGACATAGTAATGCCACCAGATCGGTGGATCACCGCTCATATTCAAAGATGCTTCTCCGAGATCCGCCAACTTCTTTGCGCCACCGAGCTGCTCACACCGCATCAAAGCACCTTAAACGACGCTTGTAGAGACATCCACCGACTTCCGATGGATGATTCTTAGCTTCAAGGCTCGCTCCGCCTGTAAGATATGCCACCGGCCCCTGGTAATGCTTCCACCTTGGCCGACAACGCCGAACCCACGACTGCTATCCATGCCAGATAGTCTCGGGCCGCCCGCCGATCGGGCTCCTCCGTAACAACACCTCCTCATCCTTCTCGCCTAAAGCACTTCTGACTTCTTTCACTTGGTCAATAACTCATGATCGAGCCCAATATATTAAGAAGAGTGCTAAAACAAGGAAACACATTCATTTCAAAAGTGTATTTATTATTCCCAAAAGTGGAAATTTACAGTGCCCTGGATCCTAGTGACCCCGGCACTGAACCCATTAAGGGCTCACGACTGGCTGGCTGGCCGGCCTCCCGCTTGCCTCCCGCCACCTCGTAAGTGAGGTCTCGAGCTCGCCCCGCCTTCCCAACTCGGCCCGCACTGGCGAGGAGTTCCCAAGCTCAGGTCTGGCCCTCCTCAGATTGTTCACGGTCTCACTGCCGAAGGGAGGTGGAGGCCGCAAAGCCTCCAACACGGTGAAGGAGTCCGCCTGCGATCACCCGCATAGTCCTTCTCCATCGTCCGAGGAGCGACTCGACCCACCCATGCTCGACCTTGTCAAAGTCGTGCATGGCAGCCGCCAAATCCTCCGTGTGGTCTGACACCACCCGCCCCGAGCACGGCCTGTCGGAAATAAAGAGAGAAGCTCCGACTGATGAGTTTGCCGCGGCGCCCTCAACATCGGCCTCGACCCGCCAGGCGCCCTCCTCGGCTAGCTTCTTCGCCCGCCGCCTCCTCTCGCGCCTCAAGCTCGCCGCCGAGCAACCTCCAATGCCTGTGCTCTTCTTCTTCAGGCGGCCTCCGCAGCAGCCTTGGCTGCATCAAGATCCGCCGCCACCGCAAAGATCGATCCGCCGCAAGCGCGCCTCCGCAGTAGCCCGCCCTCTCCGACGCCCATACCGAGACGCCGGCAATGTACCCGCAATGTGTGCAGCCTCCCATCACCGAACTCACATCCCAAATACAAAACAATCAAGAATATATCACAAAGCGAGATATGATGAATATGGAAGAAACCCTTACCTTAGGGAAGCGACATGTAGCCGAAGTCGGCACTCAGACATGATCCGTGGTCGGTACCCTCCGAGGTCGGACTCGACCCCTACCGAGCCACCACCAGCTTGCTCAGTCATCCACCACCACAAAGCGCCCGGGGCAGGTCCGTCCCGCCTCTTTTTGAGGCTACGCTCGTGAATGCAAGGACGAGGCCACCGGCCTGCCGTGATCGAGTTTCACCGCACAACAAGAAAAATTGTTAACACGATCATACACGTATATAAATAATAAGGAATAAGAGGGTGCCTCACCTAGATCCAACCCCGATCCCGGCGCTTAGACCTATGATGCTCATCCGCATTGTTCAGTGTCCCCTCAGTGAAATCACAAGAAATTTCACCGAAATTGTTAAGCTCGCCCTCAAAGGCACCCTGGCCTCGACCTCACGCCCTTCATTTCCCTAAGCCCCACTGCACTGGATGCCCATCCACCAAAAAGAAATATCTATTTTGCCAACGGGACACCTAGGGCATTCACCTCAATGTATGCCGAGAGACAAGTATTATACACCTCCTATATTCTCGACGCTAAAACCGAGATCAAAACCTCACGTAACTCCTCATGAAGGCCATAACAAAGTAGCCCTAACCCCACCACCGACCTAATGGAATTCGAGGTCACTGATATATGGGAACTGAAATACTCAATACTTAGAAAAATCGGGCCAATGGAAACCTAAGGCCAGCCTGTGTATGCCCACGATACTGGTGATTTAACCCTCCTGAGGCCATATACTTATCCCGATTGCGGTGCACCACCATGCCTCCTATGAATGTGATATTCTTCGCCATCTTACACGCCTCACCCACCGCCGAGTCGACCTCGATCCTCACCCTATACCCATCCCAAACAGATGGTATCACGAACCCCGGCGTTAATCCCATCGACCTACCCAATAGGGCGACACATATAATCCCTAATCTCGACATCACTATCGAAGGGAGGACCCGGAAGAACCACTGTGTAATCTAGATGTTTCCATCTGAGAAGACGTAAGATAATTTAAGAATACATACTTACTTTTTCGAGAGAGAGATCGTCAACTAGTTCTCGAAGTAAATTCGAAAGAACAAGGTTTTTCTAAAGCAAATGAAGAAGTGAACAGCCTCATTCGGGACTATTTATAGTACAAAGAGGCGCCCAAACCGCCGCTTCAACTTCCCACGGCTAATCGTGATTGGCGGCAGACGCACCCAATTACGAAAACACTTAAAGGTTTGTCAACGTAATTTAAACATACATAGATGCTACCGTATAATTTAAACATCCACGATATGCAATGAACGATAAAAATAAAATAAAACATTCATCGTGGCACTGTGGAATCGACTTTCCGCCTAATCTATTACATAGAATTGCAGCATGATCTTTATAATCTTCAAACGAGCCTCGCGACGGGCATGCATCGAATCCAAACAGATTCGGCCGGAAAACGGATCTCGCTCGCTCGCTGCGCGGCGCGTCGCTGAGCCGGGCGCATTACGCATCGCACGACCGTAGACCGCTTTTTCCGCTATCTCAATCGCCGCTCTTCATTTTACTTTTACGTATAAGATTTACGTAAAATAAATCTAATCTAACCACGGATTTTCTCGGTGAAAACAAAACCGACAAAATAAAAACTAGCACGATGAACTATGTATTCAACAATAATATATTGCGCATAATAATCAAACGTGAATTAATCCAATGAGCCAAGATATCGATCCCTGTGCTCGATACCAATTGATGGGAAAACTAGGTTTAACCTCTCCCGAGGATCTACCTGGATGTTTAATTCACCATACATTGATTATATCCATAGCATGCACCTATATAATTAATCGCAACACGTAGGGTTTTCTCGTGTTTACCCGTGAATCTGTCGGGATGAACGGATCAAGACTCGTGCTTTGATCTTCCGGATCGATCCCTGCCCAATCTCCAACGCGAGTGAGGACGATCTATGGAAAATGCTACTAAAATCACCTCTATCCTCTCTACACTTTTTCGAAAATTCTCCCAAGAACAACGGAGTCTCGAAAATTATGATGATGATTATTAATCATCGACCAGATTTAATCTCTTACCTCATATTTATAATGCATTACCATAATCCTATATGGAAATTACCATAATCCCATATGGAAATTACCATAATCCTATATGGAAATTACCATAATCCCATATGGAAATTACCATAATCCTTTATGGAAAGGATTATTACCATAATCTTATATGGAAAGGATCTATCATATCCCATAAATATAATAATATCCTTATAGGATAAAGAGAATCAAATCCTTGCCTTGAGAGCATAGGGCCGATTTTGCCTAGCTTACGGCTCGATGGGCCACCAGGATCAAATGCAAGGAATAAAGATGGGCCTCAAATAAATTAATTATCTTATGTTCAATTTAACATAAATTAATTTATAAACATTTATTCATGCCACTAGAGAATAAATGCCGACTTACCCCTTTATTACCAAGTTGAGTCGGCTTGCACTTAGACATTACGAATCCCCGTATTTAAGATATCGAACGTCCATTAATTATTTATAGATTCTCGATCGCTAAAATAATTAATATCTTTAATTCCTTAAGTAGTATCACTCAACCTTATTATTGTACTTGAGCTAACTCAACCCGCAGGTTTAGTACAATAAACCTTTGAGCTCTGTAGGACGCCATCATCCTAAACGGATACGTGACTCGAAGTATAACTAGCATGACATACAAGCACCGCCACCACCCAAGATGCGAGAATATGGTTAGAAACATATAACCTCACCTATAACAAGTCAAAGTGATGGTCAAGAACTCATACTCATCTAATACCTTATCGAGGTTTAGATCATCGTAAGTCACCGAGATCTTGGTTCTTCACGACGGTCGATAGAAGAACTCATCTCACCGTGATCCTTCAATACGCCGAGACGCACAAAGACAGACAAGCAACCAAGTCAAGTCACTTTATCTATACCCACTTATACCGACTACTCATCCTCAAATTGTCTCAATGTGAAACTTTTATATCTCATTGTTTGACCAATCATATGCACTTCGTGATCTTCTACACATCGTATGATCTAACTTATTTATGAGATAAGGGGACACGATATATGCAATCAAGTATTCATTTCAGATAGGAGATTGTAATAGTGGTAATAGGAAACATATACAAGCTCAACCAAACCGCTTTCAAGATACAAATCCAACAGACATGGTGTTCTTCCTTCCAAGCGAAGTCCCGGCTCTTCTCAAGATCTTGAAGAAAGGAAGTTTTCTCGAGCCCGGATAGGAATCACTGAGATGCCAAGCATCCGTGAGTTTGTGGATCTCACGGATTATCTTCGGTATTGCATGTCAAGTATCGCCTTCACCTTGTGGGATTGGCCAGCCTTCGGGAAACCCAACACCCCAAGAATTTTCCCGCCTTCACCATGAATGTGCACTTTGTGGTTGACCTGAGGTTGGCCGACCGAGGAGTGGAGATAGATTTGAGGTCGCGCGAACTTTCTCGCTTTTTAGCTGACCACGATGTCGCCGACGAGACCCCGACGATCGTCCCAATATGATCTTTGAATATTGCCCACCATCCTTGGTAGGTAGCTCCGCGTTTCAGCCGAAAGGCATTTTTCGACGCCAAGACACCTAAGTCGTTGATGAACGCCGCTTTGGAGCATCCTCTTACTCATCAAGACGTGGTACC
The DNA here is from genome assembly GCA_036937905.1 of Salvia rosmarinus. Classification (NCBI taxonomy): domain Eukaryota; kingdom Viridiplantae; phylum Streptophyta; class Magnoliopsida; order Lamiales; family Lamiaceae; genus Salvia; species Salvia rosmarinus. The sequence goes on from JAODLM010000270.1 coordinate 459,638, forward strand.
CCTGTAGATCCGGAAACTAAAAATCTCGTGGCCACCGCTCCACCTTCTGTCAATATCGGAGGTAACAATCCTTCGGCAAGGTTTGTTGAGGTCGGTATAGTCGACACACGCGCCCACCCTCCCGGCCAACCACGATCGGATTAGCCATCCAGTCGGGTACTTGACTTCAACAGATTTCGCCCTGAGTGGGTCACCTCATCTCTTATGACCGCCGCAGAAACCCTCTTTCTTCCGCCGAACCGTTTGGTTGCGGTCGATGTTGAGCCTGAGTGATGAGCTCGGTGACACTCCTATGTCGAGTGGAGACCATGCAAAACATCCCAGACCTCGTGTCGCACGACGAGCGTCGAATATCACTACTGGTGCCAATTCGACGACCTTGGAAGGGTCGCCATCGATAATTGGAGGTCGCCGCTAGATCGTCCCGGTAGCAGCTCGAGGTTTCGTAGTTGCAGGCCAGGTAAGCCCACATCCCGGGTTGAGACCGTAGGCATTCCTTAGCCGCCCTTGGTCACCCCGATGCTTAGCACCCACCGGACGGGTATCTTGACGGTAGGTGGTAGACCGAGAAGATGCCTTGGTGGCAGAGCCGCCTCCCTGTGATGATGTTGTATGGAGAGGAGCCGGACCATGAAAAATTGATGGCCTTGGTGACCACTGGGAGACGCCCACCGCGGACGGAAGGGTGATAACGCTCGGTTGGACCGCCTCGAGTGAAGCTCCGGAGTTTGGACGGCGGGATGGATTCGATCCTCCGACCTCGAGTTTGTCCGTGCAACTCGAAGATGATGCCGACAGAGGCCCGGCGTCGATGTAGACTCGGACGTTTTGCCCACCACGGCTTGATAGTAATAGCGCTCGTGGGCATGATCTTGGCACTGGTCGTCATTGGAGAACACGATGTTCTCATCGTCCCGAGTCGCTTGTTTTTAGCCCTCGGGTCGGTCTCCGAGCTTCGCCAACGACGACCTGCGACCGGGCAGTCCGTGATGGCGAGACTTGCTCCAGGCGTGGGACCATCGCCCTGCCATCTTTCAGCGGGTCATCGCCGAGCTCGGCCCGCAGCTTGTTGCCACCTCCATTCTTTCCTCTCGCACTCTTATTCCCGGTCCCGCCGACCGAGGTACTTGAAGGCCCTTCGACGAGCTCCGATCCGGAGCTCAAGTTTATGTAATCCCCGGATGGACCATACCCGGATAATCACAATTCCGACCTCATCTCGATCCTCCTTTCAGGGAGGCTTGGAAGAGCTCAGATGGAGCTCAAATATTTCCCTCGATTTGAGCAAAGAGGCGCTGTCACTGTGGTTTGGCCGAGGTCCCACCGATTCCATCGGGCCTCGATCCTATCAAAGGCACTTCGCGATCGCCTCTCCCTGCCTCCGGCCTCTTCCTCCCGACCTTCCGCTCGTCCCGGTCTCTCTTCGCGATCCGACTCGTCCCCTTCGACGTAGTTGTCACCGAGTCCGAGATGACCCGCCTTCGACTTTTCCCGGTGATTTCTTTATTCAAGGCGCCAGTCGGATCCCGCTCTCGAACGCATTGATGATGTGAGATCATTACCCATCAATTTTGAGAGACCCTATGAACCGCGAGACGAATTTGACATCGCCCCGCCCCGGCCCTGGGGAGGTGAGCAGGTCGGATGGGCCCGAGGTGGCATCTTCTAGAGAAGCGCCACTGAGCCGATCCATGAGATCCTTAAAGCAAGGTATGTTGTTCAAGGAGCGAGGTGAACAACGTGGGCGTTGGAGACCAACACCGGGAAGATTTTGAACATATGAAAATCTTCCATTCCTGATTCGCCATGTTAGTGGTGTAGGCGAAAGGAAGTCGGAGGATCCCGAGACCATCAGGCATGAGTTGGGTGCCCTATATCCTGGGTAAGGGCACATCCAGGATTTCCCGGAGAAAGGAGAGATTCCTGCACGGCCGAACCCCAAGCCTGCCCATCTCTCCGGAGGCGGGAGACCGTAGCGGGCTCATCGCCCTTCCGGAGGAGATCGGCCCGCCTCATCTCTTCCGTCCCGCCTGCCCATGGACGGGCCGAAGCGACTTGTAGGGTCGAGGTGACCGACTCAGGGCGGGGCGAATGGTTCGGTCGTCCGCCGGGGTGATTGACTTCGCGACGGGCGATGTACGGTTTCGCTATCGCACCAGGTGAACGCTGATTACTCGAGGGGCGAACGCCGCCCAACCACCAGTTGCCTGAGGTGCCCGCCTGCTTGTCTCATTGAGGAAACTCGAATTAGCCGATGTCGTGAGGAATCGGACACGGCCGCCGAGGACTCATGAGATCGGAACCCCTCACCCAGATGAGTCGCATCTTCTTAGGCGATCCCGAGGTGTATAGAAATGTTCCTAGTAACCTCAAGTGTTTCCGTGGCGCCGCGATCCCTTCTCGGCGTGACTACTTGATCATCCTCAATAGTTGTCCAAACCGCAGTAGCGCTTCGAAGTTCTCCATTGAGTTGTAGAAAACGGCTTTTTGTTAAAAATTCCCAAATGGCGCCAATGATAAATCTTGCAGATTTATGAAATCGAAGAACACCGGTGCTTTTACGTGGTTCGATCAAGAATAAGATCTACGCCCTGAGGATTCCTCAATACTTTCACTATGTAGGATTACAATGAATGAAAAAGCTCTTAGTATTCTAATAGGCTAACCCTTCACCGCCGATTTAACCCTATTTATACATCGCTAGGATCTCAAAGTACTGTCCTGATTTGGGATCCGATTCCTTCCATATCTGATCCTGAATATCGCCTCCATATCTGCCCTGAATATCTCCTTGATTTGGTTAGGGTTTAGATGTTGCTCGGCTTAACCGTTTAAGGTCGTGCCCAAATGCTTGGGCGCCAAAGGCCTAGCCGGGCCATATCCCATCAACATTTTTGAAACAGTCAAATATTTAGATTTAATCCGATAATTGCTCTTCATAATATATAATTATATGTTATAAGTATAGATCTATCTCAGCCAATAAAAAAATCAAAACGGAATAGAAAGCACATTCCAAGATTTGGAATGGCGAGTAAAAGAATCCGACGGTAACTTTTGAAGTCCTAAATGATCTGAATAAAATTAGGCTTATTATTTGTCTCATGATTACAGGAAAAAAGGAAATAAAATTTGACCATAAGAGGTTGTTACGTACAAATATCACTATAGGTAGCTGCCAACAAATTAAAACCAAACTAATTTTCTCATACAACCGTATTTTCTGAAATAAGATGATGAAAATGGTATGGGATTTATGTCTTTGATTGTGTGGGAAAATTTCACTAAATTAATAAAATATTGGCCTTTATGTTAGCTAAAACTCCTGAAGGATACTTTTCGAGGAAGTGGCTCAAAGAAAAGATGAGAAGATGTAAACATTTATTAATTAGATTCCAATAGGAAATGACAAATTTACAACTTTATATGAGATATCAAATCCACAGAAGGATATATATCGTCACTTTCAGAAGAGGAGGTCTTGGGTGTATAGGATGTACATCCGTAATTGTGATTATATAAATCATAATTATCAGAATACACAAGTTTTTTTTTTTAAATTGCATGGC